>JAEQBH010002377.1:0-326802 GCA_016808115.1 Tetrastigma voinierianum
GATCTAAGAAGTGAGGATTGAATTAGACCATGGATGAAATGCCATCTCATTATCATGTGGTTTGATTAGAATCTAAGTGAGATTGAATTAGACTATGGATGAAATATCATCCTGACTCATGAATAGAGATATAAATGAAACTAGGTGTGGTATTAGGGTTTCTTGAGTGTATTGAATTCCTAGGGTTTTGGGTTTGAGTAGGGATGCAAAATACCGAAATCCTAGGGGTAGGTTATGAGTTACTGAGAGAGATTCACAATCGCATTAGTGAAATCGCCATCAACATAATAAAATGAATATTGATTAATTGAGTTAGGAGGTTCATATAGGATGTAATTAAGGTGAAATCTTTGCCTAGGCTTTAGGTCTTTTATCTTTGTGTCGTTGTAGTTTAGAGAGTTTGCAAGCTAGGTTAGTTAATTTGAATCTTTCATGTATATTCATCATCCCGAATAGAGCCTAAGCTAAACTAGAATCGTTACTTGTAGTGATCCTCGTGGAGACCGATACTCATACTTTCATTATATTACTTGGCAGGGCGACCGTGCACTTGCGTACATAGGCATACATTTTACATAGCCTGGAAATCGGCTAACAAGTTTTTAGCATCATTAGAGAATTGGTGCTTTTTATTAATATTGATTCGAAATAGTTTGACTCTACTATAGATATAGTTAGTCTTTGTTTATTTTCTTTTTCTATTTTACTTTGGTTATATTTTTGTTTTGTAGGAGCATAACTTTCGGTATGGATGCACTAATTTAGCAACTCAGTACTCTTGCCAATTTGATTGGATCGATTAAAGCTTCTTACAAACCAACCCGAGTATCCAATTTCATAATAATATTGAGTTTGAGGCGAAAATGTTAGAGTATACCCTACCTGCTGTATAGGTATTGATGAGCCTCATATGAGCATAGATTTTCAAATGGAGGATCCATTTGCCTGGGTTCTATCAAAACACGGGAAAAAAAATTGATTTTTCTCGACAAAGATAAGCCCCGAAAGTCGATTGGCAGAAATTTTACAGATTCGGATGATGAAACGAACTTCATCGTTGAATTCGTCTCGCAAAATCTAGTTACCTCGTCAAATTTTGTCGGATTTCGAGATAGTCGAAATTTCATGTTTTTCAAAGCATTGGGTGTCGGGTGACACATGGCATGGTCATGTGGATGCCACATGGGCGCTACCCCAGGGAGTGACACATGGCATAGTCATGTGGTGAGGTATTAATAAAATGGCTCACATTGAGCCATGTGTCACATAAGGAAAAATAAAGAAAAAATTAGAAATTAAGAAAATTTGTAGATGAGGCATGTGGCATGGAGGAAGTGGGGAGGAAGTTTCCCACTTGTGGACCATAAGGGTGATAGTAATTCAAAGAGAAAAAGAAAGAGAAAGAAAGAAGAGTGAAAAGGAGAGAAAATGAGAAAATGGGAAATGAGAAAATGAGATAGGAGCCCAGAGCAAAGGAGGTCGGTGGATAAGGAAAGGAAAGGGAAATGAGAAAAAGAAAAGGGAAAAAAAAGAGAAGGAGAGTAAGCGGAAAGAAAGGGAGGAATCGAATAGAGAGAGAGAAAGCGAAAAAAGGGGATTTTCTCGAGATTCGACGGTCGAGATCTAGACCGGTCAGAAGTAATCGATCATGCATCGCGGGCTACGTGTGAATTACCCGATATCTTGTAGTTTCGTGTTTCCGCGAAGTAGGAAATTTTCCTACTTGGAATATTTTTAGCCTAAAATCCATGTAATGACATAGGTTGTTTTCGGGGCCATGATAGACCGTGTGATTTTGGGACTAAATATTGGAAATTTTTAGGGTAGTTCGGACAGTCGGACATGTTAAGGTTTGGTTTGATCTAGGGTGATATCTTTGGGTTTGTTATGTGTTTTGGTATCACAGTAATTCGGTGTCGAATGGAACCAAAAATAGTTCATGGCTAGTGAAGGAACCCGAAGGTGCCACAATTGTTTTATAGATTAAGTTGGGCCATTTGTGTGTATTGTTGGAAAAATAAATAATATGTTGTTGTGTGTAAAAATCATGTTTAATATGTGTTGCGTGATATCGAAACATAGAAATTGTGATGAATGGAAATTATATGTATGAAATATAATTATCTAGAGATTTATAAATATTGTGCTGTAGCATGACATAGCATGAAATGTGCAAATGCATTTTCATATGCCGCGGTAACATCAGCGTCGAGTCGGGTGTGTGTGTGCATGATTGGTTATTCACCATTTTTAGTGAATGTGTGGTGAGCTAAGAAATGGGACGTCTAAAATCGAGACTCACAGTTGTGTAAAACAATAATAATACTAAATCACATGTGTTAAAGCAAGATGATGATTCCCCTCCGGTGAAAGACAATTTATTCTTGAATTAGGACATATGTATCCCGGTGATGAAAGTTCGCGAAAGTGTCGAAAGGTGTGCGAAGCCTACGGTGAGACCGAGAAGTGTAGCATAAGACTTGGGATTTGAAGAATTCAAATGGATATTGGAGGAGTTTGTCCGATGGGTTAAGTCATTGGGTGACTCTTTAGATATTCGGTTTCACACTTGGCATTACGAGGTGTGAAGTCGATCGGACTCGAGGTTGTGGGCATGAAGTCTCATCTCATTCACTTGACACATAATATTCATATAGGATTGCATTATTTATATGGAATGTGATTAGAGACGTTTTCATGTTTTCCATTCATGTGCATTTTAGGTGAAGATATTAACCGCTTGTAGGAAAATTTTCTCTTGGGCATTACTCACCTGTTGTGAAATAATTTCGAGAACCTTTTGGTGGGTACCGCACAAGGAGAAAGATAATGGTCTAGAGCTGAATGTGAAAAAAGTGGGATTGTAGCCCTCTTTATGTTGTTTTGTAATATTACTGGATAGAATATCGGTTTTGATATATGTAAATAATAGTTTGTAATCAAAACTTGGGTTTGACTTGTCTTGATGCGGTGTTAAATATTTAGGGTTTTTCTTTATTTGTACAAATTTTATTGAGGTGGTAGGATGGGAGGGATATGAAGAAAATAAACAAATAAATCATCGTGATATATGCCCGTGTGATGGATCCCCGGGTGGCAAAAAATTCCAAAAATTTCGACCCTCGGGAGTGGGCGTCCTGAGTTTAACCACCTCGACTTCCCGAGGAGACCACTTAAGTATAAGCGGAGATGGCCAACCTTTACGCTGTCATGACTGTCTTATGCTCCGGTTCATGGATGAGGCGAGTTCCACGGAGAAAATCTAGAGTCTGACGGAGATGGCTAGTGTCGATACGATTCGTGGATGATCTTTAGGAAAAAAGCAAACAAAGTTACTCTCGAAGAAACAATGAAAAATTTTCTTCACCTGATTGAAGTGAATTTAGGAGATGATGAGATGGAAAAATCATGAGGATATCACTGAAGTGGGGAGAAGTTGAATCTAAATGAAGTAGAGGAAGTTGAAGGGTGATAAAAGGGTTAGTTGAAGCCCAGTGAATAATAGAAGAGAAAGTCGACTTCTCGAGGCAGAAAGACAAAGAATGAAGAAGTTGAAACAATTTCGGAGATGACCTTTTTGGCATTTGTGTAAGAGGAGTTTCCAAGTGAAGACATACCATACATTTTGGAGGTAGAAGAGCCGATAATCTCTTTTCATGAGATCAAGGAAGCCTTCATTGCGAACAAAACGATCAAATCATTTAAAGACAAGGTGTTCAATTTGCTAATTGAGCACAATTATCGCCTCTTAGAGATGGATGGAGGAAAGAATCACCATCGAAGTCCTAGTTCTTAAAGTCAAGCTAGACTCGAAAAATAGAGCAACTTCTTGAGGAAACGACGAAGCTGATAAGTTTTCTTACCGCACCATTTCTTAGTTAGTTTGAGTTTTTTTTTTTGAATAATTTTTTTGCTTGATCTTGTGTTTCTTATTTTTATTTTTTTTTATTTCGGGTTTTGGAGTTAAAAAGTTGAGGCATATGTGATGAGTGCAGAAACTCATCTATGTTTTAGAGTTCATTTCACATGCTGTTTTGTGTTTATATCCTTATTCATGTAAAACTCATAAAATTTCCTCTAAACTTGGTTTTGTGGGATTATTGATGAAAGCAGTGATTTGGCAAGAAATGAGCAATTTATTTCCAAAGAAAATTGACGAAGTCTGTGGCGCACCACTGGAAAGATGAATTTTTATGTACTATCTGGAACATAAAATGGTTCAAATTCCTCATGGCTGCATTCTACATTCAAGAGCTTTCCAACGGTACTCTTGCGCCCCAGATGTCAGAGTTAAAAGCGAAGAAGTTATGGTACCGACGAGTTGGAGAAGAAAAAGAGGTTCTTTGTCGGGAGGTATGTCGCGATCGGGAAGTATGTCGCGGCCAAGGAGGCGTATGTCGCGAATGTATGTCGCGACCGGGGAAGTATGTCGCGGCGGGAAATGGTGTCGCTGACGAGAAAAACTGTGTCGCTGACTGAAATCTTCAAGGAAAGCTTGAAAAGTAGAAAATTGAGTTTTTGACCTAATTTGACCCGTTTCACCCTAGGACCATATATATACTCGTTTTTAGGTAAGGAGCCAGCGGGAAGATTGGAATTTCTCTCATGGGATCTCTCTCTAGGCGCCCCATTTTTCCGGTTTTTAAGATTTTGATTCTTTTAGATCACGAAGTTATTTTTAGTAGATTTTATTTCTATTGAAGATATTTTTCGGTGTTGTCACAAGTCGAGGTGATTTCGCAATGTTCGGATAGATTGAAATTTGAAATGCGTTTTCTCTCTCATGGGTTTTCTCTCTAAGCGCCCATTTTCTTAGTTTTTCTTCTTGATTTTATTTTAATAGATCTTAGAACTGGTTTTGGAAGCTGATTTTTATTTTATTGAAGGATTTAGGTGTTGGCCCTTTCGGATATTGTTTATTTCTTGTTGGCGAAGATTTAAGCCCCAGTACGGGTTTCTCTTCTTCTCTTGATTTCTTTCTTCATTTTTCTTACTTTTGTTTGATTAGTGATGATTGGAATCGATGTGGAACATTAAACACCTCTGGGTTGGGGATTAATTGTTGAACATTCGGATTTGCGAGTTTCGATTATTTGTGGGTTTTAGCTTGAATTTGTATAGTGGTATGGTGTATAATTGCTTACTTTGTTGAATATTAGTAGCTTATCTTGAGGCGTATCTTTCTTCACGATTTAAGTACTACGGGTGACACGAGAGATGGAGATTCTGAGTAAAAAGCGGTAACTTGGGGTATATTTAAGGGCCTAACCATCTTAAGACTAATGAACTCTACGAAAAATTACTTTGATGATCGCTCGTTACTCATGGTGTGAGGATTAATTAGATGATGTATCAATTTAGTTGATGAGGTTTACTCCTTAGTCTAATGAAGGATCTTGATCAGTGTTAGCAAAGATCCTAATCAAGGAGATAGAAAATTTTTATTAGATTTGAAGGACGAGGTACGATTACATTGGAGAAGGCTTGCATTATCTCTACTGTCCTGTAGAAATGACCATTATTACAGTCCTGAAATGGTTGTGAAATGTGAAAAGAAAGCAATCAAATCTTAAGAGTGCAGGAATTTTCTGAAGTAGCTATTTAGACCCGTTTGTCTTGAATATGGTGTGTTAGATAGTGAAATGTATGGTGTATGGAATCGAAAGCTATCTTGCATTGCTCTTGGACAAATCCGGCATTCGACCGAAATGTTTGCGCTTTCAAAAATGCAAAGCTTGTTTTGTAAATAGTTATCCCCATCCACAGTGACTCTCTTCATATCTTTTAGAAATTCGATAGTTGTTTTATTTGGTAGAGTTTTAGAAGTTAGTTTTAAATCAGTTTTTGTTTCAATTAAATTGATTTTATTAAATCCTGCTTGGTGCGCTAAATAGTGAAGAGCCACTTGTCGGGTGATCCAATTTCAGTGAAGGAACCTCCGATCCACCGTGGGTACGATATGGGACTCTTAGAGTTAAAGCTATTACTTGTATGACGTGCACTTGCGGAAAGGGTTGAGTGTTATTAATACTTTTCGTTTCGGTTTTTGAGTATCTTCTTTGTTTTCAAATCGGTTTTTGAGTATTTACCACATTCACTCCTTGACCGCTATTTTCACATATACATCATTTTGAGTGCTCCTTTATGAGTTTTTGGCGCAGATTCTTGAGTGTTCAAACGATAGTCCTTTAGTAATAGTGTCGTAGAATTTGTATATGTCTTTGGTCATTTAACAAATTTTTGGCGTCGTTAGGGATTAGATAATAGTCACTTGGTAATAGCGTCATGGGAGGCCCAGCATATGTTCTTTGGTCTGTCTGATAGGTGGAACATCTTGAAAAGTGGAAGTTTATAGCATCTTGGAGGTTCAAAGAACAAAAATTGAACAAGAAAAATCAATTTCAGCATCCTCCCAATCTTAGATTCATCATATTCTTCCTATTTTCTATCCTCCCCTCATTTGGAACTAGGCTAATCACCAAGAAACACTTTGCCTCTCTTAGAAACCTTGAACATTTTCATCTCATTTCCATTCCTTTCATCCTCATCTATTTGTTAAAAATCAAAGTGGTTCAGATGTCTTGGCGTTGAAGATGTATGATTGAAGAATTGAACATCGAGAGAAGGAGGGGTTTGCCAAAAATTTTGTGTGCACTCATTGCTGTTTGAGCTTTATGAAGAAGAAGTCACAACTTGCATTTCAAAAGCACGTCATATTCATTGGAGCAACTTCCGAAGGCTTGATCACCCTCAGGGGAGTTCTTGTTATCTCTTCTTGCTTTTGTTTCACATTGAGAACAATGTTTACTTCAAGTTTGGGGGTGAATTCAAGTTTTGAATTCAAAATTTTTTCAAAAATCTAACTTTTGTATCTTCTTACCTGTTTTAGTTATCTCTTTTCAGTTGTTTAGTTTTTTTTTTTTTCATGTGTTTTTCTTTCTTTTTTTGTTGTTTTGTGTCTCAAATGAGGTGGGTTGATGCCTAGTAATGGTTTTGAGAATGCTTTGATAACAATTATTTTTCTTAGTCGAAATTTAGGATACCATTGCATTTTGTTGATCCCCAGGACTTGAGTGTATCTTTTGATTGTAGGAGACTTAGCATAAGAGCCCTTGTTTTTTCAAGAAAGCAGTTTCTTAATGGCTTCGTACACACATACACACACTAGGTCTCATTTATATACCTTAGTTATGACCCTTTTTTTCTCAAAGTGAACTTATCTTGAGAGACCTTAACTTCTATAGTGGTAAGACACCTCGATAAAGAGGATTTCCAATGTGCCCTAATAAAACAAAAGAAAACAAAACAAAAAAGGAAAAGCAAAATATCGAAAGAAATAAGTGAGTTTACTCACAAGTAGGTGCTAGGGTTTTCTAGTTGATTGTTAGGGGTGAAGTTTGAAGGAGCTGTCACCAGTGCGCAACAAGCTAGTGGGTCACTAATGAATCTCGTACATGGACTCTTCTAGTACTCTTTATCATTGCATCTACTACACAGTTTTATGTTATTGAATAAAAGGTGTGTTCTCGACATGTTTTAGTTAATTTTCTTTCAAAGTGTAGTTGAGTTTGGTTGAAGAGTGTTTGAGAATCATCTTACATTTGAGACCTAAAACATCATTTTCATCTAGTTACTTTAGAAGGTTTATTAAGAACTTGAGCGAGCTTGTCTTGATCACCGTGCCTTTAGATGCCTTGTCCATTAGAGATCATAAATGTTTAGGATCCCATTTTGGGTAACACATTTTCTTAGAATTTTCATCTTTCTCTTAACTTGTACTAGCACCATACTTATACTCATATCTATCTTAGTGTTTTGTTTTTATGTTTACGTTTCCTTTTCTTGGGGACAAGCAAAGATTTAAGTTTGGAGGTATGATGAGTATATTTAATACTCATTTTATCCCAACATTTAGAGTGTTATTTTGTGGTTTTTAGATATAAATAAGCGTTCTAACACTGAAGACAATCTTTATGATTAGATTGACCATTGAATGCGAACAAGCGGAAATTGGAGGCAGCAGAGAAAAAGTAGAAAATTGCAAACAAGCTCTGACATGCGACTAATAGCCTCTTTGTATTTTGACATTTTAAGCTATAATATGACCTCAAATGGCATCAGGCTTTACATAGAAGGATTCTACACTTCAAGATATTTCCAATGATACCAAGAACACCAAATTTGGAGTCTGAGCGAGAAAGTTATGGCCTTAGGAAGTTGGGTGTAGACATCTGAATTGCTAATATAAGTCATAGTCACGACCATGACTTTTCATGGTCATCACCATGAGCCATTTCCTGTTACAGAGAAGGCTTCGATGTGGTATCGACCATGAATAGTTGTGGTATAACACCGACATTGGAGGCTAGTATGCATTTTTGCCCTTTTGAGCCAATTCCTGGGCAATAAACACTTATTTTATGTTTATGAAGGAGGAATTTGGGGTTCCTTAGAGATTAGAGCTGCCGAACAGAAATCTTTAGAAAGGAAAAACTTGAAAAGGAGAAAGAAAAGGGCCTTCTACTTCAAGTTTGTTATTCCCTCTCTCTATCTTTCTTCATTTTATGAGTTTAATTCCTTTTCTAGAGATGTTTTAGTTTACTTTCTTAGGGCTTAGATGTAGTCAAGACTTGGATGTATGAATTCTCCTAATCTCTATTGATTAATGTCTTATTTCATATCTATGTTGAGTATTTCATTTTATTCTTATTGTTTAGGGGTATTTGGCCAATATTTACATGATTTGTGGTTCAATTTGAGATATGAGAAGTGAGAATTGAATTAGACCATGGATAAAATGTCATCTCATTATCATGAAATAGAGATATAAATGAAATTAGGTGTGGTATTAGGGTTTCCTAAGTGTATTACATTCCTAAGGTTTTGGGTTGAGTGAACATGCAAAATACTGTCTCTAGGGTAGGTTGTGAGTTATCGAGAGATTCATGATAATTAGTGAAATCACCATCAACATAATGAAATGAATATTGATTAATTGAGTTAGGAGGTTCATAGAGTTGTTTAAGTGAAATCTTTGCCTAAGGCACTACCGGGTCTTTTGTCTTGAGGTCATTTATAAGTTTAGAGAATTGCTTGCTAACCAAAATAATTTTTGAATCTTGCATAGATATTTCATCATCCAAATAGATCCTAAGCTAAACTAGAATTGGTACTTAATAGTCAATCATTGTGGGACGATACTCATACTTTCATCATATTACTTGAGGCGACTCGTGCACTTGCACACATAAACATACACATTTACTGCACAAATGGCCCTAACAATTGGCTTTACTCAATTTTCTTGTAGTTGATTACAAAATTCTTTTCATAATCAGCTTAAAACCATATTGATTCTCAATGTGTTAAATTTTGAAATAAATAAATGAAAGCAAGAAATAAAAGAAAATAAAATAAATATAAGAGAGCAAACAATTAGTTGAATGTATTTTGTAGTCATTCTTAGTTGTGGAATATTCCCTTCTGAACAAACAAAAGACGTCAAATGGAACGGAAGTTAGAAAACCATGGGATTTAAATAGAAAACCATCAAATAGGTTAAGCATCAAGTGGGAACCTACACAATGTTGTACTTGCAAACAATCCCCTAAAATCAAAGGAAAAAATGAGGGAATTGGAGCACACAGTGTAACACTACTGCAAGCATAGTGTGGACATGTGCAAACAAATAAAAATGGTAGTGTGATCAAATACAGTTGCCTAGCATATGTTACTGCTGGATGGAACGAAAATGTAAAAAGATGGTCTAACATCGAGTTTGGAGCCATTGAAATTAATCATTAGGTTATCCACACAGAAGTGAACAATATTCTAGGAAAAATTAGAGAGACCTTTAGAAATAGAATTATTAATCATTATTTAAAGGAAAATTCAAATATAAACATAGAGCCAAAGAGAGTGATAGACAATCATGTACAATATGAAGGAACCTTTACCAAGATGAGTGAAGATGAGCACTGGAAGATCGTCATAAAATCATAAACAACAAATTTTAGTGTAGTATAGCTTCATAGATAATAACCATTTTGGCATCAAATATTCTCTAGTATCAAAGAGAGTGCCTTTAATATTGAACAACATCCAAGGTGCAAATGAATCTCTTACCTTTGGCGTAGAACTACTCATCAGATTTTAAAATTATTATCGAACAAATTTAAGCCTACCTATTTCAATGGATAGAATTTTCATGTGTAATTGATTAGAGGGGAAAGAGTTTATTTATTTATTTATTGTATGATAAATCAGTTAGTGAGAAAGAGTTATTACAAGAAAATACTTGAATGAGATAGCTAATATTTTCTAGATATTTTAAATGTTTCAAGAGGCATAACAAAGGTTATCTTTTTGTATTTGTTAAAAAATATATTAAATAAAGATCAAGAGGATCCTCCTTGAAAAAACAAAGCCTGCCATAAGTCAAAATCATAGCAACAGTAATTCAAAGATCAAACCAAAATAGGTATGTCTTTTTCTTTCTCATAGTTGTCTAAACTCCCAAAGCTGGATGAACTTATGATTGATTTTCTTAAATTTAAGGAAATTAGTAGTTAATGAGCATCAACACTTGCGGCGGGTACAACATTAAAGGTGATTCCCAAGGCTCAAGTAATATTAATAAATATTTCTCCCATGAAAAAAGTAAAATAAAAATTTTACTCACAAAAAATCATTCTTATTAAACACTTGTTTTGAGTTTTTCCTTCATTTTCTATCATCGTCTCTATTCTTTTTTTTTTTTTTTGACGTCTTTAGGATTTTATTAAGCTTCTTCGGTTTAAGTTCAAGAATGTGGATCAGGTAACAAATTTTGAACCATACTATAGATCTTGTCTCTTGTAGTCTGTAGCTTAGTTCATACTCATTTCTAACTTGGCTTTATCTGACTTATCACTCTCTCTAAGCTCTTGTTTTCAACTACGAAATCAATAATAAAGCTTCTAAAAATTGCTTTCATGATATGAACATGAAGGAGAATCTTACATTGAGAATCACTGAAATTTGTATTTAAATTTGTGTAGATCCCATAGCCGCAAGGTGGCCTTCATAGGAAATGGTGGCTTCAGGATGTTTCAGTACAGTACATGGTTATAGTTTCATCATAAGCGAGTCTACTCTTTCTTTAATAAGGAATAAAAAAAAAATAGCTACTTTTATTACACGATCTTTGTGTGGAGATCAATTCGTTTTCACCCAACAAGTCATCTTTAGTATTTTTGCAAAAAAAAAAATCAATTAGTAAGTAATATGCAATTTAATAATAATAGAAGTAAATTAGAATTTGCAAGTAATTAACATATAGTATAAAAATATTACATTTTGCATACTGAGAACATCCATATTGTTTCAATTTCAACTTACAAAAGTGGATTAAATAACTAAAATAAGTTAAATATTAAATAATTAATCTATAAGTAATTGAGGTACTCAGCATTTAGAAGTGCTCTAAAAGCGATCACCTATAGCACTTATTATGCGACTTATATATTATTAAATAAACATCTTATTATTTTGATATTCATTTACTTTATATAGATTAATATTGATCTTAAATCCCTATTAATGAAGTATAATATAACATATGAAGGAATCATGATATTCTCCACATCAATATGAAATTATGTTAGTATCTAAATTATCCTAGTCATAGGATCAACAAGATTGGGCATTGTTTATCCAGATAGGCTAGCACATGTTATAGTCCTTGTTGGATCAAGCAGTAGATCTTATAAAACTGTAATCATTGTGATGATTAGAATTAGCATGTGGATGCTTGCTAAGTGTAGTGAAGTGCATTTGAGACATGCTCTAAGACAATCATATGGATTATCTATTGAATGCTGATGTGATCTCATCATAGAAATGATACAGGTATCTTTTAACTTGAAGTACTCCAAAGGATATCTTGGATATTGATTCTGTGATTTGACTTCATTACTTGTTGTCTCTCAAAGGTTGCTTGTAATACCCCAAATTATACCCTAGTAGTTTGTTATAGTTTAGTGTATAATATAAGTAAAATTTGAATTTTTCGGAAATTCACATTGCTAAGCATGAAAAAGAATATAATCGGAATTATTAAAGAAGTAAAAAGGATAATGGTCAATTATCAAATTAGGGACTTAAGAGACGTTGCAGCGCCCCTATCGGGGTCAGTTGTGCTATCAGCAGTAGAAAATCTGTGTCTCTCTTTTCATGAGACCATGTGACAAAATAGCTGCCCACGTCGGACTGGCCATCATACTCGTCGAAAATAATCAACGCTATATTTTATAGTTTCCATGCTGACCCACAAAGATTTGTGCATGTTTACAAAATATTTTTCTGACCACAGTGGGCTTCCTCTCAAGGCTCTAGGGGCGTCTTCTCTGAATACTCCATGTACACACAGAAAGGGGTCCCACGTCGGGGTGAATGGCGTTAGTGATGTACTCTACGAGGGTTACTCGCTAAAATGCGTATCTGATGGCGTATATAAGCAATCAATCGCATTCTGGCCACAATTTATTAATATTATATGGAAATATGCATGTAAATGTGAAATGACCTCATGCTGCGACACAGTCCCAGCAGACTCCCTCCTGGAATGCCAAGTGTGAATAAAACCAGTCATCGGTGTTGAACACCATGACCCAACCCCGTGGAAACTGACCCTCGATTTTATATATCAAAACCCTGATTTTTTTCCTTTTCTTCCTTTACTTTTTGCTTGGGCCACGAGTTTCGGGTTTATCTGGTAGGACGCCCACACCTTTTCAGCATTTCGAGAACTTACATCGGCCAGGGATTCATGTCTAACCGTAGATAACATTTGGGACTCACCTGGGGGGATCTACCCTGACTTGCTCATGAAAACATGTGATTTATATTTGATCATTTACACTCGTGACGAGGACCTTGGACTTTGTCTCTTTTTTTTTTTTTTTTTTTTTTTCTACTTCACTACCCATTCCTGACAACTGGTGAATAAACCATACTGCACCCACGCTTTAGACTTGTGGCGATGTGACCATGCATATGAAATGCGTGATGCGATCATTTTCTTCTGTTACATGTGAATGAGCACTACATGAAACATTCACAAACCATGGACAATTATAATTTATACCATATGATCTACCTCCACAAACCATGTTAATACATCAAATAGCATGCATCGACATAACATATTCCCACCTTGCATATTTATTCATAAAAGCCATATATGCGCAAAAAGTTGTCTTGGACCCATCAGCAGGAGTACCTCATGGTCCCTTCACAAGCATGAACAGGTTTGGTTCGGCGTCCACACACATCAACAAACCATATTGTCCTAGAAACTTTTAGTTCTTTTAAATAACTCCCACCTGATCCATGGTGTGTGAAAGCGGGTCATGAAATCCATTCTAACTTACAATAAGTCTTTGGAACTCAGAATTACATAGCCTCCATAAGTAACCCTATAGTATATTGTCTTTATAAATTAAAAGTAAACAAAGTAGGAAAATATCCTACCTTGTGGAAGTTGTCGAAACTGACTTTTGATGTCAGCGCGTAGATCGTGTGCGTCGCGGCACTATAGTCACGAGCCTTCAATTTCGACCGTCCGAAAGCCGGGAAATCCTTCCTTTCCCCTTCCTCCTTTCTCCTTTTCCTTTATTTTCTCTCTACGCACTATTTTCTTTCTTGTTCCTTTCTTCCTTTCTTTTCTTTCCTTTTTGCTTTTCTATTCTTTTTCTCTTTTCTCATCTCATTTCCCTTTCATTTTCTCCTCATTTCTCCTTCTCTTTACTCTGCTTTGGAGCACACACCTCATCAGGTCAAGGAAATTTCCTCCCCTTTTCCTCAAACCATTTGTGTTGTGTCATCAAATTTCCCTCTTTGTTCCCTTAATTAAATTATTTCTTTTTTATGATATCATCGCCATGGCTCAGTGAGCCATGGGATCATTTCATGGCTAATTGTGAGCCATTCTTTCGTGGACCGCCTGGCACCAGTGTCACTCTCTTAGGGTGCCATGTGGCATCCCTAACCTTGCCATGTGTCATCGAGCACCCACATCTCAAAAAACGTGGAAATCGACTCCTCGAATCCAATAGATTGGCGGTATTGTCTAGTGAGACGATTTCAACGGAGAAGTCAGTTTCATCATCAAAGTCTAGAAACATTTGGTTTTCGATTAAATTCTTATTTCTGTGATTTAGCCAAAATAGTATGGATTTTAAGGGTTTCGAGACATTAAGCTAAAAGATTATGTGATAAGGAAGAATGTTGATAGATGATTGAAAATAGAAGAAAGGTGAAGGCCCAAAATGAAAAGGAAATTGAGAACCAAATGCTATAAACCAAACATAGCCTTGTTAAAAGGGAAAATTTCCCATTTGTTAACTTTGGCTAGGGTTACGATTTGAGAGGAGTCTTCTTTGGTGATTTCTCTTCATTGCTTTGGAGATCTAGTCTTGCTTTCAGTAAGAAAGTAAAGAAAATGAAGCTAGTTGAAGGTTTTAAGAAAAATGAGTATGGAATACTGTGTGAAACTATATTAAATTCCTCCTTGTTTAGGGTTGTGTTATAAGAAGTTTGAATTCTTCCCTTATATGTATTTTGGGTTGGCTTAAGTCAGATTTGGAAGTTGTTTTTCTTTGCTTTGGTTTTGATTGGCAAATCTCTGGTGAAAAATGGGAAACTACCCATTTTTGGCAAATCCGATGCTCTACGCCTAAGCATAGGAGAGCTCTACGCTCCACCCCTTTTTGGAAAATCCGATGCTCTACGCCTAGACAAACCCAGGCCAGGTTCAGGAACTTTACGTCCCTTTAGCCATAGCGATTAGCCGCTAGGCAAACCACTCCGCTCAGGCTACATTGCTTAGCCTAGGCAAACCACTCGTGACTACATTTCTTACTTCGGCATACACACCAAATCAATGCTGTGATACTGAAAATCTGTTTGTTTCTCTCTTCCATTCTAGAGATCATCCATTGGATTAATGGAGGATCCTAATAAGTGAATGAAAGGCTTCGTACATGTATACAAGTGATATGAAAAATGCTCTGAACCTCGCCACCGGGGCGAAGCTTTGTTCTCGCCCCTTATTTGCTAATGTGATTAAGAACAATATAATAAGCTCAGTAATACATATAATTGTATGCCTGCTTAAGACCAAATAGTGAATGAATAGGCACCTCTGATTAGTGCGACGACTTTCTCTATTTAGTGCTTTGACACTCTCTGTTTAGTGCTTCGGCACTCTCTAATTAGTGCGACGACACTCTCTGTCAATGCCACAGCGGAGTCTACTTTGATAACTTTCTGACACATCATTGTGGCGAGACATGTATTATTAGCCGACACCTCTGTTCAATATTGTACCATACCTTCGGGTATCTATTGTGTTGTATCCCTCTTATTCAATATTTCCAGTCTATACAGTCAAACATTTATATGATAAGTATATGAACAATGAAGCATAAGAAAAAAAAAAGTAATCAACTCTTATGCTAAGGCATAATTCAATTTTGTTTTGTAGTGTACCTATGGGTACATACATTAATTTACGTTACACTCTACGGGAGATATGAAAATTCTGATATATATGAACTGTTGACTATGTATATTGCAATTGAGGACCATTACAAGTATTACGTATATGTTATCTATTTTCCCACCAGTATAATCATAGCATAATTATTTCGTCAGTGTAGGTCTTGAAGAGGAGACATCAGGCATTCTGTTCGCGGGGCAAGTACGGCATTAGGAGTCCACTATATGTAGGTTATTTGATTACGTTTTTGTAAATGTAAATGTAATATTTTGGAGATAGTGCAACTTGTGTAAGTCTGAGTAAATGAGACTTCGAGAATATATGTCAGAACAATTTCAACACACTCTTGATTAGTAGTATTACAAATATCTTTTGAAAGAATTCATGGATTTAAGTTATGTCAATATGTACAAGTTTGGATTTATATTTTGAAATGGGCCCACCAATGTCAGAAAATCAGTTAAAGTCAGTCCTGTTGTGACACCCCCATCATCGCTGGCGAGGATGAAGGTATTACGATAACTCATATGGTGATGACTGGGTATAACTTGAGGTATTCGAAGGTATTTGAGTAGCCAACAAAGGATTCACCACTCTTGATAGAATGAGGGTATACACATGGCCTCTTATCGAGATCATTACTCGAGAATCTCTGGCCATAGTGGAAATATCATAAAGAGTGTCTTCAGTGGCATGACTAATGAGTAATGAATCTCAGGGACAAGAACTAACATCACTTGGGCTAGGTGTGACGTAATCAGTCTAGCGAGAACTACAGATCCATGCTCTAAACCAGTGGGGTATAGAATGGTGAAAGAGCAGGTGATTATGTCTATGGAAAGGTTTGCGGTCAAGCATTGACTCTTACAGTCGGAGTGGGGTCATGATATGTTGCTAGATACTACTCATGACTTGCTTGGATTCAAGAGTTAAATCAAGTAGCCAACATAACCGAAAACCTAATGAATTACACACTTAGAAGGTGTGAAAGAAATTAAAAGCGTGGATTGAGTCCAACTAGAGGAAAACTGTAAAATTGGACATAGTCGGGGGTTAATGAAGGTGAAAGTTGATTATGACTTAGAAAAATAACCAAAAGGGGAGTTAATTGGTTTTCTCAAAAAACTTTTACAAATCAATAAGAAATCTACAAATTTAACAACAAAAAAACATTAAATAAAGATAGAAGTAGGGAAATCAAACTCCCGGATTTACAATGGTTCATTTGCTGCATGGTACTTCTCCTCGACCCATTCGGTGTCTGCTTGGTTTCAGAAACTCGACCAGGTTTCTTCTTTTACACTTGGATTTTGGCTCGATGGGCACTTCACAAATTCTTCAAGCTATATACATGAAGCCTTCTTTATTAACGATGAGACTCTCTAATAGATGGATCAAATACAACTCAGAAGCTTATGATGAATACAATTGCTCTAGAATATGCAAGTGAAATGAATGCACGGGAGTCTTAGATTGAGGAATTGATTAGCAAGAGAAATGGTGGTTGAAGAAAATAAATGCAACAAGTCCTCATAGCATTACATTATCCTAACATCTATTTTATAGGTGGGAATCATCATGAAATAAGTCAGTTGTCGTTGGTCGACCGACGATGAATGGTTCAACCAACTATTCGGCCAGTTTCGATAAATGTACTAGTCGTTGTGCATTTTAATGCTGCTTGCAAGACATCTTTTATAGCCGTTGAAATTGATCCAATTGCTAGAAGCTAGTCAGCGGATTTTACTCAGCCAGGTTAACCGTTTATATACGGATGCATAGATGAGCTTGTATCGACCGGTTGAATTTCACAATTTAGGCGAGTTTCCCAGTCGATGTAGTTTCAGCGACCGGAGTTCCCGAATAGATGTATTGAATCCAGCAGCTGGGAATATGCATCTTAGCCGGTTGGTAACTGGGTTCAACAGTGGACCACAATCAGGCGGATTTCAATCGATATCTGTCGGTCGACTAATTCAGGTGGACATAACCAGGTCGACAGGTTCGTGAAATGAGAACTCTGACCAGATTGAAGCCTTATAATGCTCAAAACCTTATGTTTTTAATTTGACACTTCTAAACCTTGGGTGTTTCAATGAATCACATTTTAGGACTATAAAACCTATGGTTTTTGTGCTCAAACTCAGTTTTCAAGGATACTGGATTTTAAAGCGGAAGTTGTGGTGGTACATTAATGATAATATCCTAAATTTTCCAAATGTTGTCACCTTCCAAGGATTCCTAAGTTTACAAAGTCTTCATAGTAATAGACTTAGGATATAGTTTACTTCTTGAACTTGATTTTGATTCAAATCTTGGATGATAGTCTAGTCTTTAGGATTCATAATCACCTATCATCTGTCACTCATCTCAAGTAAACCATTTGTAACTAATTAGAGCTTGGTTTTGTTATCTTGAGCCCAGAGGTACCCTTAGACGTAACAATTTCCCACTTTTTGATGATCATGACAAACCTAGGTTATTGGAGGGTGATACTCTCGACTCAATAATCCATCAATAAGTCAAGAAGATTATAATACTAACATGGCGTGAATCATGACAATGAATGATATCATCAAAAGCGCCTGATAGAAGTCAAACATCATCGTAACATTTCTCTTCTTTGAAATCGTTAGATGTGGATGGACTCCTCCTACCACCATGGTCTTTGTTGAGCTCTCGTTTACTGATGAAGAATAGCCCGAAAATATCCCAACATTAGATTGTACCAAATTTTCCGAGGTTGTCCTTGGTGTTTAAAATAAAGCATTTACTTCCAAAAGACTTCGAAATAGCTAACGTTGAGTTTCTTGTTTTTCCAAAGTTCATATGGAGTTTTGTCCAAATAGGACCTAATCAAAACTCTATTCAATATATAACATGAAGTATTGACCACTTTGACCCAAAAATAAGTTGGTAAATTATTTTCATGAAGCATAGTTCTTTTATTTCTTGCAAAGTTCTATTTTTTCCTTTCCAACAACCTCATTTTGGGAGTTCTGGGAGCTAAGCTATATTTGAATTCCATTCTCATCACAAGCTTTCAAAATCCCAACATTTTCAAATTCCCTTCCATGAATAAGCATAGAATGGTAAAACCTTTTTCACTTTGAATTTTCTCTAGCTTTGAAAACTCATGGAATACATCATTTTGTGAGCTAAGAACAAGACCCATGCATATCTAGAGAAGTCATCCATAATCACAAATGCATATGAATTTACCTCGAGACTAGTGTTCTTGGGGTCCGAACAAATCGCGTGTGAAGCTCGAGAGATCATGAGGTAGAAATTAAATTTTTGTTTTTTTTTTTAAAAGATGTTTTGCTTTCCCAGCTGGCATGCTTCTAATTTATTTTTTTCAAAAGACGATCTAACAAGTTCATTTTGTTTAGTTATTAATGGGATTCATGTTCATGTCAATCTCATACACAAACCAACTCTCATCATGCATGCTATAAAAGCATCTTTGTGTATATTTTGAAATATCAATTGTAAATATTTTTTCATTTCTATGGCCCATGAAGATGATTTTCATTTTGAGAATACTTGATGATGCAAGAAGACTCAAAATCACTTTGACTTTGTCTAGAGACAAACTAATCTTTCAGATTATGTTTCAAACCATCAACAAACTTGAAACTTATTTCGATGAGATAAGAATTCTTATCTATAGAACCATGTCCAATGATTATACCTTTCCAATTGTCTCCGAAGGTCATTTACCCTCCTCTTCTCCTTGTGAGGAAGGCAAACTTTGACTCATCTCCGATCATGTGCCTTGAGTAACCACTATCCAATAACCATTTCTCCTTCTTTGATCCTCACAAGAGAAAATCAAAAAGCTTTAGATACCCAAATCTTTTTGGGTCCTTAGTGGTTAGTGACCTTTGATTTTTCAACCTAAGCCTTTTTTGACTTAGAGGTTGAGGCCTTTTGTGATCCATTTCTAAGAGGACAAGTACTACTAATGTGTCTTACTCTACCACAAAAAATTGCAAATGGTTGAGGGACTTTCATGGACTCATTGTGAGAGTAGTTTTGAAATATTTTTCATTATTTAAAGACTTGTATCCTAGCCCTTTTTTATCAAAAACACATTTTTGGCTAGCTAGGATCATGTCAAAAGCTTTTTAATCACATGAGAATTTTGAAAGGGAAGAGATCAACCATTCATTCTTTTTTATTAGTTCCTCATTTACCTTCTCAAGAGAAATTTTTGAAGCTTCAACTTTTGAAAATTTTTCTTTAATTTCATCAATTTCTTTTTGAAGCTGTAAAATTTTTTCTTAAGTCAGGTGTTCTTGTCATCAATCTTGTTGATGTCTTTAAGAAATTTCTCATATTTAATCATAAATTCCTCATCATTATCAAAGTTAGAATTTACCTCATCTTGATCTTCAAGAGCCATGAAGCACATGTTGGCAACTTCTTTCTCATTTCATCATCGGATGAATCTTCACTTTGACTCCATGTTGCCATCATGGCTCTTCTCTTTTCTCTCCTAGCTTTGTAGAGAGGATAATCATATTTTACATGACCTGGCTTCTTGCACTTGTAGCAAATTACTTCTCTAGCTCATTTTCTCTTTTCTTTGTCTTCTCTTGAAGGACCTTATTTCTTGTAGTTACTCCTTCTATTGTAAGTCCTTCCACTAAATTTATCCTTCATCATTAACTTTTGTACTCTCTTTGTGATGAGGGCGATATCATCTTCCATGTCATTGATCTTTGTTTCCTTAACTACTTTCTCTTCTTGAGCTTTGAGCGTAATACTCTTCTTTTTGCCTTGTTCCTCTTTCCTTGTCTTGCAATCTTCATTTCATTGGTCATCAAAAGTGAGTTCCTCGAGAGGTACCTCTTTCAAGTTTGCTTCCTCGATAGCCCTAGTTTGAGAATTCCATTTGAGGAGGTAGGCATATTAGATTTTAGATACCTTGTGTCTTCTTCACTTACCTATTTCCCAAACCCTCAAGTCCATTGACAACATCAAACGAACCTATTAAACATCTCAGGAAGATTCATTAGGTTTATTTTAAACATTTTCATAATCATTAACAGAATTCTAACTTTAGAATCTTTGACTTGGTTGGTTCCTTCATGGGTAATTTCGAGTATCCTCCAAACCTCCTTAGCCATTTTGCATTGACAAATTCTATTATACTCAGTTCTATCCATAGCACATACAAGAATATAAATAGCTCTTGAGTTTAACTGAAATTCTTTATTTTCTTCTTCATCATATTCTTCAAAGGGGATTTTAGATTTTATTCTGTCAAAACCTTTTCTAGGAAAGGTGACCACGTATGATTGTTTTCCAAACTTCCCAAATCAGCGATTGCAAATACCAAGTCATTTTGTTTTTCCAATTAGTAATCAAACCAATGAGGGTTTGTTGATGGGAAAAACTTTACCGACTTGAAAAGGCTTGAGCTAGTTTTTGTTTTAATTAGTGTTTCCTCTTAGACGATTAAGTCTTGAAACTGAGAGAACAAGCTTTGATATCGTTGAAGTTGATTATGACTTAGCAAAATAACCAGAGGGTGAATTGGTTTCTCAAAAAAAAACTTTTGCAAATCAATAAGAAATCTACAAATTTACTTCTAAAAAACATTAAATAAAGATATATAGAGTAGAAATCAAACTTAAGTTATATTAGTTCGACATGCCACTTGCTGCATCCACTTCTCCTCAACATATTGATGAGGATTCACTTTAGTTTCAACTTAAATGAAACAACAACTACGCTTAGTTTTTGCTCACGTGGAAGCTTGTAATTTTCAAGCTATACACACTTGAAGCCTCCTTTAATGTTCAATGAGGCTCTCTGCAGGCTACTCGAGATAGATCGAATCTATTGAGAGGCTATGATGAAGGTGCACTCACATAATGTGCGAGTGATGGTGCGCAGAATCTTAGATTGATAATTGATTAACGAGAGAAATGGTGATTGAGAAGAATAAATGCAATAAGTTTTATGGCATTAAATGATCCCCGGCCTTTCTATTTATAGATTGGGAACTCGATAGCAAAATAAGGCACTTGTGGTGGCGAGTTGACAATGGTCCCTGTTTCATTATTACTAGTCGTTGTGCGTTTGTGCAACGCATCATTACACCATTTATAGTTGTTGAACTTGACCAGTGCTAAACCGGTCCCTTTGTTTTACTCAGTGGTCGACTATTTGCTCTTCGCGGATCATAGATGATACTACATTCAACTTGTCGAATTTCACAGCTCGACTAGTTTCTGACTGATGACATTTTCGACCGGTTCAAATAAACTCTTTGGACCTAGCGACTAAGATAAATCTGACGGTGAAGTAATCGGTCGATCGGTTGGCCGGTGGACCTGGCCGATTAAGTGATTCAATCAATATATAGCCGTTGACGATTCAGCGATAAGCCATAGCCGGTGTCGGTTCAGCGGTGGACCGCGGTCGATCGTCGGTTCAGCACGGACCTAGCAGGTTGATCATAAATGCTCAAAACCTTATGTTTTTATTTAAAACACTTCTAAACCTTAGGTGTTTTAATGAAGCACATTTTAGGACTATAAAACCTAAGGTTTTGTGCTCAAAGTCATGTTTTCAAAGGATATGCATTGTTTGGATTTTAAAAAACCAAGTTGTGAGTGATGCTTTAAATGATAATATCCCAAGTGCACCAATGCTATCATCTTACAAAGATTCCTAAGTTTACAAAGTCTTCATAGTATACTTAAACTTGGAATCCCGGTTTCACTTCTTGAACTTGATTTTGATTCAAATCTTGGATGAATAATCTAGTCTTTAAGTTCATAATCACTTATCCTTATGTCACTCGTCTGGAAGCCGTAAGTAATGTAATTAAGCTTGGTTTGTTATCGTAGCGCTCGATTAAAGTGCTTAAACCAACAGGCGTCCACTACCTTATTGATAACTAAGTTCTTATAATATTTCTATAATATTGATAACTTAAAAAAATTTATATTTAATATTTAATAAAAATATAAAACTAGATCCAACATATGATTTTCATAAATATAAAAATATTATGAAAATAAAAGAAAATAAATTATATATCTGGTATTAAGTAAATCTTAGAATTTTCTTATTTATTATATTATTAATTATTGATGGTCTGTTTCTTACAAATATTCACTTTTCATTACGTGTTCTAGTATTTGTCTTTCATGAAGGTCGAACACAGGTTTCTTCCTTATGTGCTAACCATTGTAACCAATGAGTCAAACCTTTATAACGAATGCATTTTTATATTAAAAACTAATCTATTTTAATTTATTAAGTTAATACAAATTTTAATAAATTAATGGATAAAAGTTATTTAAAAAAGAAAATCAAATTTATAAAATATTATTTCAAATGTTAATATTTATTTATTTTATTGATTATTAATTATTATAATAAATATTTTTGTATTTATGATTAATTTATTTTTATATTTAAAGTAGTATTTATAAAAAAACGATATAAAAAAATCAAACAAAACGGGGGTGTAGTTGAGGGCGGCTGGGGGTTAGCCACTTGTCTCTCATTTAACACTTTTCCTGTAATTTGGTGAGGATTTGTTACCATAACCTAAAATCTTATTTCTTGTAGTGAGGCCAATTGATCATATAATAAGAAGAATATACTTAACTTAAGAATTTGAGAGGTAATCCTGACGGAGTTATAATGCCTTACATTCTTAGATTATAAATATTAGTTCATGAAGGTCTACATAAAATGGATGGTAGGTTATGAGTCAAACTTTCTTTGGGCTAAGAATGTGATTAATTCTGTATAGTGGAATATTGAATCCGATTTCAAAATTAGATTGGAGATAATCAATACGCGTGTGATCTAATGGCTTCTATTTTGACTCCATATACCATAATGATATGGTTGTGAGAGTTAGATTAACTCGTTCACTTTGGTACATATAAGTGTTCTATCACTTCATACCCTTTTAAGGTTTCTTAAGGGATAGTGAACAAGGTCTCTGAATTTGGATCATTAATTAATTAAATGGGATAATGAACAAGGTCTCTAAATTTGGATCATTAGTTAATTAAATGGTCTTGTGTAGCAAATTAATCAATTGATTTTAACCTTCATTAGTGCATTTTTGATTCTCCAAAGACTGAAATTAGGTTTGAAACTCCAACTTGTGTGATGCTTCTTGAAACTTTTTTAAGTTAGTTTGAAAATTATTTGATTTAAGATTTTACAGTTAATAAATCACTAATTTTATAATCCAAAACATGTAGAAACTAAATATGTCTCTTTCTTTCCTTCATATTTTATGGCACAGCGAGAATAAAATTATTGAATTCCAAAGTACATTTTTTTAACATTTACTTAATTGAATGATTTTCTATTGTGTCTTTCTTATTATATTTATAGTTATTTTGAATTAAATTATGCATTGATGAGTGTATTTCATACCATGATTATCATCTCATTTTCTATGCATTTTAATGATTTTGATGATGGTGTTAGAGTTTGTTCAGTATGCACATTTTGGTGATTAGGTCAACTTTTAGAAAAATGAACAAAATGAAGCAAATTGAACCAAAGAAGACCAAGAAACCACCACACATAGCAAGCATCTGATCATTGATTTTTCTTTGTTATTTTCTGGATCAAATCGTTATTTTATGCCCTTAAATGCGTTCTGCTGTAGTTTTCAGCATTTTAAGCACCCAATTCGAAGTTCAAATGAAAAATAAATGGCCTTGTGAAGTCAAATGGTGGATTTTACAAAACACCACATGCATCACCCCTCAAAGTTTGTGACGTTTTAACCTACCTAATGGATTCCAATGACTCCAATGGTGAAATTTTATCTATTGCGTGAATAGCTAAATATAGGGTTGATTTGTTAAGATTAGTAATTGATTGTGAATGTGTTTATGTTGATATTGGTTGGTGTAGAAACTGGATTATTACGGTTTCTTGCAATTAATCTATGTTGGGAAAGCATTTGTGGGACCCAGGTTATGAGACTCATTGAGATTCTATAGTGACGAGTTGAAATCATCTTAATCGAAAAATTAAAGGGAATTTAGTATCTAACAGGCAGTTGGTGGTGGACACTAATTCAACATTATGTGAGAATTTGTAGGACCTAGCGTTGATCAATTCAAACCTGCAGTTTGGATAGTTCTATATAGGAAACCTAAGCGGAGTAATAGAAGACACCCAAAGAAGACATACAGAAAAGTACTAATTAAAGAACCTAGAAGACCTAGCAATGAATAGGAAGTTGATGTGTGAAATTGAGGAGAAGGCATAAGAGTGTATAATGTGCCTATTCCTTGAACCAACATAAATATACTTTCACTTAACCCATGTAGCCACATACAAATCAAATACTTTGTCGAGACAATCAACCCTATTATCTTTCATCCTTGAGTTCTTTCTTCAATTTTGATTCATTCCTTGCAATTGAGCATTTATATTTCCCCTGTTTTTATTTTGTTTTTAGTTTCTAAAATCTCCATTTTTCAAATCTTTTTATTAGCTTAAATAGTAAGAAGATTAATTAGTTAAGGTACTTGGTTATTCAAGCACTACAGTCCATTCCTTATGGGATCGATAACCGGACTTTTAAGTCTACTTTATTACTTGTACGACCCATATATTTGTATAGAGAATACGAGTGTTGAGACACTTTTCTATCTAAGTTTTTGAATGTTTCCAATTATTCGTCTTTCTAAACTATAAAAAAGTTAAACAACGTGTGTGTGTGTATTATAAATTTCTTATTTTTTCACATTATAAATTTATTATTTTTCCAATCTGTTAAATATTTCATATATGTAACAAGTATTAATAATAAATGCTAGTGTTGTACATCAATACGACTATGATATAAGACAAAAGCATGTGGCGATAGTTACCAAACGATTGATTCTCTTACACATCCTTTTATTTAAAAAGAAAATTTTCTGTCAGTGCAATTTCTTTAATATCTTCTACTACCTAAACCAAATAACAAACATAAAACCATGAGGAGCTGCTTCACTGCACTAACAGCTAATGCTGATTCTGACATATCACACATTTCTATCCTTTCCATCGACTAAAATAATAATTGAGCATAAAAAAAATTCATCATAATTTGATAGTATTTCATACATGTTCCCCAAAATTCAATAGGAGATGATACAAATTCATAAAGAATAACAACCCTCTATTTCTCTTTCTTTTATTTTTCTTTTTTGTATAAATCTATAAATGGGTAATGAACCATATATAGTATTTTATTTTTTTCCAGTCAAATTAACAATACTGAGACAATGGGACTGATGCTGGATTGTGTATCAGTTGAAGGTGGGATGCTTTGTTTATTCCTGAAAGATTAGTAGGATCGACTGCAGTCTTCCACCTTCACCAATCTCTCAAATTATTGCAGAGTATGGCCCATAAACCTCGCCTTCATCGTAGGACCAAGTCTTGGTAACCCCAATGTCAACGTCTCTGTAGTTGAGGAACGCACCTCTGGGAGACTTGGAGACGAATGGGGTCATGTAACTGTAAAGCCTTCGTATCTCGGTCAAATACTGTTTGTCTGCTTCTTCACCTTCTTCGCTCCAATTCACCGAGTACTGGATCTTGTACATGTTCCCAGCTCTGTGGGGGAACGCCGTTTCCGAGCTGGGAATTTCGCTCATTCGCCCACCATATGGGTTGAACACCAGCCCTGTTTTCCCTATCTCAATCATTTTCTTCCATATCCATTCCAGTCCGTCCTTGGAGATGGGCGTCTGTACATAGTCCGACTTCCTCTTCAAGAAGTTCACCGAATCTGGAGTTCTGTTCAACAAAGCTTCAGGTGATGTTCCGTTATCGAAATTACCCCAGTAAAGAACTGAATCAATCCAGCTCATTTCCATGCAGTCCTCCTTCTTCAGCCCCAGTTCGGGAAAGTCCTTGTCCATCACAGACAAGAGTCGAGCTGCGTCCCCGAGAAACAGAGAAATAAACGATGCTCTAATCGTCCTTTCCTTGTTCACGGTCACGGGTTGCAGGAGGGCCGCTGAACAGGTCGTCGTCGATCTTGTCGGCGACGGGATTTATAGACAAGATCCAGTGGCGTTTGGTTGAGTCTTTACGAACTCTGAAAGCCGTGACAGTCTCAGGGACAGTAACAAGCGGTTGCCCTTTTTGTAACCAAGAATGACGCCAAAGCTGGATCCACCACCGCCTCTAATGGCCCAAAATAAGTCCTCCCCCATTCCCTTTCTATCCAAAATTCTACCGTTCACATCCACGATTTTGGCGTCCACAACTTGATCAATCGACAGCCCATATTTCACCCATATTGCCATACCCTCCCCCACTTATATGGCCTCCAGCACCGACAGTCGGGCAAACCCCAGCTGGAAATCCGCGTAGTTTGCTCTTCTCCCAAATTCTATAGTAAAGCTCTCCAAGAGTGGCGCCTGCCTCCACCCAAGCAGTCTCATCCCCCATGTCAATTTCGATTTCCCGGAGATTGAACATGTCCAGAATGAAAAAGGGTATATCCGAGATATACGAAAGGCCATCGTAGTCGTGGCCGCCGCTGCCAGTTACTCATCTGGGCTGGAGTTCTTAGACAAGAATGGCGAGCCTGGACATGGGATTCAGCGGTGGAAATTTGACAATGATGAGGGGTTTGGGTGTGGAAGATGTATTGAACCTTTGGTTTCTGATGTAGATTGAAGAACACAGTAGTGTAGGAAGAAGTGGATTGAGTGTAAACTATTGATGAATAGTTGGATAGGCACTGTATAAAGGTATCATAGACTGAATCTGAAGCTTCACATGATGATGAAAATGAAGAGAAAAGAAGAAAACCAAGGAAGAACATAAGGCTAGGAACAGAACCAGAGCTTGGAGTCCTCATTTTTTTTGTCACTTCCTATTGTAGGATTCAATAAGGAGAGATGTTAGAGCCCTTTTATACAGGCCAAGGGCGCTTACCCGCTATGGTCCCATGCATTAAATTTAGGAAAGAATAAAACAATCACCTTGGAAAAATAATACTAATAGCTTTACTTTTCTAAATTTTAGAAAGAAAGAACGTCTAACTGATGGGGATTAGTTTGAATAGGTCATGCCTAGATTTTTTTTTT
Source organism: Tetrastigma voinierianum (assembly GCA_016808115.1). Classification (NCBI taxonomy): domain Eukaryota; kingdom Viridiplantae; phylum Streptophyta; class Magnoliopsida; order Vitales; family Vitaceae; genus Tetrastigma; species Tetrastigma voinierianum. The sequence continues at coordinate 27,643 of JAEQBH010002377.1, forward strand.
TTTTCTTTTCCTGTTTTATAAATTCTAAAAGTCGGTTTGTGCATGGAAGATTAGAATATTCCTTGGCGATGGTTTGAAAGTTGTTTCGTACGACCCCACGCGGTTCTATTAATGGCGTGGGATAATAAGTCATCGGTGTCAAGCTACAGGCTTTCGCGAAAGGCCGGCTAATTTTCATTTTGTTTTCGCTGAAATGAAAAACCAAAAGATGATTTGATTAAAATATTATATGGCTAAATTTTTTTAATCTTATTTTGTAAATACTCTCATTATTTTTGTAAAAATAATCATTTTTTCAAAGGCATATAAATACGTGAAATGATAAAAAACATTTTTATCAATAATAAGTTATTTTTCAAGAAAATTTTTTAAAAGAGTTATATTCATAAATTTTGAGACTTTTAATCAAATATTTCAAACAAAAACATATTTTTAGTTGATTCTATATATATATATATATATATATATATATATATATATATATATATATATATATATATATATATATATATATATATATATATATATATATATATATATATATAAACACTTCCTTTCAAAAAAAATTTCATTAAATACTTCCAAACCATATTTCAAAGTATTTATTTGGTTCCCTAGTTTTTCTTTTTAATATTTTGAATATTGTTTTTCGTTTTTTATATTTTAAATAAAAATAATGTGTGCAATAAAATTTAAAAGAAGTGCTTATAGTTTTTGCTACTACTCGAGTGGCAGTCGGACATGATATATATCTATTGCGGACGGTAAGAAATAGTCAAATTATGGGGATAGATAGATACACGGGCGATAAACGTGGGTAATTGATTTTTATAAGAATACCACACGTAAATGATTCAAAAGAGTAGGGAGAAGTGTCCAAAGTGGTTTTTTCAATCAATACTAATAATTGAATCACTATGCTATCTTTGATTCTCGGAAAAAGCAGAAACTAAAAATATAAAGGAAATAAAATATGGAGAAAAATGAAGAAAATTAAAAGCCAAATATTTACCAAATCTCAAATTTTTTAATTATTACTAAACAAATTTTATTTATTTTAACTCATTAATATAAACATTAAATAGTTAAAATTTTGTAAATTTTAAGTAATTTTATATATATTTAATTTTTTAATATTTTTTATACAAATAAACATGATAAAATCATTTTTTCTTAAAAAAATTTCTTTCATTTTACTTTTCAGGAACAAACATGACCTAAGGCTAGAGTTTGGTTTGGGAGAAAATGGAAGAAAAATATGAAAGAAAGAAAATTGAAAAGATAAAAGTAAAAAATAGAGTTTCTTCCTTTAATGTTTTAAATTTATTTGTATTTTAAATTATCAACATGAATAATAAATAATTCAAATATATATAAATTCTTGATTATGTGAGTATATTTGATTTTCAAAAATAATTATAAGATAAAAATAATAATGGATGTTTCTTCATAGTATTTTTCCACTCTTAACATGTTTCGCATTTCCTTTTGATTCAAGGCAAACATGTTAAATAGTTTTGTTGATGAATTTATGAGTTGAAAAGCAACGAACACTTCTATAATTGAATTTTATATTTTTAGTTAAATTAAATTTATCTTACCCAAATATTAGTCACTTAATTCATATTTTGCAATGCAAAAACCTTTAAAAAAATTTAGCATGTTTGACAAATATTTTCATATATATATATATATATATATATATATATATATATTTAACAAAGTTGTAAAACATATTTTAATTCAAAACCTTTAAAATCGTTGGCATGTTTGACAACTATTTCAGAATGATTTTTATTTTAATTTAAAAGCTGTAAAACATATTTAATAATTAAAACAAAAACTATTTTTTGTATTCTATTTTTTAAAAAACAAAAGGTATGATGCTTTTAACATGCTTCTTATTTAAAATAAATAAATCTTTTTTTAATACTTTTTGTAAAATGTGATTATCGGGGATATGCATTATTGGATTTGAAGGGTTTTAAATTTTGTTTTGAGGAGTTATTTAAAATAATAATATAGATACATACACAAATACATACAATAGGTTTTTTTTTTTTTTTTGAAAATCATATGATTGGAAAGGTTTCATGTCATTCCTAAAGTTTGTTAATACTCAAAAAACAAGTCGGATCCCCAACCCGGGTACATTCTCATACATTATACCCATCGTAAGGCGTTACATGATGGTCGTTTTATAAGATGGGCATTTATGGAAGTGGCGTAGCGTCTTGCGTTATATTAATTTCTGCATTAACTATTATCGTTGGTACGTGTCATAACGCCTAACAAGGTGAACTATCACGCATGCTCTTTTTGCTTTATCTCCCATGCCTAGGCTGATACGTTTTACTACGTGTGTCAGATCCATCATGATGCCTAAGGTGGTTGAGCGGGGTCTGAACCTTCCTACCTGCGAGTTTGGGTCCTTTCGGCGGTATCGCGTGATCGGTTGGTCTTTTATGTAGTGTTCGGGTTACTCACCACGAATGCCACGTGCTTATGGTGATCCCGTTTCCATTGTAGCCCCTGAGTATCGTTTCAAGCCATTAGAGGATTGGAAGGCGATAAACCTTTATTTTTTGTTTTTGACATTCACGTGCCATCAATTATTTTCACCCGAACCATTAGGGTTTGGGGCCGTCTTTGCCCATTGTGTGTTGGGTTCTGAGCGGGAATATCAATATGATTGGAGACATAATCTGTGAATTTAAAATTTTATCAGCCAACACTTGCAAGGATCGTGTGTGTTTCGTAAAAGCAGAAGGAAGGCAACGAAACTTACCTCTTGATAGGTCGTCAAGCCTTCAAAGTCTGCGTCTTGGTTTATTTGGATCTTCAAAGGTACTGCCTTTCTGAAAAGCGACCACCATCTACAAGTATCGCGCGCGACGAATAATGAAGCGATCTTTGTTTGAATCTTTGGTTCGAGTTCGTCTTCTCAAAGCGAAATTAAGGTCTCTACATTTTAGTTGTTCTTAAAGTAAAAACGACCACTACAAATATATATATCTCATATATATATATCTATATATAAAGTGCTGCTAGGGTTTTAGTCAGCAATTTTATATATTATTACTATGTTTAAAACTCTTTAAATAATAATAACAATTTAAATTCTAATATTTAAAACTCTTTTAAATGATAACAATTTAAATTCAAATCCTTATCGAGATAAAGGAAACAAATTTATTTATATTAATATATTTAAAACTCTTAATAATAACAATTTAAATTCAAATCCTTATCGAATGAAACTTGATTTATATTATTATATATATTTAAAACTCTTTTAAATGTAACAATTTAAATTCAATCCTTATCGAGATAAGGAAACTTAATTTATTTATATTAATATATATTTAAAACTCTTTTAAATAATAACAATTTAAATTCAAATCTTTATCGAGATAAGGAAAGCAATTATATTATTATATATTTAAAACTCCTTTTAAAAACCCTTTCTGATTATTTCCTTATCCAATAAGAAAATATAACAAATTAATTATTTTATTATGTTTAAATCACGAATTTAAACTCTCAAAATTAAATTAAATTTAAATAACAACTAATTGTTATTTGTAATTTAAAATATCTCATCATTTTAAATTACTAGTGAAAAACCATAACCGTTATTATTAGATTTCTTAATGTCATTTCTCAGTTCAATTAACATTGTGATGGCTACAAATCACATTTTGATTCTACAAGTCATAAGTGGTCTCTAGCAAGACATTATGACTACCCAAGTTAAATGAAAAGCTCATGATCCGAGACAACCTTAATATAGCTAATGACAAAATCCTTTTGTCTCATGATATCTTGATAGAATATAAGGCATGGACAAAGTCGGCCTTATATCGTTATCTTTGATTACTCGAAGCAATTAAATTGACTAAACAAATGACATTGATCTCCATCAATTCATTTTGAGCTGGCTCATGCATTTCTCAGTCTCAATTGTCGAGGACAGAATATCTCTCCTTATAATAAAGAGGGACAAATTTAAATCTTAATCGACTCATATCTCGCTCATGGTCTTATTATGTTAGTATAACCTTTATAGTCATCAGATTAAAGACAACGTTTGATTATATCAAAACACAATATTCCTTATGTTGAGAACTATAGCGATCTCGAGGTCAAAGGATTTAATGACCTGACTATTAGGAATTAACTTATGACTTTGATCATGTAGTAATCTCGAAGGCCAGTGCAATCGATATTTGTTCTCAACAAATAGATATAAATTTGATTTGTATCTCATACATATTCATTCCATGAATATCGATCAAACTTTATACTAATCTTAGTTCATTGTTATTCCCATACTTGATAGCGGGTAGGGACATTTAGAATAATTAATAATATTATTGAGGACGTATATATAATAAACATGCAAATCCTTGTAATAATAAATTCCTCATAAATAATCAAAATACCATGTCCATACAATAGGCTGAAACTGTACTAGCAGTGTGAACCATCATTGTATACACGGCTCTAGTGGAAGTTCTAGATTCGCTTATGGATTTGGAGTGCTCTCCAACATGACTAGTGCATTAAATGTCGCTTTCCGATTTCCCACCCATGCCGTTGGTAGCTTTAAATTTAATTATCTTCTCAACCTTTTATGGGGAGCTTCTTGCTTGCACCATTGAACAAGTTTGTGGGTAGTTTCAACCTACACTCTGCTACATCGGTCCCCAGGCTTCTTCCTCTCTCTAGTTCAAACATTTCCACTTTTAATCTTTCTCGAGTAAAGGCCAGACATAGTTTAGAAGATCATAAGTTTATTTTGTGTTTACCTTTTCAGGATTCACCGTTCGATGCTCTCCACAAGCTTTTGGTTTTTTCGCTGTTGTTTTGGTGTTGCTTGGTGGTGTCGTGTGTTGTTTCTTTTTTTTTTTCTTTTTTTTCCTTATGGCTTGATGAGTTACCCTGGCTGATTCTCTAGGCATCGTTTCGATGACGGAGGCACTCATAGGATGTCCTGTAGAGAAGACAACACTGGAAGCTTTGGGGACGAAGAATCGTCTTCTTCCTCATCTGGGATGTCTAGGGAGGTTCTCTCTCATGCGAATGTTAACAAAATCCTTACCTAGCTCAGACCCATTGGGGATTCTCGGACGGATGCCTTCTGGAAGAGAGTCTCCTTCCCTCCCCAAGTTCGGGCGTCCTTTTCCACCTTTGGGTGCTAGTTTGTGGCCTAGACGGATGGGGACCGAGGTGTGACGAAATCCATCTATTGGCCGAAGATCCACATCAGCGAGAAGCTGAGGTTCCCCCTCCCCCCTTTAGTGCATCGGTTCACCTGCCTTCACCCAGGCTCACCGTTCATGTTCTTAGACATTGTCCAAGTTCTCTAGGTGTGAGGCATGCTAAATAGGAAGCACGGGCTTCACTTGGTATTGGAGGAGGTGCTATACGCTTACTCCTTCAAGCGACACAACCTCGGGAAGTATTACCTTGTTGCTAATGCCAAACCGCTGCATCATGTGACAAACTGGCCGAACACCAGTAAGAATAAGCTGCAAGGCAACGTGCTGTAGTTCGGAGCTTGGGGATGCACTAGGGATCCTAGGCTCCGAGAATTCTTGGTGAACACTAACCCTATGGTAGGTAGGGTACGAAGAAGATCCTTGTTTTCTTTTTATGGTTTGATCAATCCCTTCTTAACCTTGTTTGCTCATGTGTAGGTAACTTGGGTCGAGGGAAGCTCATTAACGACCTAAGTCCTTCCCAATTTGACTCCTTCGTTAAGGTGTTGAGTCTCCCGAGATCTGTAAGGGACTTCAAATTTCTTCTGACGCAAACCAACCTCCAGGACGTGTTCGACCTTCTCGAGTTCATAGCACCGAAGGTGCCACACCTAAATTTTGAAGGTTCGGGTAACACCGGACTTAGGGAACACATGTTAAACCGCATTCTCTCCTGCATTCAATGTGGGATCGAGGCCCAAACCCCGAAGTAGACCGAGGAGAGGACCGTTGGTAAAGACTTCCCAATCCATCATTCTCCCCGACGTGACTCTCAAGCTCAGCTAAAGAGGCCGAGGAAGCTAGAGGCGGAAGGTGGCGATCCGTGATCGTCCTCAGCACCTTGGAAACCTCATGGAAGCGCTGCGTGTTCAAGGAACCGTACTAAAGGATCGGAGGAGTGGTTATCGTCGGCGGCCTCAGTTTGTGGACAGTGATGACAGGAAGGTCCAAGACCTTTTGAGGGACTCTACCCCCTTCCAAATGGCAACCTCGGTAATCCTATGCATTTCCTTTCTATGCGCATCCATGTTCATGTTTGTTTTTGTTGACAGCTACTATTGTAGATGAGCATCTTCGGTGCTTTCATGGTGAAGTATTAGGACACCCTACAGCACTAGCTTAGTCATCTATCTCGCATGAGGGAAGGGGCCTGAGATTTGTATACAAAGGTCTAGGCCAAGTCAGTTCTCGATCGAGAAGGTGACGGAGGCCATGCGAAGAATTAGTCGAGATGGCCCGAAGAGCACAATGTGCTAGCTAACCCCGACGAAAGATGCTTACTGGCAGAAATGAGGTGGAGGATGCGAATCACTCCATCACGTTGGATACAGCGTCCACCAGTAGGAGCAAAGGGAGCTTTATTGCTACTCATAAGCTCGAGGTCAAGCAGCTACGTAGCGCGCTCTCATCGGAGTTAGAACTGAAAGACTCCTTTTGTGAAGCTGAGAAAATCCACGTGCTCCTCGAATTGCAAGCTAATTGCAAATCCAAGTTGTCAGGGTTGTACAATGAGCAATACAAGCTCAGCTACTGAGCGGGCTACGCTAAAGGTGATTGTTAAGCTCTGCGTGGGCACAAGGAGTCCTCGAGGAGTACGCCTGAGCAAACCTCGAAAATTGAAGTTGACAAGTCGTGCACCACATTTGAAGAAGTAAGCACAACGGTAGAGGAAGTCCGAATCTTATTCGTACCCACAGGTGAGGGTCCTTGTCACACCCCCAACCCCTGCCTAGGCGGATGAAGGGGGCGTGAAAGTATACTGGGACTCTTTACTTGCTTTTAAGACATTGGTGGGCCCAAGTCTTATAACTGAATCAAAATATCATATACAAAGATACAAAATAAAACTACCACCGTAGTGGTGTTTACAGTGTCAATATATATAGTCTTGAGTCCCATTTACATATACATATACAAAAATTGTACATTTACATTCACATAATCAGAGCGCAAAACCTACTGTGATGGACTCCTACTAGTTTTGTTGTGGTATCACGAAAGATCGCGGACGATCCTCCTACGTACCTACGGATTAAAACGGAGTGCTAAGCAGCTTAGTGGGAAATATGACTTATCGTATACACATGCATTAATACCCTTTTACGGTAAGCATAACAGTACTTGGATATGTAATGGAATATCGAGAATTTCTCATGAATTAGGTATAATAAACTTATCACATACTTGTACCTATAAGCGAGACTTATGTATTTGAGATCTCCCGTAGGAGTTACCAAGCTTATACTTGTATGGAGGTACCTGTAGGTACTACAGAGCTTATACTTGTACAGAGGTACCTGTAGGTACATTCAGAGCAGAATGAAGTATATTACTTTACTCTTATTCGTTACTCAGACTATTATCATATAACTGTTTGACTACTGGGCTAGTAATAAAATTAAGGTGAGGACCTGATACAATAAATTGCAGAAGGTGCGGTGCAGTACTAGGTGCCATGGCATGCAAAGTAGGAGTGTCGAAGCACTATGAGTGACGTCGCACTGTGGGAAGTCTTGAAGTGCTAAATGTGTCGAGCACGGTCGAGAGAGTGTCGTGTATTGTCGGAGAGTCTGGGAAATCTTATAAATGCCTACTACATAGCGAGAGGTGCGTGTCATTCCAATATCAATCTTGGCGATCCACAATTATAAGTGTTCGGAACTTACTATCTTATCATAGGGGCATTAAGTTTGACTCGCTTCGCCGAGGCGGCGAGGTACAGTCTAATTTTTCCTTTATCTTACAAACTTGAATGGACCCTTTCATACACTTATAGGGTCCTCATTAGTCCAATAGACAAGTCCTCGGAATAACGGAATAGCAAAACATGACAAAAACACATGTCTATGAATAGTATGCAGCTACGGCATAGCCTTGCTCACATTATGACATAGGCGCTGCTACGCCTCGGCATACGAGGCTTGTCGAAACCTCCCTCTCGTCCCTGCTGGCGTGGATCCCTAAGTCGTGACGTAGGACCCTGAAATTGCCCAAATTTGCTGATTTCGTCCTTTTTTCCAGAAATCCAACCAAAAACCCCAAAATAATCCAAAAGCATCACCAAAAATAACTCCCAAATGATTCATAACCCAAACATAACCACCGCATAATAGGGTAGAGGATTCCTAACATGACAAGTATTCATACTCTTAAACACCTCAAACCCTAGATCAAGGAGGAATTTTATACACCCAAGCAAATGACCTACATGAATCCTCACAAATCCATAGAAATCCTCATTTCCAAGCTTATCTATACATATTCCTACAGGTTCCCACCCAATAACTTCCACAAACACATGTAATGGTGAGTTAGAATTTCTCATAGCAAAACCCTAAACCAAGAACTAGACGAGAATTCAAAGTCAACAAAAGTTCACAAATCCAAACAAACCCATGTGTCCTTACACAAAAATCCTCTTACTCCTTCTTCTTCTTCTTCTTCTTCTTCTTCTTCTTGCAAACCCTAACTTTTCTCCCACTTTGCTCAACGTTTTTGGCCTGATGTTTCTTTCAGACCAAATGTGGTCTTAAGTCATATTCTCTTAAGGCCATGTTTGGTTGAAAACCATTTTGGGTTAAGATTACCACGAAATATTCTCTGTATACTTATTTCTATTTACTGCGACTTATGTCATTTCTATAATAGCATATCATCTCCTTATATTATGACTTTTTTATTGTCCGTTTGACAAGTTACAAATTTACCCTTTCTTATTTCCGGGTTTCTCAATTTTCACGTTTGAATTTAAATTATGAAAAATTCAAATTATACCTACAAATTACCCTAAACTTGTCGAAAACGACTAGGGTGTATTTCTGGGTGCTACAGTACCTCTAAAGCAGCCGAGGCGGTTGGTGCTAAGCCCGTTGTTGTCATTTTACAAGAATTTTCGTCCATCGTGTCCGAGGCTATTATTCCCCCCTCTCATGAAAATGTACTATGACCAGGTAAGGAGGTTTGTCCTTAACACTTTTGTTTTGTGAATGACATCTTTTCTTTTGACATTAAATTTTTCGCATCTCCTAATCTTGTATGTTACCAGGAAGGGCTTCCGTTGCCCAAGGTCCAAGACAGTTATAGGGCTTGATAGTCTGAGGCAAATGGGCCCGATAGGGTTGCCCTGCCTAAGTCAAAGGAGCTCTACATGCGGCAGGGCTAAGCTACATGGCCAAAGTGCAGGATACTTGTGCATCGAAAAAATGGTGATCTCAAGGATAACTAATCATCTAAACAGAAAAGCGGCCTTCGCATAAAGATGTTGACTTGCGACCTTTGCATTAAGATGCTGAATTTAGCTACCAATATCGAGGGGTCGTTCTCATCAGAAAGCGGAGAATAATTATCTCAGAAAGGGAGATAAAACATCTCATAAAATGGAGATAATTAGCCCATAAATGAGCTGGATGCTTGGCTGGGGACAAGTGCCCCAAGTCTAGGTCGTTTGAGGAATGCTGTGACAATGGAGGAAATGCAGTGGGGACTTATCGAGACGAGGCTAGCCGCTAAAGGCTTTAACCATAATCATCATCTCATGGAGAAATAACGCATGTAGGATGCCCGAGGCCTAGGGCCATCGAGGGCTAGCCACAAAAGGCTTTAAAACAATCTTCTCATAAAAAGGGAGAAGTAATGCCTATAGGGCCTTATGCTAACCAATGCCTAGGGTGATCGGGCTAGCAGCGAAGGCTTAAAACAATCATCGTAAAGGGAGAAGTAGCTGTGGGGCCTTATGCTACCAGGAGCCTAGGGCCGTGAGGGCTAACCGCAGGCTTTACCATAATCATCTCATGGAGAAATAGAAACGATGTAACTTTTATTTGTGCCTTGCGAAACGAGAATACAAGCGTCGTGAGATCTCCGAAAATACTTCTTCATGAAAATGGAGAAAATACTCTTATTCAAGGTTGGGAGGGAGAGTTTCCCAAGCCTACCTACTTAGGCCTATTTAGGTCGAATAGGGGATGTAGTTGTAGAAGCTCTATAGCTTTTGAATCATCATACTCGAGTTGTCTAGTCTCCTCTTATGTCAATTTAACTCAATGGAGTTCGGAAACTCAATATTTTGTGGTAGGAGGATGGCAATACCTTCACTGCATGAGTCCAGGTGCGTCCTAAAATGGCATTGAAGGATGAGGACTTGTCAATCACTATGAATAGGACCAGGGCGGTGACTAGTCCACCTGAAGCTAGTAGTACTATCTCATGATGAGTGGGACTGTGCGCTCCGTCTTCATTATCTGCTTTGGATTCTTTGTGGCTTAGATCTTCTCGATCCCGACCTCGATATGATGGTTGATTGATGATCTCGGGTTGTGATCATCCCTTATGTCATGTTCGTCCCAACCCCTTTTCTCTTTACTCTCGCGATAGTGTCGAGAATCTAATATAGTGGCGACCGTTCGTTTAGTCGTGGGAACTATGTCATCCTCGAGCATGGTGTACTGGTTTCCCCTCTGGAACATCTCGTTAATGGTTAAGGGTGGATGTAGCGATAGCAAATCAAAAAATGGGGTATTATGGCGAATAGCTTGTTTCATCACCTACAGGATAGTGTCAGGACTTACTGCATCAAGTTGGAGGATCGCAGCCCTAAAACGTTTCATATAATCCCTTATGGACTCAAATCTCCCCATTCAAAAGCGGAAAAGATTGGTGACGCTCTGCTTCCTCCCGACTGAGCACATGTATTGATTGACGAACTTTTTAGCCATGCACCCAAAAGAGTTGATCGTATTGGGAGCTAGGCGGTGAAACCGAGACAAGTAAGGACTGGTCAAATCTGTCAAAAAGACCTTACATAGAAGAGCATTGTTCTGACTGCGGTGTCATTACACAGCCGGTAATGCATTGGAATTGAAGGATCAATGCTTATGTCACGAAGTGCAGAAGCGCCTTCAAGGGGAAGAAAGAGATTGGACTAATCGAGGATTATTGGCAGGAAGGTGATCCCGTCATGGGGAAGAGAAAAGTTATTCATGGACCGTTGTGTGCAGAAATTTGCAGAGCGTGAATTCTGATGCGAGTGAGGAGTAGGGATTGCCACATTCCCGCAGGTTGTGATGCTCCTCGCAGTTTGTGTTAGCCACCAAGAGCGAGGCCCGACCTCTTGCTTATGGGATGCTGGCGATCCTTGACAACCATTCATTGACATCGATCGTTGCCCTAGTGTAGACTCAGAGTTGGAAGGGGGAATTTCTCCCATTAAACAAGCTAGAAGTGAGCTTCCGATTGTCTTTTCGGCAACCTAGAGAAGTGTGTGATTTTTGGTTTCCCACAAGCAGGCGCCAATGGAAAAGTTTCATGTCTTTCCTAAACGAGTTTGTTTAATATTAAAAAAAAACAACAATTGAATCTTATTGGGACCAACGTCGCCATTACATTATATCTCCATCGTGTGAAGAGGTTACATGGGTGAGCGTTTATAGAAATGGACATTTATGAATGGCCTTCAATGTCGCGCTATATTCGCATTATTTGCACATTAACTATTATCGTTAAGCGTTTCATAACGCGTGGTGGATTATGCATCATGCTTTATTTGCTTTATCTCTCATGCCTGAGGTGGTATGTTTGCTCGTGTATTCGATCCCATCCACCTTGATGCCCCAAAGTGGTTGAGTCGGGGTCATGTCAGGCGCTTTCACCTTTGTTGAGCACCAGTCAACTGGCTTGATTGTCACGTGACGGTTGGATCGCGTATGGTGGTAGTCACTCACGCGAATGTTACGTGTGATGTATTAATCCATTCGATGATGGTTAAAAATAAGGTTTTCTTTCAAAATATAAGTAAGGTTTTTGACGTAAAAATTATTTTAGGCTTTGAAACATACTTTTATTTTTTGAATATAAAAAACTCAAAATTTAATTTAAAATTAAATATAATTTTTTGACAAACAAGTACGTAAAAGTCGTCTTTGAATTATGGGTCACGCTGATATTTGTTCAAGGGTCCCATATCTAAATTTGTTAAATTCTGACTTTTGTCGCGTCATTTCATACTTTCATGCAATTATTTGAAATTTAAAAAAAAAAAGGTAGAAAAAAATAACTTTAATTCTAAAATATATTTATCTACAAAAGCCTTCTCAAATAAAATTGACAAATCAGAGTAAGACACGTAAGTTTCATTCATGTTTCGACATTTTGAATTTATCATCATAACTAAACTTTAATTTAAGATTAAATAAATTCAGAAAATGAAATGTAATAAAATCGGCGATCCACAGTCGTATCTCGCCGGTTGAATTCAAAATATTAGGGATAGTTTGAACAGTGTGCTCTAATAACAAAGTCGTGTTATATTATATGTCAATGAGACAGGGAAAGTAACGTATGCGAGATGTCCGCGTAGAATGTGAGGGTCATGTCTCAAAAGTCCAAAAGCCAGTGGCCAGTATTGCAGTTGCTGGTCAGAGCCCCGGCGGCCTTTTGGCTTAGGGTGGTGGGTGGGGCCGTCGACCCCCAGCCCCCACTCCGCGGCCCACAACATTCCACACTTCGCTTCCAACCAGGAAACGGGCTGGCCCGATTCAAAAAAGCCGAGTCCATCAAGACCACACGTCAAAATGAATCGGGTTAATTTGGCTCAATTTTATTTGGATTTATTTTTAATGAGCACAATCCGATCGTATGGAGATCGTGGGCCAAAATAGTCAAACATTAAAAAATTTGAAAGTAATGATAATTAGCAATTTTAACGAATTTTATATTTTATAAAATAAAGTTTTTAACTTTCCAAATCTTATAATTTATTCTTATCTTCTTAAAAGATAATATAAAAAAAAATTATTTGAGTTATATTTATATATTTTATTATATTTTATTTTATTTTTCATATTATTATTATTTTATTTTATTAAAAACAATTATTTAATAACTATTCGTTTTTCTATAAACAATCATTTTCTATTATAAATAATAGAAAAACTAATATTTTTAACAATTAGCAAATATTATATAGTCATTAAAAATTTTAAAAATAAAAAACGAATCAAAATGGACAAAGTTGATAGGCCCTGCCCAAGCATTAATGGACCAAGGGATCGAGCCAATGGGCCCAGGTTCTATTCAGGCCACCATTTTCCTAGTCCAGCTCTCAAAAAAGGTGGACCAAAGTGGATCGGTCCCATATTCCCACCTCTCCTTCCAAGTATCTCTACTTCTCTAGGTGAGCTAAACCACATTTCCACTCGCAAGCGGTAAGCCCACCACCAAACTTTGGCCTCATAACTAGAATGGGATAAGTTATATCCCACGTGAATGACTCGAGCGACCTGAAGACCCGAACACAATCTAGATGAAAGCGAGCCTGATAACTATCAAGCAAACATAGGGCACACGGCTTGGAGAAGTTGGATATCCTCCACCTCAGGCACATCGAGCACCGACTCAACACGCTCAAATTGAATGGACCAAGTCACTTTGGAAGCTGTAGAAATAGTCGTACTTGAACATGGGAGGGGGGTCACATGGGTGATCGTGTAGTCCTTTGACAGTCCCACTACTATCCACCACAGGTGAATGTCACATTTTGCACTATGAACCAATTGTAACTAGCCACGTGGCTTTCATGAATAGTATAAATTGATAGGCATGTAACGAGTTTGGCAAGAGATTTATGGGAGATAAATTAGAGAGAAATATAAATTCTTTGGGAAGCATTCAAGGCTTTCCATTGGCACCATATGTGGGAAACAAATTCCCACACATCTATCGATTGCTTTAGAACGCTCATTAGCCTTTTTTCAAGAGTAACTCGATGGGTAAGATCGCTCCTTCTAGTTCCACACCATCGATGGAGCAACAATTGTTGTCGTTTGAACAAATGCTGAAAGATCAGCAAGAGTCCCATCAACAATAGCTCGCCTCCTTCTTGGCAACCAACATGGCCCTAAGGGAAGAAAATGCTGCCCTTCACGCCACAACCACAACACCTCGCCTCAATGATCTCGTTGAACCTGGGCCCCAATGGGTGACCTCCACGAAGAACTTCCTACCCGGCCGCCTCGCTGAAACCAAGCTATCATGTGAAGTACACGCTGGGCCTTCCCCACGGAGGAGCGAGGCCTGTATTAAGGGCGTTAGGTATGTTATTAACTTACATCGTTTTGTTGTATCGCCACATCAGGCGGCCGCCCTTTTATTTTATGCTAAGAGTTTGGATGTGGCGGGTTGGAGGACCCCTTTGACCACCTAATGCACTTTCGCCAGATCATGACGTTGCAAAGCAGCAACAACGCCCTCCTTTGCAAAGTATTCCCATCCAGCCTCGCCGAGCCTGCCCTATCCTGGTTCCATCGCCTCTCACCTAATACAATAACATTCTTTCACAATTTATCTAAGAAATTTGTAACCCAATACACGTGTTCATTCAAAAGAAAGCAAAGCATCACCAACACCATGTATCAATAGGACGATCCGAGTCGATTAGAGATTTTATGAAGCGTTTTGGGGCAATAATTCTCTAGCTCGAGCAGTAAGCACATACATCGTCTTGTAAGCAACGAAGGAAGCCATTTGCCCCAACACTCAATTTTGTCGCTTCGCTTCATCCACACGAGGCTATAGACGAAGCTGACTGAGGTAACGATATACCATGCTCCAAAAGATGATACAATCATTAAGTAACCAAACGAAGCGACCACCACATTAGAGTTAAGGCATGATGGCAGCAACAAGGGGAAGAGAGGTCGCGAGGGTCAGGGTAGATAAGGCAAACATGAGTCGTAAGAGCAGAGACACACTAGTTACCAGAGCGAATTTGGGAGAACGAGGGAGTGGGTCAATGATAATTCGAGGTGGGAAAGCAGCACGGAACATACCTGATTTACATTGACACTTTCTCGATATCGATCATCTCTCCAAATCATCTAGTCGCTAGAGGGTTTCGGTGGCGAATACACAGCGACCTAGATAGAAAGAGACAAATCGAATCATGAATACCACAAAGAGTTCGTGCATCTAACCAATGAGTGTTATCAGCTATAAAGGTTGCTAAATTTCATGGCTCGAAGGGGATACCTCCGAAAATACATTGAGGTCAGCCCGACTAACTCGGATCGTACCGGGTCCGTCAATCACATTGACAAACTCGACCCGATAATCAATACAATCCTCATCGGCTCGATGGCTTCCAAGGTCCAAGGTCAATCCTCCTCAGGTACTTTAGTGGCTAATGTTCATTATATCTTCGCCTCGGCTGACATTCGGCCCATTTATGGCAATGCCTTCTCAGTCTCCTTCTTTGCGATTTATCTATGCCTCATGATGATGCACTCGTTCTCACCTTAGAGGTCGGGTGCCACCTGATGAGACGTATCTTAGTCGACCATGGAAGTGTTATCGACCCCCTCTACCTGCCTACTTTACTCTAATTAGGTTACAAACCTAACCATCTTCATAATCTAAGGAGAGTTTTGGTCGGCTTCAATAAAACACAGACCACTTTGCTAGGGGATGTAGTATTTCTAGTAACGGCAAGACCAATCACCGCCCTGGTCCCGTTCATAGTTATTGATGAACCCTCATCCTTCAATGCCATTTTTAAGCATACCTATATTCAAGCCATGAAATCCTTGCCCTCTTCTTACCACTAGATGTTAATTTTCTTGACTCCATTTGGCTAGGTTGATATAAGAGGAGACCAAAAAAAGGAGTCTGAGCAGTTCATTACGAAGTTGAGATACTTGTCAAAAATTCGGCAATGTTATTCATGCCCCAGCCACTACACTCCATTTAGTGTCTAGTCCATGGAGTGTCTAGTCCATGGCCTTTCTACATGTGAGGTATCGATATCGTGGGACCACTGCCTCAGGTCATAGGGCGAAGTTCCTCCTTGTGGCCACGGATCACTTCACAAAGTGGGCAAAAGTGGAACCCTATGTGCAGATTAAAACTAAGCCACGCCATCGGTTGTACAACGAAATATTTTATGTCGGTTCGGAGTTCCACATGCTATCGTCACAGACAACGGGTCGTAATTCATCACCAGGTCATTCTAACAATTCTGTGCTGAGTTTGGAATCAAGAATGTCTACTCCACTCCTTGGTACCCCTAGTAAAATGGCCAAGCCGAAGTTACGAACAAAACGTTGCTCAAGTACCTAAAAAAGAGACTAACATGAACAAAGGGTAAGTGGTCGACGAGCTCCCAATTGAACTCTAAGCCTATCGCTGTACCAAGGCAACCTGCGGAGGAAACTCATATGCCGAGAGGCAGGCGTTAATCCTAGATGGAATCTGGACTAGACATTCTACTCACTGGTGACACCACCGCACTCACTCTGGCATTGGACGAGCTCGAAAATAAGAAAGATCGGGTCTCTATCAGAATAGCCAAATATCAACGCCGAACCTCATGCCAAAGAGATAGAATAATCAAACCCGGGATTTTCAAGAAGGGTGACCTTGTACTCCACCTCACCTTCGATGAAGGAAAACTAAAGCTAAATTGGGATGGTCCTTTCATAATCCTTGATGACGGGTCAAAGAGCGCTTACAAACTACAGTCTCCTTATGGAAAGATCGAGCCTCACCCTTGGAACTCGGTTTATTTAAAAAATATTTCTAGTAATCCTTTACATGGCTTATGTTATATCCCGCTTACTAAGGGAATTGAATAAAAGGCTGTAGGATTTTTTATTCAAACAATTGCGTATTCACCTCCTAGTTGCATATGGCAGCTAGCCTGATAACACTAGGCTGGTAGCCTAAGCTGACAGACCCAATTACCTATGGCAGTGCCTCGATGGCCATAGGCATTGGCGACCTAAGCCCAGGCAAGCCAATTTCCTATGAGAGGCTGGCCCTCGCTTGGCCTTAGACAGACTGACCTAAGCCTCGACATGCCACTTGCCTATAGTGACTACCCCTCGATAGCCACAGGCCTCGATAGCCCTAAGCGTGACGATTACCTATGGTAGTTGCATGACGGCTCTAAGCCTCGGCTTGACCCTAAGCCGCAGCGGCCTTTTCTGCGGCTAGCCCTCGGCGATGAATCCCGAGGCGTCATAAGGCTGACGGAGCCACTTGTCTATGGTAGCTTGCCCTTGATGGCCTGGTCTGGGTAAAATAAGTCATAAAGCCCCCATACTAGAGCAGCTGGCCATGTAGCCCTACAGCCGCTGATGACCACATTGCATGCCTCTAAGAGGTTGAGAACTATGTGAGTAGCATTTAACGACCGAAAGCCTAAGGCGATATGTAGAAAGTTTAAGAAGAAGAAAATGAGGAAACGTTTGAATCAAGGAAGGCAAGTTTCATTTCAACATAACAACATTCACCAGGCACAACCCACCACGACTAGAATTAGTTCTGACTCGGAGGAGAATGAGTTGGACGTTTAGCCGCTGAGGATCTGGAACAACCATAACATATGGTTAGACGCAACGTTCCCTCGCCCCACAATCTCGGCGTCCTCTCACCCTAGGGTCCTTGTCCAAACCCGTGCTTCCTTGTAGAGTTGGGCTGACGTCCCGACATAGCTAATTTTCGAGGATTCCTTCACTAGGTGAGTCGCACACCCCTTTCGCAATGCGCTCAACCTCCACATAGCCCTCCGAGTACCCCGGCTCGTATTGTTACGCATACAGCTCGGGCAACTTTGCATTGTAGGCGGCCTACAACTCCATGGAAACCTTTGCCTTCTCCGCCTTACAGAAGGCGTCCCTCCTCTCTAACTCTGCTTGGTGAATTTTGAAAAGTTGGATTATATTCTTTTCCTATTCAACCACATTGGCCTTCAGCTTCCTCGTCTTTTTCATATCGGTGGCCCAAGAAGTGCCCTCCTTGAGAAGCTCGCCCACTACATCCGAGTTGTCTCCAATTCCTTTTCCATCTCAAGCATCCGTGACTCCACTTGTACTTTTTTTGTACAGTGCTCGAGCAATTCCGCAGTAGCGAAGCGGCTAAATTGATGTTGCCACATGTCACGATGTTGGCCATATAAGCCTGAACATTCATCTATGCGGATGATGTAAAATATGCAGCTCTTGCACTCCCTTCATTGTCTCCCTACCATACACCACCCTAGTGAGGAAAATACCTCCTTGCTTGGGACCTCTAAGGGAAGCTCCTCAAAGAGGGAGGAATCGGACATAAAAGCCTCGAGGGATGGGGGAGAAGCTAGTTTTTCGAAGGTAGGAGAAGGTGTAAAGCATGCTCTATGATGTACAAAAAAAGTACTTTTTTGTGAACTTCAGGCCAGTACAATTTTTTTTTTAAAAAAAAGAGGAAAATCCATCGAAGAACAGGAGGATGATAGCATAACAAGTTTGACGATCAAAACTCTCCTTGAACAGGAGAATGATCGAATAGCAGGGACCACCAACAGAGCAAGGACCACAAATAGAGCAAGGACCACCGATGGAGAAGACAACCCAGAGAATACGGAAGCAAAGAACAAAGAAGACAATGGGTGTTACTTTGAAAAATGGTGAAGAAGAAGAGAGGCTACAAAGTCAGACTTAGAGGGACATTTAAACCCTAAGATTCTATCATTGTTGGCAGGATATTCAAAATTAGCATTGAAAGGCAGTTCGTGCTTGAGCGGTGCATACAATCATAAGTCATGTCGGGAGCCGCCACCCAGCTGAGTAAAACCATGGGATCTCAGGCACAATCATGGCTCTAACAACGCAAGGAAACCGAAACGACATAGCGCCACTCTAGTATTGAGGTCCTGCATTGACGCTAGGGGGCTAGTGAAATGGGATAAGGCATATCCCACGTGAGTACCACGTAATTGACTCGAGTGGCCCCAAGGACCCGAACACAATCCGGATGAACGGGCGATAGCATCGAGCACACATCAGACAGCTTGGAGGAGAAGTAAGATATCTCCCACTCTGCCACATCGGCACCGACCAACATGCTCAAATTGAATAGACTAAGTCACTGAAAGTCAGAGGAAACAATACACCGAACGTGGGAGGGGGATTGACGTGAGATCGGGAGTTCTCGACACGATCCCCTACTACGCACTATCCCACCACAGTGAATGTCATGTTTTGCACTATGAACCAATTGTAACTAGCCACGTGGCTTCCCTTAGTATTAATTGATAGGCTAATAACGAGTTTCACAAGAGATTTTTGGGAGAGCAATCAGAAAGAAATATAAATTCTTTGAGAAGAATTCACGTTTTTCCAATAACAACCACCACTACTACACCTCCAAAGGTTTTGGAGGCTCAAACCTAGGACCAACCTTCTATTAAACTAAATTGTGATGTCATGTTGGTTAGTATGAGTAAAATGAGGTCAAGGGCATAAATATTTTTAAGAGGCAATGATAGTGTAATGGTTAAGTATCATACCTTCCAAACTATAATTCGTGGTTCTCAATTTATATAACAATTTTTTTCCTAATTTTTAGGGTAGCTCCACCTCTTGTGTTATAATCACTTTTCTATCCTATGACCGACAACCTTTCTATTAACTAAGTTGTGACACCACAACAACTAATTTTTTTGAAAGCACTAGCCTCCTTGTTTTAAGGCCTAGGAGCATATGCCCCCCTCTATTATTATTATTTTTTTATTTTGTAAAAGTTTTTCCTTTAGGTATATGTAGAGTTTAAACTTAACCCCCAAAATTCCATGATAATATAACAATTCACTAGGCTAGAAAGGTCCCATGTTCATTAGTTTATGGACCCTATGAGGTTAAACCGGCTCATACTACTTTTAAAGCTAAACTATTTGATTTTTTGATTCAATAAAAGTATCATGCTTTGTTAAAAAAAAATCGTCTATATTCTGTGACAATAACAATATTTTTTCGCATTATAATGAATACATATAAGATATTTTGTTTATATTATTTTTAAAATTTAATCATGTTTGTCAAAATTTATTGGATGCAATATTCTCCTTACTTTATCGAATTTCATATCTAAACAAATTACTATGATGATATTCAATGTTTTTTTTTTTGATATGGATATCATCTTCGCTGGCACGATTAAAAATTGAATAGATGGTAAAAATTAGAGATGATCGCCTTCTAGAAACAAGTAGTTTTTATGAAGTTCACGGCTCTTTCAACGTGTTCCATATGGAAAGATATTATGACTTCCCATATGGAAAGATATTATACCTTCCTCAAGGTATAAAATTTAGGTTTGTTGTGATTGATATTATAAAATCAACTCTAAAGAGGTCAATAGTGCTCTTCTAGAATAAATTATAAATCTTTGATATTAATATATGGACACATTATAAATTAGCTAAGCTCACTACCATTATAGATTTCAATAACTTTGCCAAGAGGATATAAATTTAATAATCTCTAAAGAGGTCAACAATGATTAGTCAATTTAATCATGAAGCAAGAGCGCGGTCTGAAGACTTTGCTTTATTGACAGTATTTGCATTTGCATTTATATATATCGGATATACTTCCGAGATATATCGCTTAATATTTTTACGAATATCGATATACCTAAAATTAACAAAAATACTTAAATTCATAAAAATACTTTTTAAATGTGTAAAATGACATTATTAATCAAATATATACATTGGTAAATGAGTTTTAAAATCAAACAAGATTGGATGGATCAACTGTAAGATCATTGATAGATCACTTCAGAGTTACATTACTCATACTATTATTACTATGTCTATCGATATAAGATCGAACATGTCATGAATAAATGTCTTGACTTGTATCTATAACTTCTATGGATAGGAAATTCGTTCATCCATCACTCAAGTTTCAAAATTATTAATTAATATGAAAATTAATTTATTGAATATATTATTAATAAATTAAACTAATTTAAAATATGAAACTTCATATAGCATTTATAATTGGTATTATGCATACACGTATATTAACTAATATATAACTTGATTTTAAAAATTAACGAACATGAAATGTTAATTCTATTAATATATTATTACTAAATTAACTAATTTAAAATATTAAACTAATATATAGTTATTTAAGAGATATCACAAAGAAATTTTTTGGAGTGAAATAAGATTGGATATTGGCAGAGAGAATTCTAGATCAAATCAATGATTTTAGAGGCATTTATAGATTTTTTTTTGGTCAGCCAACCAAGTGGATGGTCAAAATATATTTGTAATTCTTAATTATAATACGATTTAATTTTGTGCAAATATGGTCATTTTCTGATATATTTCCGATATATATTCTGAGGTTTAATGGAGAGTTTCCAGAGATTCAAGGTTTATATATTCGATATTTTAACATATTTCCGCAGATATCTCCAGATTTAAGAAATCAATACGCGCTGTTTGTAGGATGCAGATCAAATTTCACAAATTTCATTCGACATCGATATATCGGCTAAACATCACGATATTTCCGATTTTTCACGATGCCTGGTGAACGATTCGTGATCAAAATCGTTGAAGCCGGATTCGATATCCGATATATCGCGATATATCTACCGATATATCCAAATTTCAACTTTGATAGTGATAAACATAAAAAGGTCTAGGTCGTTGGTCCTATAAGATCATAACAAGTGTTAACTAATTTCAAAGAGGTTAACAATACTTGGCTCAATCTTAAATTAGCTAAACGCAGCACCAAAAAAGATGCATTACTCACTACGACCAATGGGATCATACATAAGAGAAAATCAACCCGTGCGAAATGTTTTACTGAATCTTAAATTAGCTAATAGCACCGCCAGAAAGGTTCACTACTCACTTTGCTCATAGAATCACTTACAAAACCCAAGACCTGAATGGGCCCGTCGTCACAACTAGATAACAATGATCGTCAGAGATCAACCATGCAACGACATATACATTCCTCAAACATTGTGGTATTAAACAACTTGTACCCAGGACTTCATACGCATATCAAGGGAAAAAGTCCTTGGAACTTCATGAAGGGTGCCATGATCATAAGTCAAAAACATAAATGAGAACTAAATATCTTAATCAGTGGTAAAAAGGTTTACTTACTCACTTTATAACACGGCGTGCTTTAATATTAGTATATAAACAACCTTGAATTGGTCTTGTCTTGAATTTCGTTGAAAGTGGATAACAATTCTTTTGTATTGTGTCGGATAATTCACGCCGTTAACGGTGACCAACCCCAAGTTCGTTTGCAGTGAGACGCCACATGACATTTACGCCTAACACTCCCACGTTGTAAGATACGCCGACACCAAGAGACGCGGTGGAAATATAACAGAATACACTTTCAAATGGGCCAGCGCATTGAATTAAGAGATATCAACTCAACACTCGCCAACCGCCACGTTCGATACCACGTTAAAACGACCAACCTAAGTTCAAACTTATGCGATTCCGCACATGACATCACGCCTAACACTTTATACTCTGCCGTGAATCAAAGGTCATCGATGGATTGATCTCGTTGAAATATAGGATGTGTTATGGAACAAACAATAAGGGTATTATTGTTGGATCGAAAAAATTTAGGTGTTAGGTTGGATATACGAACAAAAATCAAGGCATTTGTACTCCTTATTCATCCTTTAACTATACTGTAAAATACACTTTTAGTGTTCCAGTTGGAAGAGCCGGAGATAAATTAAAGAGGAATTGGTTTAAAGGAGATAAAAATAAAAGTTATTTACAAAATTAACTCCTTATTTTTATAATCTTAAAATATTTTCACTTAAGACAAAATTACCTTTTAATGTAAGTTAAAATAAAAAAAAATTACAATCTAACCCATTTCGTTAAAAAACCAAAAGTTACAAGAACTATGGCTGACGCTACGCGCGTTATTCAATCCCCAAACTGCACTACTGCTCAGTTCTTTCGCTTTTAAGAGACTTCAACAAATTTAAGTGGTATCAAATTTATATTGAACAAACTCTGAAGTATTGGCCAAGTCTAGATTTTCTAATGCGCTTCTATACACGCTAACTTAACCATCGTTAAATTAAGATTCAACAAACTCAGCGATAAGTGCCTGTGCTTTTAACACAACTTCTATTCATATTGGACTTCACCATTGTTAAGCTATATTTTAACAAACTTGAAAGGGGTTAAGAGGTTTATAACAAGTATAATAACTATTTTGTTTGGACTTAACCATCTTTAAATTTTATTTAAACAAACTTGAAATGGGTTAAGTCCAGGTTTGTATGATGGTTAGAGGGGTAAATTTATCAAAATTATATAAAAATATCCTTACTTTTTGGGTTTTAAGATCAAGGGTTAGATTTGCAGTTTTTTTTTTTATCCCTTTTAGACGGTTAGCCCTAAATTAAAATTAAAATCAATTCTGGCTTAAAACTCAATGGGCCTCTTATGAGAGCCCAAACCAAAAAGCGAAACCTAATTGGCCTTAAGGACGAATTGGAGTCTGAAAAAAGGCCCAAATTTGGTATTGTTAGGATGAGACCACACGGTGCTCCACATGCACATGGTACTTCCATATTCCCAGCCACATTGTAAAATGCACTTTTAGACTTCAAGTTAAGAAGATAAAATTAAAATTAAAATTAATTCTGGCTTAAAATTCAATGGGCCTCTTATAACCAAAACCCGAACTTAAAGGGTATATTTGATTCATATTTTAAAACTATTTTTATTCTAAAAATAAAAGGAATAATTAAAACAAAAACATATTTAATTCATAATTATTTTTATCTCTGAAAAACATAAAAACATAAAAATATTAAATTTAGACAACAAAAAAAGTTTTTAGAGAACAATTTTATGTTTAAAACACAAGAACGAGGAAAATTTGTGGTCTTTGTATTTTCTAAAAACAATAACCAAACAAGCCTTAATTGACCTTGAGAACAAATCAAATTAAAGCCTAAAATTAGGCCAAAATTGGTTCATTAGAATGAGATCACAAGTTAATTCAGAAACTAGTGAGATTGATACCTTCGTGACACTTATTGGATTTTAGAAATCAAATCATGGAGAGAGACAACACCTAACCCAATTCCCCCCCTCTCCCCCACCCCAAAAAAGAAGCAAAGGAAATCATTCTCTAGTAAAAATTTTTAGCACAACGGAATTTTCCCTCCTACCACCCACGCATAAATTTAAGAGAAGCGCTTATAAGCGCAGCTAAACTCAAGGCACAAATCCATGATTCCTTTTGACTATGAATGCCCCTTATCTAAACATGCGCCTTAGTGAAAAGGCATCATATAGACTTTTAGTTTCCTTTTCAAACCTTTTTATTTTTAAAATTTCTAATCATATATTAAAACTTTTTTAAATGTTAGGAATGCTAAACTTTTTATTAATTTAATTAGACTTTGAATCATTTTTTATAAAATTAATATGCATCCAATATCACATTCCACTTCAAAGGCTTTTGCAGCCCCTTAAGCCTTTTAAAAGCACCCATGATTCCCATGAACTCTATTGCAACATTTTGAAGCACTTTATTTTCTTCTATGGTACTTTCATCTCCATAAATATCATGTAGTTAAAAACAAAACTCTCATACCATTTTGATATAATAATCCCACATGCAAAAAGGTTCATAGGCAGAGTTTATTTGAATAAATGAAATCCAAGAGAAACTTGAGCTAATTTAAATGAAATCTGTCATATTGTGTTTAGCAGGAAAGTAAGAAACTTGAAGATGCTATGTTCCATCAAAAACCAGAATCTCTCTTACTCATATGGCCTTTGATTCCAAGGCGAAAACCAACCATGGAGACACTCCTAATACAAGATGCAACCTTAGAAAATTCATTAAGATTTATGTTTGTCTTCTGAAAATGCGAATAAAGGGTGAAAGAGATTAGAAAAATAATTTTTCCTGAGCTTTCGATGACATGAAAAATATAAGGAAAAGAATTAAAGAAAAATTCTAAGGCAAATATGGTAATATATTTCCTACTTTATTCAAAAAATTAATGAGGAAAATAAGAGAGAAAGATAAGGAAAAAGTTATTATACACTATGGGTGCATTTGTGAGAGTTTATTTACAGCTTATTTGAGCTTATCTTTTCATATAAGTACTTTTAATAAAAATTATAGATATTTTGAAAAAGTTTCTAAAAATAGCTTATGACTTATTATGTTATTTTTTATCTTATTTTAATAAGCTTCATGGAGAAGTTTATCAAAATAAGCTCAAACAGCTTATACAAAAAATACTAAATTACTATCTTAACGACAAAAACGCCTTACATTTAAAAATAAAAATAACTTTTTGAAAAATTATGTAAAAAATAAGTAAAATTTTTTTAAAAAAGTATATAAAAAATAGGAAAAATAATCTGAAAAATAATGAAATAAATTTCAAAAAATTATGTAAAAATGGGTAAATTTTTTTTAAAAAATATGTAACATTTTTGGAAAAATATAAAACAACTTCAGAAAATTTATGTAAAAATAGGTAAAATTTTTGAAAAAAAAAAGTATTAAAAAATATGAATTTTTTTTGACATATAATTAAAAAATAGAAAAAAAAATCTATTGATGATGAGAATAATGATATTAATGATGATTTTCTTTATTTAGTATTTGATGCAAATTCATGAGTGTTTTTATTTTGTTTTGAAACTTAGAATTTTTGTGATGAAGGAAAACACCAATGGTGTTTAATATTTTGTTTGTTATTTTGTTTTGAAAATGTTTGTAATGATGGAAAACACTAGTGATGTTTGATTTTTATGTTTTATGTCTTTTCCTTTATTGTATTGTATTTGTAAGACCTCAGAAAATTCTAATTTTCTAAAAAATGGTAAAATGATAATTTCGGTCAAAATCCAGAATTTTTTTAGATCTTGAATGATGAAACGGACTTCACCGTTGGAATCGTCTCGCGAAATCTAGCTATCACATCGACTGGTCGACTTTGGTATAATAAATTTCCTGCTGATAAGACCGGAGGGAAAGTGATTACTTAAGATATCATGAAATGGCCAAGAGGCATTTCACGGTCACGCAAGCATTGCTCAAACACGAGCTCACCTAGACCTATGAGAGACCATGTGGCAACATGTAATCAGTGAAAATCCACGGTACGGATACGGATAAGGGTATAATCTAAGGAGCCACGAGAGCTGGACTTGGCAAGTGAGGGGACAAGCTCTCATCAACTCCGACCCAACCGATTTGGATTGGGAAAGAGAGCAAGTGCAGAGAGAAAATAAAGAGGAAAGAGAAAGGAGAGTTTAGAGAGATGCCTACATTCTCTCTAGATTTTTCTGATCTACCCACAAACCTCGATCATTGCTGGGTATAAAGCCGATCCCCCACTCCGCAAGAGCCTACGCTGCAGACTCAGATGTGGAGTTTCACAACTCTGGGGAGGTAGTTCTTCTCCCACTCTGGGCTTAGTTCTTGTTTAAGAACCATACAAATAGTTGATGTGTTTGGAGCCGGAAAGGCCGTGTGTTTCGGGCCCCGAGTGGACTATAGCCGGAAATTTTGATCAAGTTTAAATACCCGTGTCAAGCCAGATCGCCAAAGGCCTTCTGATTAAAGGTTGCTACGATGGATACCAAGTTGAACTGTCGGATTTTTCTATTGGCCCATGTGAGTTTTATTTTGTGTTATCACATTTATGAATAAATATGTCAGGTGTTAATGTTTGTTGGTTATGGCGGTTGCCATTATATTAACATGAATTATTATGAAATGGGCATATTGCATTTGTTATGCACGTGGGTGGTTCAGAGCATATGGCGTGTGCATGACATGAAAACATGGTCGTTAAATGAATTTCCACATGGGAAGATTTTCCGAATAATTACCTTTGAGAGTTGTCCAAAAGTTCATCTCGAGACACCATGATCAAGCTTCAGAGAGTTATCCAAGAATTCACTCAAGTATTGGCCCAATATAATTTTATCGAAAATTGTATTATGTTTTCAAGAACAAAAACCTTTGTTTTGAAAACAGTGTTTTTTCACACTTAGCTTAGTAATGCATGAGGAGTTAGTGAGGGTCGAGGCTGAAAGGGGTAGAGTCACATTCTCATCCATAAAGATGTGCATATCTGAGTAGGAATCATGAATTCACTCGAACAAGCCTATCGTGATAAAGACTTCAGCGAGAAGAACCCAATGTAGGAAAACCTGTACCACTGGTACCGTTCACTTTGCCGGGATCCCCTTTCACACGCATAAAGGAGTATTTAGGCACGACGTCACTAGAGGTCGCTTTTGAAAGAAAGTCGACATGTGGCTTGCTTATATTTTTATAAAACATGTATGAAACATTATGATAGATGCATGTTGTATAAGAGTGTAATTAACTCGAAACTATTGTAATATAGTTAAGTGGTGAGTATGATGTCCGGGCTCGACGTGGTCATTCTTACTCATGTTTTAGTCTCGTAAAGAGACACTCCGTTCGGCACGAGACACCAATGACCACATATTCACGTTAACAGGTTGTCACCCAACTCCCTGTGCTCTGACGCGCTACGCCGGTATCGTGAGCATAGGTAAACGATTACCAGGACTCAATGGCACGGTTAGACTGCATTCATGGTATTCCGATGATTGTCAGGATTACGTCAGGATGTGGTTGCGGTGATTGTATGCTTAGCAAATAAAATATAGAAAATGTTAAACACTGGGTGGCTGAGAAAATATAACCTAGGGTATGGTTTGAGGAATTTTTGGCAAAATAGTCCGCATCAATGAAAAAAAAATGAGAAATTTTCGATAGTCGCCTGCTTTTGAATATAAATAGGTTGTTTTCGCGGGAATTCCTCGAATATTATTCCAGCCGCACAAGGAGAAAGGGGTTGCATTAAACTCTTTAATTTGTGGTATATATAAACAGTGTGTGTTTATATATTTTTGCTGATTCGGGAGAGTCAAGTTACTCGCATCTTAGGAGGCAGGTTTTAGGCATCGATGATTCGAAAAATAAATAAATAAATAAGGAATTTTTTTCGCGGTTTACAGTGAGTAGAACATAAAGAAAATGCGTAAGGGACCAATTGGATAGTTACTTCATTTCAGCCTTCAATTTAAATATTGCAAGTGGTGTCGTGACACAGTAGGCTGGCGCAGTGTGCAATAAAGCGCCAAGATAGCAAATAAGGCGCCCACGATACGGGCGCCGCACGCACGACGCTTTCCGCCCCGTGTCCGTCCGGCGCATCAATTTTATGTCGCCACATGGCAGCCGACAAAGGTGCTCAGACGCTACATGATTTACGAGCGACAAGGGTAGTCTGGGGGTGTCGCACGCCTCTCGCTTCTTCGACACCTGGCCGCAAGGGAGGAGAAACAGGTCCCGGCTGTAAGAGAGTCAAGTGGTGTCGCTGAATCGCTTTGATGTCGCTATTAATCGCTTGAGAAAGTGGTGTCGCCGACAGCGGCCGCTCTTCCGGGGTCATACCAGAATTGCGTCGCTGGCGTACATTTTCGTGTCGCGACATGGTTCAGCGGGCGCGCGGTCGCCATACGGAATCGTGTCACGACCGCCTCGCCAGCCGGAAGCACCGTGTCGCTATTACGACGGGGACGCAACATGGTTCGCCATAGTGGTGTCAACACAAAATTTAGTGTCGCTGACTAGTTCGGGGTTGAAGTCGCTGCGGTCGCCAAAGTCGCGGACCAAGGATTTGAGTCGCGATAGGCTGTGTCGCTCGAGCAAGATCGCAACCAAAGATGCGCATCGACTGTTGAGACTTTAGCCGCATGTCTGATTAGTTCTGGAAGCGACTATGCACACGACTAGTTTTCGGTGATAGGTGTAACGTTCATGAACACCGCTTTCATGAACACTATTCATGTGGCAATCGCTAAAAATTAAATAAAATAAAATACAAAAAATAAAATTTTGTCTACAGGTGCTGACGAATATATGAATGTTTATCTTCAGACACGGCGAATGCCTTAACGTGGTGTACGAAAAAAATTTCTAAGCCAATAAAGGCACTGTATCGGTATTAACTCTGAGGTATTTCATAAAATTCAATGTCGCCAATTAACTGTGTAGGATGCAAGTCAGGGCAACAAGGTAGAGGCTGTGGATCTGTGGCACACCGGTACACTACTGACCAACAAGCTTTCATCTAAGTTTTGCACGACGGTTGCCATGATTGCACAAAGTCAGGTAATGGTGAGCCATGGTCAAACGACTCCTCAGCTTAGAAGCACATCATCCCCAATGGCCATGAGGAGGAGGACACACACGAGGCATCCGAGATATGGGTACCGGTACCAGAGGAACTGAGATCAATCTTCTTCCAACCGGAGCATGCAGACTGGCTGCCCGCACGGAGTCTGGAGACGTGGTGGTCGTGGCCACCAGGTCGGGCGCTACAATAATTATCTAGAGATGGGGAACACTTCGTGATTCCTACCTAGTCGTGCGCAGGTCGGTTTCCATTGTCACTAACCTAGGCATTACTGCATGTGATTGCCCAGAGGTAGAGGACTTTATCTCCACGAGTGTCCTGCATGTGGACAGGATGTGGTTGCCGCCAGATGATGGTATATTTCCACCGCTAACAGCCTAGATGATGAGAGGATCGCCTGCAGGCATAGATCCTGATTGACACCCCAGCCCCAATCGCCAACCGGACATGCGCGAGTGCCAGCTTGTTCTCTTACCCTAAAGAACGTCGGGCGGAACCTAAGAGCACTCCGTGATGTTAGATGGGCAGCCTCGGCCAAGACAGGCGTACCCGCCGCAGTCTAGGTCGTGACAAGTATAGGCTCACTAGTCGGGACTTTTAGCCAAGTTGGGCAGAGATGATGCTACTATCGCCATCACCGGCAACATGAGACGGATCATCTCTAGATAAGGATCCCGTGGTACACCACGTGATCGAGCCACAGATCGGCTAAATATGCAAGGTACGCTCACTCTCACTGAGAATATGAAATTAGGATGCATCATATTCTTGCTTATTATCGCATCATGTGTGCAAGAGTCGGGCTCGAGGTTGAGACTCCTGGATGAGCCCTCTGTATGGAGTCTTCCCTGTGATCAGTGGCAGAATGTGGATGATATGTCAGGTTCGAGCCATAGATCTCTGTGGATTGTTTTGGCCAAAGTGGACCTGGGAGGGCCGCGGACATGTCGGTTAGACGCCATCCTCGATGGATCGTCGACCACATACGCAGTTGTCATCCATCGGCAGGAGCGTAGGAGGGTTACCGCCACACCAAGATCTGGGATCGGTTACGCTTTCCAGTGGGGACAAGCATCGATGTCGCCTTAATCGCGTACGACTCCCAGATAGCACCCGACGGCCAGGGTCACGACCAAATTTACCCTCGAGGACGAGGCGCAGACAAAGATACGGTGGATCTCGGCCGGTAGTGTGCGTATATCGAAGACGCTTCGACGAAGCACCACACTTTTTAGAGGATGTAGATTTGTGATTGAGTTACACCGCACGCCTCCATCTCTAAGACTCCACATAGAGACACCAATCAGCCGTTAAGAACCTTTCAGTTCCGTGATACAAGAGTTAATGGACAAGGATCTATTGTGACTACACTTCACCATGGGGCGCCAGTTCTATTTGCGAAAAAAAGAGTGACAAGACCCTTCTACTGTAAAAATGACCATCGACAATGAACAGGGTTATGATCAAGAATCTGCACTCCATTGCCAAGGATCAAGACTCATTTGATTAATCGAGATGAGCGAGAGTCTACTCCAAGACACTTCAGACAGTACCATTAGCCGAGGGCCGAGAGACGGGAGATCCCTAAAGACACCAAGTAGTGACGCTAAGCATGGGCACTTGAGTTTACTATGATGCCTGATCGACGACCCGCCAAAGAATATTCATGGATCTCATGCATAGTGGTGTTCCAACCCCATTCGGATCGGGCTTGTCAATACTTCGTGATTATTATTTTGATCTACTCCTGGCCCGAGAGGAGCATGAGAGGACTCATTCTGAGGTTGCTTTCAGAATCAGCAGAGTTATCAACAATGACGCCAAGTTCGCAGTTAAGTAGTTTTCGCTACAGTGTCAACATCGGGCATATCAATGTATTGACCGAGAAGGTCAGGTTGTGATGAGTCGAGAGACCAAAGTCAACTGTATACGAGTTTATCGATCACCGGGTACTACAGAGGTTCATATCGAGGACTTCTCAACTAGCAAAGACTAATGACAAAATCGAATTCGAAAGGAAATGCTTTGAGTGGAATTATCTGTAAGGGATGGCATTCAGAGCAAAGAGGACTTTACTAACTCCTATTTTGATAGTCCTGTAGAGAGGAATGTGGGTACACAAGGTATTATGATGCCTCAAGGCTTCGACCGATGCTTTGATGCGCCTTTGCAGAGTGGTAGCGGCGGCATTGAAGAATCATGAGCCGAATTGAGATTCCCACACACGACATGAGTTGACAATTTTTAGTCTTCGCCTTGAAGATTCGGGCATCACTATTTGTATGGCGAGCAATGAGACACTTAGACCATAAAAAAGTTCAAGTGAGACTCACAAAGAAGACTCTACACAGGTAACATGATGGATGGAGTTCCTGAGGGACAGACTTACTCTTGCATTACCATCCCGGGGTAAGGCAAATGTAGGCCAGCACCTACCAAGTCACTGGGAGACTGGCTAGTATAGCTTCCCGAGATGGCGGCTCAGGATTGTGGACAAAGCCAGGCTATAGTACCGCGAGCAGGCTCAAGGTACGTTGGGGAGTTTAGTAGCTACACCGTTGCTATTGAGTCCTAGGGACAGAAAGCGGAGATAGTGTCCATTAGGGACCGGGTACAGTTGGGTACAAGTGACGAGGGCTGAACCATCCATGCAAATGGTAGTCTTCGATATAGGGGACGGGTGGTAGTTCCCCAATTGACGAATATGAGAAAGGAGATTGTTGAATACATAAAAGGGCAACATCTATATTGGATTTTTATACCTCAAAATTTATATTTTCTCTAGCTCTCATTTTGTGTAAGAATAGGTGCCTTGATCGTTTCTCATGTTGTGCTTGTGTAGGTTTTTCGGTGCTCCTTTGCACACTTTTTGTGAGTTCTGTCCGTGAGAACTAAGGAATAATGGGCGGCGATGGAGCTCTTCAAAAGGCCTGGAAGTGCTATGTCGAGGGGGAGACAGAGATGCAGGCAGATCATACAACGTACCGTACCTATATGTGTAGTTTCATTGGTACTGACACTAAGCAAACCTGCACTCCAGTACCTCTAAAGCAGCAAATCACATTTTTTAAATAAAGATTAATAATTTAATGGTAGAAATGGGTAACAACATGTAATCTTTTTAAGGGATTTGGAGCAGTAATTCCAACCTTGGTGAAAGGGCACGCTTGTCTTTTTGGATTCTAGGGTTTTGTTTTAGATAGTGAGAGTGCTTCTCTTATATTTTTGTTAGGTTCATGTGAGTAGCAAAGTACTTAACTTTTCTTCTGATTCGATTTCAATGGCATGTAATCTTCGCTACTAAATAATCTCAGATTCTCTTACTGGTTTTGTGCTTTTGATTCTCCAATCTTGCAAATTGAAGCGTGATTTTCTAAGTTTCTTTTGTATGAGTAGCTTCATCAAACATGAATCGCTCTAGTTTCAATGAAGTTCTAAACTTCTCCATGATGGGGTTCAATGGTGGAAACTCACCCATCAAGGTAATAACCTTCTGACCTCTTTGTGTTTTTTTATCGATTCAGACGATGCTGCTAATTTGTAGAAACTCTTATAAAACCTTAGTTTACATTTCCTTGACAACGGTGAACGGGAGAGACCTCAGACATCGCAGGCTTCATCGAAATGCAAAGAGTAAGGGTTCAAGCAAATCATTTGAACAAGTGTTTGTCATCGTCCAATCATCTTCGCTTTAAAAAGAGCTTTTAACATAAGTCCTTCCGCCGAAGACCATTTATCAATGGCTCTTAGATGAGATTGTGAATATGAGGTGGGTATTATTTGATTGCAGTGAGAAACCTAAGAAACCAACACCCACCTTATTTAAAATAGTCAACTTAATCTGCTAATTAATCAACCAACCAAAACCCCGCATTTACTTCTTTTTAAACGCACTCCTTCGGGAGAATAATCCTGTGATCACCTAAGAAACCAATTCCTGTGTGGAAATGATCTCAGATTGCTACAAGAGAGGCGCTGACGACCTAGTTCTACGCCGAACAAATCACGATACGACCAGACAAAGAGTTTTCGCCACGCTGCAAGGAGTGGCGAGCAATTCAGTTGATCTAAAGAGAGTTGCAGGTGTTTTCAATTGCATTAAAATCCTACATTCTCTATCTTTTCTTTAATTGCTGGCCAAGAATCTATGGATATCTCTGTCTAGTAGAGTAAGACTCGGTGATGTCGATTCGGGGCTTGCACAAGCAAGGCCGATCAGAAGAATTATATTCAAGAAATTCAAGAGTCCATAGTAAGACAATGGTCAAGAGAACCCTACACCTCAAATGGACCATCCTAGAGTCACAGAACCTTTTTCAATCCAAATGCCCAAGGGTTACCTCGTCACTCCACAAAGACTCCATGAACTCCGTTACTGGCCAAGAGATGGTGTGGCACCAACGAACCCCCATTAAGAGGAAATGTTAATTTAGCGAAACCACCATCTGCCCCCGTCCCTACCTACGTGGAAAGAACTCTCCGAGAGACCCGCAACCTCAAAGAACCACAACAACCATGTATTCGCCTACCCGAAGAGGCTAACCACCCCATGAAGCCTGAGATGATTCACTTTCCTCCCCGTATCAAGGGGGTCGATTATGAGGAACCCCATCATTCATGAGAGACTTTGAGGACGCTTTGCGTTATGCCTTCTCAACGGACGCCTCCATATAGCTCAGATGGAGGCATTCCCATTCTCTCTAAAGGAAAAGGCAAAATATGGTTTCATTCCGCCATGCTTAAATTCACAACTTTGTCAGAGGCATACAATGAATCCTTAATAAATTCTTCTTTTCCCTTCCCACTTACTCAACGCGTTCTCAGCAATCCAAAACTTCTCTTGAAAACTAGGTGAACCTTTGTCAGGGTATGAAAGATACATGACCTCCTCCATGCTATCCCTCATCACGGGTTGATGTCAGCAACTATGCAGATATTTCACTGCTGATCATCCTCTTGAATAACAAACAATATACATCCAATTGATGTGTGCAGAGAGTTTTATGGAGAAAGTGTGTGAGGGAGGCACCAATTCTTTGATACCATAGCAGAAAATGCTCTAACTTTGGAGACTCATATACCTCTAGATACACGCTTAAAGTGGCATAAGACACCTTACAGGGGGAGGAATCCACTACGAAGAGAGAATGATGACTTGCAAGCAAAATATTAACTTAATAAAGAAGTTGGAAGCTATAGAATTGAAAAAGTTGAATGAGTAACCAGTGTGCCCGCACCCATGCCTATGGATCCTGAAGACTCGAGAAAATTCCACTTCCTGAAAAATGGCAAAATCTTTTGACTTTGGCCAAACCGAATTTTTTCAGATCTCAGATGAAGAACTTATTTCACCATTGAATCATCTCAAGAAATCTAGCTACTAATATCGATACTTTCACACCAAATACTTAATTTGGTGTTTTTCGAGGCATCGAGTATCGCGTCGTGAAAATGATATCATGTGACAAAAGTCACATATTATAACATGTATCACGCGACATATTGCATGAGTAGAGAAATGATGGAAATCGGACGCCGAGATAGTGCCAAATGTAAAAATCGCTTTAGGGACAATGATCGTACATCGTGAAGAGTTAATGATAATAGGACAAAATAGTGAATTGGGGCCATCATCTCCCACCAGAAATCAAAAGAAAACGTGGGAGGGCGGGGAAGATGTAGTGAAGTCAGTCGATTTATGTTTGCAGTGAGATGGGAGTGACTTATCTCTAGGTTTCTGGGCGATCGGACCGTCAGATTCCTTCAGAGCAAGAAGGAGAAATGTTTTTACGGCGAGGGCAACGCTATATTTACCTGTTTCTCTAAGGAGTTTCACAACCCATGAGGTAGGGGGTTTCATCCCAATTTGTTTTACTCTTTGATTTATATATCTGTCTGATGCTTGTTATTTAGTCTTGAATCCGTTGTTTGATCAACCCACCAACCACTGTTGTAATTAAGCTCATTTGTACAAATCAGACCGTGTTTGGGCTTTGGATGCTGACGCGAATTATGAAATAAATTGTATCGTGGTGCGAAGCGAGGCTTTTAAATGTCATGAAATCGCCCACAAAGTGAACCGATGATCGATTTATCGTCGCGCGAAACAAACTCATTTCCATCGCTCACGGAATAAGGACACCGAAAATAAATTTTTGTGTGAAAATAAGTTTCGGGTCGAGCATCTGGTTAATTGCCGTGTTTGATACCAGCCCAAGCGAGCTACCTTTGCAGAATGGATTGGTGAATTGCATAACATGCTTGTGTGATTTAAACATGCCTGCGTTACTCTATATTTTCGCATGCGTTATATTAATGTTGAATGGAGATAATGTATCATATGCAAACTTTAAAACTTAAATAGTATGCATGACACGCACTTTCCGAAAACGAGTTAATGATTACAAAAGAATTTCACATGATGATTTTTCTGAGAATGGGGTCAAGAGACACCCAAACATCACTGACGAGGACCACGACTGCTCTGGGAAGCCTCCAACACATTCGCCTCTCGAAAGGCAGTCCCATATTTTACCGACACTTTTAGTGTATTTTCAAACAACAAGATTTGTTTTGAAAATGATGTTTTCAAGGTTTAGTATGAGGGAGTCAAGGAGTGACTCACATTACTGGATGGCATGTAGACATTCGGGCAGTGATCACGATTTACTTCCAGTATTTACATAGAGCATTGCATATGCACTTAGTGGAGAGAACATTAGGTGATTCCACTAACTGGCATTAGCTCACCCCGTCGAGGGAATTCATTATTTCGTGTACTAGGAGCGCAGAGGTGACCCGCCATCCTGTGAGGCCGATACTCGAAGAAAGCCGGTTGTGGCTTTGGTGTTTTAGTAGGATACATGTACAGAATGTTGTAAACTTTTAATATGTGTTGTATAAGAGTAAATTTTTAACTCTCAGCTATGGTATATGTTGATATGGCCACGAGTATTGTCAGTAGGGCCTAAGTTTCCATTTTTACCATGTATATGTATTCTAATGATGTCGACGTGGTTCTGGCAGCCCCGCACAGCCACTCGCCTCATTTTTCAAAGAAGGTCGCTACCCGACATTCATCAGTATTCCGCTTAGTCGACGGTTATGTCAACTGACACCCGATTGGGGGCGCCACAGTTTGGTATCGCAGCTAAGGTAAACGACACTTGGGAGCCCTGGTGAAGAGAGTTACTCATACCGCCACAGCCGGTATCGACCTGTGCATACGAATACCCAGGAGCTCTGCTTGCATCCATCACCACTCTGTGTGGTTCGATGTTGCCGAAAGTATGAGATTACCTAGGAAGGGGCAATGGATATACTCAGAACACCGCATGTGTTTTAATCAAGATCAGCGTGATCGCAGATTGACGTTTATAACATGTGTGATCATGTGATTGTCGTGATGGTGTGTATGCCATGTTGTATGTATTGCGATGGCTCAGAAAGTAGCATTAGCACAAGGATGTGTTGAAAGTTTTATTTTGTCACTTTGAAAATTAGAAAAAGAAAATAAATTAAATACATTTTTATTAATTTATTTGGTTTATAGAATAATAAAATAAAAATTTTAATAAATTTTAAAGTCGAACTCATAAAATTTTTTGAGCAAAGTGGATGCAAAGATTCAAGCTATTACATGTAGGAAGTAGCAAGAAGTTGCCACCGATAGAAATTAAAAAAAAAAAAAAAAGATGAAGAAAATCATTTTCTAAGGTTTTAGTCTCGTAAACTAAAAGAAAAATAAATGAAAATAATTTTTATAAATTTATTTGGTGTTCGAAAAAATGAGAAAAAAATATGCATATATATTTTTGGCACTTTCCAAGAATGGAAATAAATGAAAATAAATAAACAAATAAATAAAATGAAGAAATGAAAAAAAAATGCAGCATAATTGGAAATGGGCGTACAGTAGCCTGGGTATGAGTGTCACGATACACCCATTGTATCGTGACAGGAGTGTGCAGCTGGGGCATGTCGTCAGGGTTAGAGACCGGTCACAATACGCTTATTGTATCGCGGATACGGGTGGGATTAAGGGTGAAGTGTATTGCAACAGAAGAATTGTATTGCAACTTAGGGTGGCCGGATGGTTTGGGGTGTCAACACACCAGAGTGTACAGACTAGCATGGCAAAGTTAAGCCGAAGCTTAGACGCAATACACATAAAGCAGGTCAGGATAGGCAAAAGGATCAGACGTGAATACATATGTATTGTGATCGGGACAGTAGCCGCCCAGCCGGGTGGATTTTATCGTGATGAAAAAAGGGCCGGGCAACTGATTTTTGTACGCAATACACTACGGTATCAGGACTAAGAGGAGCATAAGGTCGAGTGTATCGCGAGGCGTGCCCGTGATACGGCCAGCCAGCGCGCCGCACAACGCCGCTACATCGGCGTCGGGGCACCGCGACATCGCCGGCAGCATCGGCCGCCGCTGGCCGAGGGCCACAATATCGATACATCTACCGCATCGCCCACTACACGGCCATGAGCGCCTACCGCTCGCCAGGCTCACCGGTGCGCCGGCCGGGTTAAACGGCCGTGAAATACTGCGTACTTTTTCAATTTTCGACCAAGATCGCTTTCCTGAAATATTGCTCGACACTGCTCATGAACACCGTTTCACAAATTTTTTCAAAAATAAAATAAATAAAATAAAGGGAAATAGGAATTTTGGGAAAACGAGTACAAAAATTTAAAATTTTTTGTATGATTTAATATATGGTATATTTATATTGCATTTCCTTAGAATGCACATGTGGTATGTGAAAATCATTTTTTTTCTGCAGGTGGCGAATAGTGTCTCCGGCCGTGGTTTGGCGCCTTGCAGATACCGTGATTGTATTTAATCATTACTTGAATCGTGGGAAGATGGCTAGTCGAGGACGGCACAAGGACGTAGAGGGCGCCCACCCAGGTACCGGCCGCACCACCAAGATTCGATCGTTGTACTACTGAGGCCGTAGTATTACTACTTCGCTATCGCACGTGCCGGTATAGCAGTAGTCGTGGAGGTTCGAGTAACCTCCAAAGGCTTAGTACATCATCCTCCGATTCACAGGGGAGGAGATCCGATATGGCGCACTATCGGTTCATGCAGATCGAGAAGGTGTTGTAAGCCATGGAAATTACTCCTCGACACTACCAGGATTAGACTAGCCGCATTCCAATCCAGAGGGTGAGCCCAAGTATGGTGGAAATGGTACATCCTCTGTGAGACCTGAGAGGCGGCAGACACGGGCGAGTTCCAAGAGCCGCTCATGCAAGTATTTTCCAGACACCGTGAGGCGTTTAAGGCTCGTGGAGTTCCTGTGAGCGTGCTGTGGGACGAAGATCGTGGATGGATTATGTGGCTAGATTCACGAGCTAGCCCGCTTGTTGATGATTATACACCATTACGGCCAAAGTCGAGATCTCGATAGAATGGCCTGCTGGTCCATCGGGCCGTGATCAGACTTCGCCAAAGGATGGATCGACATTTGGACGGCCCGATCATAGAAAGAGAGATCGAGATGCCGAGCACTCCTGGATGCGGTGTTGGTAGCAAGAGGGAGGATCACCTTCTTCTAGTTCGGGGAAGAGGCGTATGACTCGCTTCAGCACCCAGTTTCGTACGACCGTAATGTGATCGGGGCATCTAGTCAACCAGGGCAAAGGATATGTTATTTATACGATGTACTGGAAAGCATAGAGGCGAGATTGTCCTAGGAGGCAGAGAGGTCCTAAGGGAACACAGGTCGAGCATACGCAGCGGATATGTAGGGTACGTTTCTACTGCACTTGTCGACTAGAGAAGCATTTAAATTGATCCACCATATTCATTCATCAGCAGATCTTGCGCGATGGAACTGGGTCGAGAGGTTAAGGCCTTTAGAGAATCCCAGCATGATGTTCTTCCCTAGGATGTGGTGAGAGTTGACCTGATAGGTCGAGATTAAGGTTAAAGATCTCCGAGATTCGCTTCATGGTGAACCCCCGAATGGGGAGTCACAAAGAGGCATCATTATGCTCATGTGCACTAACATCGCGCCGAGTCGTGGGTGCACGGTATGGTCATTCACCACTCTTAGTGAGTGTGGGTTGAGTTTGTCTTTGGGACTACGTCCCATGAAGACTCATAGTTCGAATCAGGAAATGAAAAGTAATTAAATCAAAGGCAAAGCAAGAAGGGGGTCGCATCCCTAAGGTGAGAAGCCCGGAGTTAGGGTGAATGAGATGAGAAAAGAGGCCCGAAAGGTCCCGTGGTCAGAAGAGACTAGGAGGCATCTCAAATTTCTGCAGGGGTGTAAGAGACCCGTGAGAACCAAATTTCAGGTGGGTGTATGAGACCCGGGATATCCCGACTTCGTGTGGGGTGTAAGAGACCCGAGGAGATATCCCGAATTTCTGTGTGGGTGTAAGAGACCCAGGAGTGTATCCCGACTTCTCTGCGGTGGGTAAGAGACCCGGGAGAGATCCCAAATTTCGTGGGTGTAAAGACCCGGGAGGTATCCCGAAATTTTGTGTGGGTAAGAGACCCGTGGAGTTATCCAAATTTCGTGGTGTAAGAGACCCGTGGAGATATCTCAAATTTCAGATGGATAAGAGGCTCACAAAGTAAAGCCGAAAGTTTTGGTTTCGCCCGAGATGAAAACACACAGTCAAGTTATCACATAGACTTAGAGTTAAGTGATAGGAGTCAGGAGTGACTCGAGATGAAAACACACGGCCTGCCATCACGTGAATTTAGAGTTGAGGATGTGGAGCCCGAGTGACTCGAGAATCGATACCCCTTCGAAATCGTGACTGCGTCAAGGTCGGGCAAGGGCTCAAGAGTATGGATGTCATTCATGACATGGACTGGGGACTGACGGTCCATTGACTGTCAGTTGATTGTGACCTGGGAAGGTCGCATACACACCGCGTGTGGGTCATGTGAGGGTCATATGCTCAGGTGGATTATATACGGTGTAGTTAGAGGAGACGCCGCAGCATGCGTCCCGGATCAAGGTATCGGATGAGCAATCGTCTAAGTGGGAATTCGCCTACAACAATAGTTATCAGGCGAGTATACAAATGGCACCATATGAGGCATTGTATGGGAGGCCATACAGATCACCGTTATGTTGGACCGAGGTGGGAGAGAGCCTCATCACGTCCCGACTGATTAGAGACACCTCCTGAGAAGGTGAGCTTGATATGACACTCAATGACTCGCAGCCTACAGAAGAGCTTATAGCGGACGCACGACGCCGACCCTTAGAGTTTGAGGTTGAGATCATGTTCCTTGAAGGTGATGCCTAAGAGAGGAGTGGTCGTGTCTCTAAGTAGT
The DNA here is from genome assembly GCA_016808115.1 of Tetrastigma voinierianum. Lineage (NCBI taxonomy): Eukaryota > Viridiplantae > Streptophyta > Magnoliopsida > Vitales > Vitaceae > Tetrastigma > Tetrastigma voinierianum. The sequence continues at coordinate 68,273 of JAEQBH010002377.1, forward strand.
TTCTAGGGTAGTTATCGCCGGTGTTCATTTGGCCTTCGAGATACTCGAGAGGGTAGGCATTATTGCATCGGTTGGCGTTACCACCAAGATATGTCGTGTCCACGAGGTATTTACATCTCCATGCTCGAGGTACACTTCTCGCATCTATCTCATGCGTGATTGTGGAGAGATTGAGGCTTCGATGGAACCTTCGAGGAGGGACCAAGTGTGCATTTTGGATAGCCGTTATCGCCACAATGCAAGACTGTGAGGCTAGGTGGAGGGTGTTGGCATGAAAGACCGTGGAGTGGGAGGAGTCAACGGGAGCGAGACACGATATATTAGCCCATCCCTTCTGTTTAGGATGAAGGTACGTGGTTTTAGTCGCTTAATATTTAAATGACGAGTTTACATGCACATGGTATTGTGCACGTTGCATTTCCAGATGTGAATGATTAGATTAAAAGGAATTTCATTCCGAAATTCCTTTAAGGAGGGGAGATCGTAAGACCCGAAAATTCCACTCTCGAAGAACGCAAAACGACCTTGTCAAACCCGAAATTTTTCTATATCTCGATGACAAAACGATCATCGTTGAATCATCTCGCAAAATCTAGCTAACCACGCTGAATTTCACAAATTCCGAGACAATGTGAGCTCCAGACGCTGGCGCAGATCGAGATCTGGCAAAAAGAAAACAACACTTCGCGACAAAAAGTCATAACATGTACTCATGTGACACATGTCGTATGAGTAGAGAAATGATGGAAATGGACTGGTCGAGATAGTGCCAAATGTAAAAACTGGCTAGGGGACATGATTGGCATTATGTGAATAGTTAAATGATAATAGGACAAAATAGTGAACAATGTTGTCATTCCGAATCTAAGAGACCAAAAGAAAACGTGGGAGGAAGTGTGAAGATGTAGAGTTGTCGGATTTATGTTTTAGAGTGAGAGTGAGTGACTTATCTCTAGGTTTCGCGATCGGATCATTCGATTCCTTCAAGCAAGAAGGAAACGTTTCATGCGAGGCAACGCGTAGGTACTTGGCTAAGGAGTTTTACAACTCCATGAGGTAGGGGTTTCATCCTACTTGTTTTACTCTTGATTTAAGAGATTTGTTGATGTTTCGGTTGGTTTGAGGCCTTGAACGGTCGTTTGATCGGTCCCAAATCTTGGAACCGAATTGTTGTAATTTTTGAAGCCCATTTGTGCCAAATTCGAGACCGCAGCAGGCTGAGCTTTGATGTTATTTCACATCACAGCAATTGTATTATGGTGTGTATGGAGTCGAAATGGCCATGAAATTCGTTCAAAGTGAACCATGATTGATGACGGAACAAGAACCCCGTGGTTTTAATGCTCACGTGAATAGTGACACTAAAATAAATTTTGTGTGAAAATGTGTTTGGTCTAGTAATTCGCTGAATTGCTCTGTGTTTCTGATAATTAGCCCAAGTGAGCTAATTTTTTGGTGTAATGGATTGTGAAATATAACATGTTGTGTGATTTAAATTATGTAAATATATGCATGATGGATATATTTGCATGTGTTATATTAATTGTGTTGAAATGGCATAATGCATTTCATATGCACCGGGTAACCTAGAAATTAAGTGTGAGTGCATGACACGAATTTTCTGAAAAATGAGCATGATTGCGAAAGGAATTTCACAGGATGATTTTCCGGAGAATGGGGTTGGGAGACAGTCCAACAGATCATTTCGGATGAGGATTATGACTGTTTGGGAAGTTCTCCAACACATTCGCCTCGAAGGGTAGTCTCATATTTTACCGACACTTCGGTAATGTATTTTCAAAAACAACAAGATTTGTTTTGAAAATGATGTTGTTCTCATACATGGCTTAGGCAAGTGTGAGGGAGTCGGTGAGGACTCGAGACATGGGGATGGCATGTAGACATTCAAGTAGGATCACGCATTTACTTGAGTGTGTGTTTATATAGGAGCATTGCATATGCACTTAGGTGGAGAGTAACCCATTTAGGGTGATTCCACTACTGGGCATTAGCTCACCCTGTCGAGGGAATTATATTATTTCAGGTACAGGGAGCGCATGAGGTGACGGCTCATCCTAGAGGCCGATACTGAAGAAAGCCGGGTTGTGGCTTTAGTGTTTTAGTAGGATACATGTATTAGAATGTTGTAAACTTTTAATATGTGTTGTATAAGAGTAAATTTTTAACTCTTGAGCTATGGTATATAGTTGATGTATATTAATGAGTATTGTTGTAGGGGCCCAAGTTGCCCTTTTACTCATGTATATGTATTCCCATTTCTCTGATGTCAGACGTGGTTCTTGCAGAGCCCCGTACAGCTGAGACTCCGTCCCGATTTTCAGGAGCAGGCCGGGCTACCCGACATTCACGAGTATTCCACAAAGCTGACGGGGTCACAACCCGACACCCCTATTAGTACGCCATAGGATCTAGAACCCTACCAACTATTAACCGCCTAACCTTCCTCTCAAGTTAAGGAGCAATCTAAATAGAGTGCAAGCTAATGCTCCAACTACCAAAGGAAGCCTTTCACCTCCCTCCATACTCAAACGTATAATCCAGTGCTGGTAAGCACCCAAACTTTAGTTGGAAAAATGAGGGAGGCCTACACAACTTGCCAAACAACCAAGGCCCCAACTATCCAAACCAAGGCTTTTCAAATCAAGCCCCTACGTTTCAAAGGCAAGGTCCTCAAGGATTTCTTGTGAACCCTAACCAAGGTTTCCATCCCTCAAATCAAGGGAATCTAAAACCTACAAATTTTATCAACCTCCACATAAGAGAAGTTTGGAGGATATTGTGACACAGTTTATCCAAACCCAACAATGCACCAACACGGAATTTCAGACTGCTTTGAATGATGTAAGATCCCAAATCACTAAGCTAACTTCTTCGATAGGAAATTTTCAACAAGAAAAAGGGAAACTCCCTTCTCAAACCATCCATAACCCCCAAGGTCAAAATAGTGTTGGAGTCTCAAGTCTAAGTGATGGCACCTTCGAACATTGCAAGGTCACACCGCCTTCGAAGTGGTAAGGTAATTGACAAAACCATTCAGCCCAAGGAACCGATACAAGAGTTGCCAAATGAACCAGTTGGGGATAATGAGGTGTCTGACAAACCTCATGTTCCTAGGGCAGATGTTTTTTATGGTGAGCCAGAACAAGACAAGGCCTCCCATATCCCTCCTACTCCATACCCTCATAGATTGAGAGCTCCAAAGAAAGTAAGCAATCATTCTGAAATTTATGAGTTGTTCAAACAAAGTTGAACATTCCTTTATTAGATGCCATTAAGCAAATCCCATCATATGCCAAGTTTCTGAAAGATTTGTGCACTGTAAAAAGAAAACTAGGTGTCAACAAGGAGGCATTTATGACTGAGCAATCCACCTCATTGATCCGAAACAATTTACCCCCAAAATACAAAGACCCAGGAAGCCCCACTATTTCCATAGTGGTAGGGAATTCAAAGTTAGGACATGCTCTAGTGGATCTGGGGAGCAAGTGTTAAACTTGTCGCCTTACTTGGTATATGCTGAGCTAGGGTTAGAGAGTTAGAACTAACCAATATCACCTCCACTAGTCGACCGTAGTGAAAATTCCTAGGGGGATAGTGAAAGATGTACAGGCAAGTGGACAAGTTCTACTTCCCCTCGTGGACTTTGTCAGGCTGACACTCAACCCCGTAGAACCAAGGACTCAATTCCGGGCTATTCTCGTAGACCATTCTTGGCTACTGCTAACACTATTATACATTGTAGGGGAGGACTAATGACACTATCATTTGGTAACATGATTGTTAACTTGAATATCTTTAATGTTATCAAGGAAATAGGGGATGAGGAGGACATTTGTGAGGCAAACATGATTAACTCTGTGGTGCATAAATATGTAGATAATGTTTCATACGATGATCCTCTCACGGCTTGTTTAGTAACCCCGAGTTGGGTTGAGGAGGTGACCACATCTAAGTCAGAGTTTCTACACTCCATAATTGAACACAAACGAGGTATTGGAAGCTTAATGGCGGGCGCCTAAATTCCGATCCATCACACCAATGGAGGATTAAGGTGTTACCTTCGGGGAGAGCTCCACTCAAACTTGAGTTGAAACCTTTACCATCACATCTCAAATATGCATTCTTAGGGTAGAAAACTTCCCTAAGAATCATATCTTCCCTCCTGTGTGGTCGCATCAAGAAAATAAGCTTTTGGAGATATTGAGAACCCACAGAAGCACCATAGGATGGACAATTGCAGATATTAAGGGAATTAGCCCCTTAATATGCACACATAGGATTCACTTGGAAGAGGATGTTAAACCCTCTAGATAACCACTGCGACGACTAAACCCAATCATGAAAGAAGTGGTCAAGAAAGAGGTTTTAAAACTACTGGACATAGGTGTTATTTACCCCATTGCAGATAGTAAGTGGGTCAGCCCAACCCAGGTAGTCTCTAAGAAATCTGGAGTCACTGTGGTAGCAAATGAAAACAATGAGCTAATTCCCACTCGTGTCACGTCAGGTTGGAGGGTAGCATTGATTATAGGAAACTCAATGCCTGTGACTAGGAAAGATCATTTTCTCTACCTTTGTGGATCGTAAGTTGGAGAGAGTTGCGTGGCATGAATTTATTGTTTTCGATGGGTACTAGGTACAATCAAATTCATTGGAGATAGCTTTGAAGATCAAGAGAAAACCACGTTCACTCCGCCCTTTTGGCACATTTGGTCAGGAAAATGCCCTTGATTATGTAATGCACCAGAACATTCCAAATACGACAAGGATTTTTAGTGATATGATAGAATCCCATTTTGGAAATTCTCATGGATGACTTCTCGCTGAGATTCATTTGAGGGATGTCCGGAGAATCTACGAAGGTATTGAGAGATGTCAAGAGAAGAACCTTGTGTTACTCAGTGTCACTTCATGGTGACACAAGGGATTGTCTTAGGCCACATAGTATCGAAAAAAGGAATCGAGGTGGATAAGGCTAAAGTCGAGTTGATCTCCAACTTACCTACCCTTAAGTGTGTTAGAGATATAAGGTCGTTCTTAGGACATGCTAGATTCTATAGGAGATTCATAAAAGATTCAGTGCCATAGCCCGTCCCTTATGCAATTTGATTGCAAAGGACGTTCCCTTTGCGTGGTCACAGACTTGCGAGGCTGCCTTTGATAAACTCAAAACTATGTTAGTGTCTCCTCCTATCATGAGATCTCCTAATTGGGACCTCCCTTTTGAGATCATGTGTGATGCTAGTGATTATGCTATAGGGGCTGTTTTAGGACAAAGGGAAGATAAAAAAGCTTTTGTGATCTACTATGCCAGTAAGACTCTAGACTCCGCTCAAGCCAACTACACAACTACGGAAAAGAGTTTTTAGCCGTCGTTTTTGCCCTAGAAAAGTTCAGGTCATACATTGTAGGGTCTCCCGTAACCATTTTCACGATCACACAAAGGTCAAGTATTTATATCAAGTGATACTAAGCCTCGTTTGACTAGGTGGATCCTACTGTGCCAAGAATTTAACCTGACTATTAAGAATAAAAAGGGAGTTAAGAATGTGGTAGCTGACCACTTGTCTAGGTTAGTTCCGGAATTCACTTCTCACAGCCTGCCCATAGGCGATAGTTTCCCTGATGAGCAACTTTTTGCTCTTGTTCACTGCCCATGGTATGCGGACATAGTAAATTATCTGGTGACTAGTCAAATTCCACCCCAATGGACCTCTCAACAAAAGAAGAAATTTTTGGCGGACATTAAGAAATATTATTTTGATGACCCATATTTGTTTAAATACTGTCTGGACCAATTGATGAGAAAACTAATGACGATCAAATTAAAGGTGCTCTACCTTTTGCCATTCAAGCCAGGAGGGCATTTCTCCGCAAGGAAAATCAAGGGACAAAACCGCAAGCCGCTTTATCAGCCCACCCTTTTTAAAGATTGCTTTGAATTTTTCAAAACTTGTGCTTGCTGCCAACAATTAGGAGGGGTCACAAGAAGGAACATGATGTCTCTTACTCCTATTTTAATCATTGAAATTTTCGATTGCTGGGTTATAGACTGACAGCCTTTCCACCTTCAGGTACCTTTACATTTTGTGGCGCCTTTCGACTATGGTCAAGTGGGCGGAGGCCATTCCACAAGAACTAATGACCACAAGGTTGTTTTAAAATCTCTATAAACGAACACATTTTTTCTCGCTTTGGAGGCCTCGTGCAATCATTAGTGATGGTGGGCTTCATTTTTGTAATCGATCTTTGAGAATTTGCCAGCACGGAGTCACACACAAAGTTTCCACAAAGATACCACCCACAAACCAATGGTCAGCCGAATTAGCCAATAGGAGATCAAACATATTTTGGAAACGGGCAATTTCCAAATCGCAAGGATTGGTCGCTTCACTTTCGATGCCTGGGCTCACCGTATCGCTTAAGATGATTCTTGGTATGTCTCCCTATAGGCTTGTTTATGGCAAGGCCTGTCATCTGCCGATAGAAATGGAACACACGGCATATTGGGCTATTAAAACTCTTAATTTTGATTTGGCTCAGGCAGGTAAACAGCGTCTACTGTAGATGAACGAGCTTGATGAATTGAGACGTGAATTAAATGAGAGCTCCCGAATTTACAAAGAGAGGCTCAAGCTGTTCCATGACAAGACCCTTGTTCGGAAGACCTTTGAACATCACCAAAAGGTATTGCTGTACAGCTCTCGTTTGCACATGTTTCTAGGAAAACTTTCGTCAAGGTCGTTTACCCATATGGTGCAGTGGAAATTGAGAATTCGGAAAATGGGAAATCCTTTAAAGTCAATGGCCAACGCTTAAAGCCATTTCTCGAGAACTTTGACCATCAGGAGAGTAGTGAGGACCTAGTAGATCCGCTCTACCAGGATGTTCCTTCAGAGTAATTTCTATCCTACCTTGTTGTATATAGTTTTTGTTTTCTTTCTTGCATTTCTTCTTGTTTTCTTTCTTTCTTTAATCTGCTTTTATTTTCAAATAACCAAAAAAATCAAATAAAAAAAAAAACCCTCCTTCTGTTTCCTTGCTTCTTCTTTTGGGGGTGTCCTGTGTGCATTGAGGACAATGCTTACTTCTGTAGTGGGGGAGGGATCGCATGTTACATGTTAAGCGCATGGCAAAATTTTCAATTTGTGGCTCTTTTGGGTATAGTACTTGACTTGTGATTTATGCAGCCGCATGACCTCATGTATGCACTCCACGTAGTCTCAATGTATCTACACAATAACAAGCATGCACAAAAATTTTTGTGTTCATACTTTGGACCTTATCACCCCGAATTTTGTTATAGTAACTACACAAGCCGTTGATTTTCTGCCTCAAGCTCATGTTTTGCCTGCTATTGTTTTAGCATGTGCTTTGATTTAGCATTCCTTGTTAACTATATGCATCATATTCTCTGAGGAACACCCATGCATAACTGGGAGATGATTTTAGGCCATCATTTCTGTGTTACATTTCGAAATCATTTTGAGTTACCTTTTGCATCCATTTTGAGCCTTGAATTGCCAATTTAGTTCGAACCCTAGGAACCATGATCACGAGAAGTACAGTGGACCCTATGGTAAGCGTGAAGGTGTCAAGAGAGTGAAGTACAATTTTTAGTTTCGTGAACACAAATCAGATTGGACAGAGTATGAGCAGGGAAAGAAATGAGCATTCGCTGAACTAAGCATGGAGGGCAATGAAAAGTTCTAATTACTCCAAGACCTGCTTCAAAAAAAAAAGAGAAAAAAGAAAAAGAAGAGAGGCACCGGTACCACTCATCTGGCACTTCGCACGGCATTTCACCCACGCAAAAGAGGCAAGCTGGGCACCGGTACCACACTCCTATAGGCATCGGCACGCAGGAAAAGGGCTGATTTAGGTTTTTCTCCCAAATCGAACCCTTCTCATCTCTCATCCACCACTCCTATATAAGACAAACCTTAACCCACTTTTCTCTCACATTATAAACCCGAGATCACACGTGCTCCCGCCGCCTTTCATCTCTCCGATCCAAATTCTTCTCGCTCTCTCGTCAGACCGACGTGGTAAGCACCCCTCATTTCTTTGAGAGCATCTTTTCTGTGGTATTTCATTGTGTCTACATGGATTTGTTTGGGTGGCTTGGGTTGGTGGTCCTATGTTCTTGGTGGCTTAGGGCATCCGCAGCGGATGGTATGGGGAGGAAGATGTTGACTAAGCTGCACGGGATCATCCCGATACTGATGGAGATGGGTTGATGGGATATCGTTTTGTGTGTTTGGGCCATGTTTTCTATATTCGCTATTCTTGCCATATCTATGGCAAGATAGAAAAACATTGGAAAGGGCAAGGCTCCTAACTCTTCTATGGAGCGAGCCATGAAAAACCAGCCACGATAATTTGCATCACAAAGAAAAGGGAAGAGAAAATAAGAGATTCTCATCCGGAGCCGAGGAGGCATCTGGAGCCATGATTAAAGATTGAACTATGTCGAAGCCTCGTAATCGAACGGGAAAAGTGGGGCCAACTAATTGCAAAGCGGGTGTGAAAGACACGCTTCGCTCACCAATCCTATCGTGGTTGTTATTCAAGAGCGCACTTGCATTTTGTTCGTGTTAGGTATTAAGGGTATTTAACACCATGGTCCTAAGTAATTTTATTCCACTCAGAGAAAATCAAATAGATACGTTGTTGGGAGACTACTATGGGGAAATGCGAAGGTCACCCGAATTATTAGTCACTCGTTGCATTACGCCCGCCCCGCCACTCCATGACCTCGACCTTACCCTCTCGTGTGGCCATTACAGTTCATGCCGTTGCTCACGATGCCATGTACACCAATCCGTCACTACGGGAGGTTTTATCCTCAAGGAGTTTGTTCCGTGGAAGCCTTTAAGCCCGAGTATGCATTAATGAAACAAAATCATTCATGATTGGACCAAGGGAAAAGAGAAATTGCTAAGCAAGGAAGAAACTGGGGCTTTTGTATGAGGTGATGACTGGAAGATCATTGATTATGCTCTCGTCAGAGTGGTGTTACGGGACTTTCGCGTCCTCGATCGAAAATGTGCATATCCCATTCCTTCGACTCTAGTTGGCAACTGCGGAAGCTGCAGGGATAAGAGGATTAGTTAGAGAAAAACGAATTCTTCCTAAGCTGGGGCCCTTCACAAACCAAACAGAAGCCAAGAGCCGAGCTGCATCCACAAGACCTCACCTCACGCTCTCCGCTATATCCGGGCTCATTATCACCATGGGTCGATGAGCACATCTCCTTTGAAAAGGATGGAGCGTCGAATTAAGGGTTGATTCAAGTGCATATTGGGAAAGAAGAAACAACCTGACTAATAAGCCTCTAGGCTCGAGTCACGCTTCATCGAGGAGAACCCGTAGTTGGGAGATGATCCTCCTCCGACTTAGAAGGAGATTCACGAGCTCGGACGACTGTGTTGATGAGGACGCATTCTCTTCGACAAATGATGGGGAGGATGTAGAGTAGTAGCATGGTAGGTTAGAATAGGGTGGTGTTGACAATTGGGTAGAGACCTCAGCCACGTCATGCCAACACCCATTTTGTTCATATAAGCCCTATTTGTGTAGCCCATGGTCGTTAAAAGCCTAAAAGACCTTTTTGATTTTAGTTATGCTGGTTGTTCCTCTTTGACTTTTATGTATACTAGTTGCTTGGTGATTTTAAATTGTTTTCCTTGATAATATAGTTCATTTCAGTTTGGCAATCTCATTGCAACCCGTATTTTCCCAATTCCATGGTCCCTTATATGAGTATCTCGGTTTTGTAATAATTTGTTATTATGTCCATTACTTTGAGACCATGGTTTCATTTGAGTTCAGACGGTTGCATACCTTGTCAGGTTAAAGCACTATACTTAATTTTTGCCCGATGGGAAACTTGCATCACTCGACCGTGCCTAACGATTTCGCTGGAACTCATAATCGCTATGTGTCACTAATTCAAATCTTGCTAGGGACTAACAAGATGTAGGTTGGGGGGTGTGTTGAATACATAAAAGGGCAACATCTATATTGGATTTTTATACCATCAGCTCATATTTTGCTCTCATTTTGTGTAAGAATAGGTGCCTTTGATCGTTCTCGTGTTTTTGTGCTTGTGCAGATTTTTTGAGTTCCGTGCACACTTTTTATAGGAGTTCGTGTCCAGAGAATGAAGGTAGTCATTGCGGTTGATGGAAGCCGCCGTCAAGAGGCCCCGGGAAGTGTTACGGTGAGGGGGAGCATTTGCAGAGATAGTGGTACCGGTACCACATACAATGGTACCGGTACCCACATGCAGTAGCCTATTGGTACAAGTACCAAGCAAACCGTACGCATTCCCAAAGCAGAAATCAACACATCTTGGTACCTCCTGCACTACACTTAATGGTACCGGTACCAACATGTAATTTTTGCGGGATTTGAGCAGAATTCCAACCTTGGTGAAAGGGTACGCTTGTCTTTCGTCCATGACTTCAAGATCACTAAGGAGAAGGGTATTTAAGCGAAAGGAAGGGTGGAGAGGAGCAGTTTTGGATTCTAGGGTTTTGTTTTAGATAGTGAGAGTGCTTCTCTTATATTTTTGTTAGGGTTCATAGAGTAGAGTAAAATACTTAACTTTTCTTCGGATTTTGGATTTCAATTACGTGTAATCTTTCAGTTAGTTCAGATAACTCGGTATTCTCTTACGGTATTTTGTGCTTTTGATTCTCCAATCTTGCAATTGAAGTGTGATTTTCTCAAGTTTCTTTTATGAGTAGTTTCTTATCAAATATGAATCGCTTTCTAGTTTCAATGAAGTTCTAAACTCCCATGATGGGGTTCTAATGGTGGAAACTCACCTCCATCAAGGTAATAACCCTCAATTCCTCTTTTGTGCTTCAGCGGGATTGTACGATGCTAAGCACTTGTAGAAAATTTTATAAAACCTTAGTTTGGCATCTTCTTGACAACGTGTGAACGAGAGACCCTCGGTACACGTTGTGCTTGATCGCAAATGCAAGCTAAGAGTCCAAGCAAATCATTTGAACAAGTGTTTGTCATCGTCCAATCATTCCTCGTTTTAAAAGAGCTTTTAACGTAAAACCTTCCGTCGAAGACCATTTATCAATGGCTCTTAGATGAGATTGTGAATAAGAGGTGGGTATTACTTGATTGGTAGTGAGTGGAAACCTAAGAACTCTATCATTCACCTTTTTGTTTTAAAATAGTCAACTTAATCTACATTCAATCAACTAACCAAACCCCCAAATTTTACTTCTTTTAAACGACCTTTTGGGAGAATAATCCCTAAGGATCACCTAGAAAACCACTTATAAATGACCTCGTGGACTTCACAGCAGTATAATGCTCGACGATCTTAGTTCCTACGCCAGAATAAATCAAGATAATGCCAGACGGCTAGTAGATTCTCAGGAGTTTCATTGTTCTCGACGGTCGCGCATCTAGGTGGCATGAAGATGTACCGATCTTCGCCGCCAAGCATCACCGGAGCAGGATGAGACATCGCAATTTTGTTCGACGATGTCTCACATGTTAAAGTTACTACCGAAAGCACCGTAAAACCAAGAGCTACCCAACACAGGTAGTCGAGCGGAAACTGAGCATGTCACTGCATAATTTCAAGGGTCCACTCTGCCATGGACTACGTAGACATAACGCGGTATGGGCATAGTGGACCGGCTTCACGGTCGGCATTTCCCAGCCGTGGTGGATGACCTTCAAGACCGAGGAATTCCTACCAACTTGTATATTCGAGAGATCGTCCGCCACATGGAGTGCTAAGATTCAGTGCGCCTGACAGAAACTGAGATTTACAACGCGCACTTTTGAAGAGCACCAAAGGCTATGGGGATACTACTGACCATGAGCAATGTTCCTTCCACCACGTGCATGTATTTGGTCACCGAGAGGACCATACAGTGATAGAGGACATGCCGCGAGCATGTTCCGATCATAAGGGTAGCCGGGAAGAGCACTCGCCTCTTAGTGGAATTCGCCTACAACAGCTATCGGGGTTGTTAAGGCGCATGGCACCATATGAGGCATTGTATGGGAGGCCATGCAGATCACAGATATGCTGGATCGAGGTGGGAGAGAGCTCCATCATAGGTCTGGATCTGATTAGAGACACCTCGGAGAAGGCAAGCTTGATACGACAACGTCTTCTCATAGATTAGAGCTGATAGAAGAGCTATGCTGATGTGCGACGTCGACCCCTAGAGTTTGAGGTTGGCGATCACATCTTCTTAAAGGTGATGCCTAAGAGTGGAGTGGTTAGATTCGACAAGCGAGGGAAGCTGTCGCCGAGGTTTATCGGGTCCTTCAAGATACTCAAGAGGGTGGGCATTGTAGCGTACCAGTTAGCTTTGCCGCCTAGCATGTTAGGTGTCCATGAGGTATTCCATGTCTCCATGCTCCGGAGGTATACTCTAGATCCAGCTCATGTAGTGGATTAGGGAGAGATTGATGTTGACAACCATGGACCTCTGAGGGAGGGACCAAGGCGATTACTGGATAATGGATCGTGCCAGAACGCAAGACCGAAAGCAAGCGAGGTGCTATGGCAAAGACCATGGAGTAGGAGGAGGCAACGTGGGAGCAAGACACGTCACAGCCGCCATCCCTTCATTAGTGGATAAAGGTACGCATTAGTCAGTTAATAATTAAATGCTATTTTCATGCATGACATGTTAATGCTGCATACGAGATGTGAGTCAGATGTGGATTTGCGTGGAATTTCTGGACGAAATTCTTAAGGGGGAAGAATGGTGGAAGACCTCCAAAAATTCTAATTTTTCAAAAGGGTAAAATACACTTCGATCAAAAACTCGAATTTTTCTAGATCCTGATGACCTAAAATGCACTTCACCGCTGAATCGCCCTCGTGAAATCTAGTTACCATATCGACCTCGTCGACCCCCACACCGAATTTCACGCTTCGAGGCACGTAGAATGCACATGACACTCAAGACATCGCGAATACCAAGAGGTGCCACGTGTCATGTGCAGAATGAGCTGTCATGAGCTCAAATGGGACCCACGGTACATGGCAACATGATCGGGTGAAAATCCATGGTAGATGGATAAGAGGATAAGGTGTAATCTAAGGAGCCAATGAGAGTTTGACACTTGGCAAGTGAGGGGACAAGTTCTCTTGACCCAACTCGACCCAACCGATTGGATGGGGGAAAAGAGTGGGAAAATAGAGAGAGAAAATAAAGAGGAAAGAGAAAAGAAGAGAGTTTAGAGAGAGAGGCTCTACCTTATCTCTAGATTTTTCAATGATCTGGCCCCGTCAAACTCCGCAGACAAAGAGGTAAAGTTGATCCCCACCGCAAGAGCTGGCGCGTGATACCGCATTGTGGAGTTTCGATAACCCGGAGGTGTGGGTCTTCTCCTACTTGGTTTTAGTTCTTGCTTAAGGACCAAACAAATAGTTGATGCCTGAGCCGGAAAGGTCAGGTGTTTCAAATTCCTCAAGTGGACCGAAGGCCGGAAATTTTGGATTGTTTCGGGATACCCAAAGGTTTGAGACTCCGCCTTCTCGGTGCCCTTCGATTGTGTGTGTGTTTGTGATGATTTAGACAATACCAAGTTGAACTGTCGGATTTTTCTATTAGCCCATGTGAGTCGAGATTGGTTATCATACGATGAATAACATGTCATGGTAGTTAATTTTGTTAATATATGCATGCTTGATATATTAACATGAATTATTGTGAAATGACATATTGCATTTCATATGCACCGGGGTGACCTAGAACAGTATGTATGGGTGCATGACATGAAAAACATGGTTGTCAAATGAATTTCATGGGAAGATTTTCCGAATAATTGCATTGGAGAGTTGTCCAACAGTTCATCTCGGAGGATGACCCATGACTGTTTCGGAGAGTTATCTAGCAATTCACCTCGGAGGGTTGTCCAATATAATTTTATCGGAAAATTGGTATTATGTTTTCAAGAACAAAAACCTTTTGTTTTGAAACAAGTTTTCATACTTAGCTAGTATAGGAGTTGGTGAGGGCTCGAGAAGTGGGAAAGAGTGAGTCACATTCTCTCATCCATAGCATGTAGACATTCGAGTAGGAATCATGAATTCACTTGAATGTGCGTGTTTTCCATTGCATGAGCACTTAGGTGGGGAGTAACCCAATGTAGGAAAACTCAACTACTGAGCATTGCTCACCCCGTCGTGGGATCCCCCTTTCGTGCACAAGTGAAGATTCGAAGATGACGCCTCACTAGAGGCCGCAGAGAAGAAAGTTTCATATGTGGCTTTGTTTATATATTTTTGTAAAACATGTATGAAACATTATGATAGATGCATGTTGCATAAAAGTGTAATTAACTCTTGAAACTATTGTAATATAGATGGTTATGTTTTGGTGAGTATGATGTATGGGCCCGACGTGGCCATTTGTACTCATGTTTGAGTCTTTAAAGAGACACTCATTTTGTGGCATTGAGACACTCAATGACCACATATATTCCGCGGGTTGACGGGTTATCAACGGACCCCCGGATCGGGGCGTCACAGTATTATTAGACAAAAACTATAGACAATATTAATGAGATATATAATTTTTATTTATATTAGGTAGGGTGCGCATCACTTAAAAAAGTCCGTTCTTCAAGTGTGTTTTCCGCCTCAAGGCCTCAAGAGGCTTTTGTGCATCCGTACGTTTTATGCCTTAAATAACTATGAGTACATGATATATCACGTTCTAATTTATAAAATCATCAAAATTTTAATTTTTATAATCTTTTTGATGCATATGAAACAAAATTGAAAATGAGAGTATAGTTCATTAGTTATTTTTTATACTAGAGATTATAAGTGAATGATAAATTATTTTTTGTACTAGAGATACAAGTGAATGATAAATTATTTTTTAAATTAGAGATACAAGTGAATGATAAATTTTTCTTGTAGTATATAGAATAGTTATTTTTTATACTAGAGATTATAGGTTAATGATAAATTATTTTTTATACTAGAGATAGAAGTGAATGATAAATATTTTCAGTATATAGTGAATCTTTACTTTATTTTAATTTTTTGTCATCGTTTCATGATGATTCCCAAATCATACATACATATTTTTTGTATTCTTATATTCAGAAAATGTGAATAGAGAAAGGTAAAAATATAAATCCAGAGTCTTTTTTTTCATTTAAAATTTCATGCATAACTAAACAAAAGAAAATTTACATTACTTTCTTCCATTTTCCTTTTAATTTTCTTTTTCCTAACATTTTTCAGAACCAAATATAGTCAAAGATTTAATGGTGTTTTCTTTCCCAGGTAAGAATTTTAGACAGACATGCTTAAGGAAACAACCACAAAGATTAGTAGTTTTTTTTTTTTTTTTTGCTATTTGATGTCATTGAAAGGAAAAGACACAAATATATCATAGATTGCCTTGATCAGATGACCAAAAAAATGAGAAAGACTATATCAAATAAAACATTTCAGGGAGAACTATCAGCAACCAACAAATCTTCAACCTTCCAAGATCAAATGTGACCTGATCTGAGCCAGCACACATAGTTATGTTTTGAATAATAGCGAGCTGCAACCATATATTGTAATTTTTAGCATTTGAATTCGTTGCAGAGGAAAGAAGACAAATAAAAAACCTCTAAATTCTATTCTACACATAAGCAGGACAAAAAAGAAAATATTAGACCAGATTAGACCTTCTAAAAGGAGTTATTTGCATTTGATAAGCAAATTTTCAAGCTTCTCAAATCAAATCTGATATATTTGAGTCACATCATACATGGTATGTGCAGAGTAGTTTAGAGAAGCCGAAAAAGAAGAAGAGGAAGACTAGATTAGATTAGACCTTCCAGAACATTTTATATGCAATTTTTATAGATTCCAAAACCAAATCTGTAAAGGTAAGTAAGGAACAATGTTTTAAAAACTGGACTGGATCGAACCTAAAGTTAGCTCTGCTCACTGCTTCACCGGTCGGACGGTGGTCGAACCGTGGTTGAACCTAAGGACGTAATAAATATATTATTTATATTTTAAAAATATATAATTAATAATATTTAAGATATTATTTATTACTTTTTTATATAAATAAAATATTTTAAAAATTTATTTTAAAAAATATATAATGTTATAAGGAAACATATTAAAAATGGAATAAACTTATTTATATAAATATATACTTAATTAGTAGTAATATATAATTATAATATCTAAAATAATCACAATGACAAGATAAGAAGAAATGTTCCCTTTGTAACTTCCTCTTCCCATATTCAAATCCATTTAATTCAGATTATTTAATTGAATTTTTTAGTTATAAGCCTTTAACCCTACAAGCTTTCTAATCCTAAGCAAAACGACGAAGCCGATGTAAAAAAAAGTCATTTTAACTTAAAAAAATATCAGGGCAATAATCGTCGGTCACGAGAACCTACGTTCATCCGGCTTCACGGTACGTATCGGTTCAGCGCCTGCATCTGCTCAATGCTAAACTCCGCTTTTGATTGAACCAATCGGTACGTAGGTCGGCCGACGCTTCGACCGGGCTCTGACCGCCGGTCCGTCTGGCTTTAAAACATTGGTAAGGAACTCTGATTCAGACGTCAAAAAAAAAAAACTCTGATTCTACTTTATTCAAATCTGAAAGTCTATTACATCAAGTGATAAGACTACAATTTATAGCTAGAACAGCTACAGCCCACGTGTGAAAGTAGTGGAGCAAAATGTTTTGAATCCAGACACGTGGACACGTGAGACTCCACAAGTGTATAGTCTTCATCCCCCTCAAGATGGAGCTGGTTGAACAGAGTCAACCATGCCTTGCAAAGAAAAAGATGAAAAAGGGGAGCAAACAATGATTTCGTGAAGACATATGAAAGGATCCAATCTGAGTTTCTTTTTCCTAATTCGGGGATCCTTTCGGTATTCCTATAGATTAAAAAAAAAACCTTTTATTTCTTTTAAACTTTTTAAAAGTGAATCGCTAGCTTAACCATTTATACAATACGCTTTTCCATTAAAATCTTATGAAACATGGTGGGACAAATTTTTTTTTTTTTAAACATTAAACCCTTATAGAAAATCAGGCAAAGTTTCCTCTATTTTTCGAACATGTCCCAATTTATAACACCGTAATAAAACAATTTAATTTACTCCACATCCAACAATATGACATCAAGTCCACCACAACCAATTTCAAATTAAACTTTAAAATCATTTTCTGAACACTATAGATATATAAACAATCTTTTAAAACCTATATACATTACAAAATAAAGGTGCACAAGTAGTTATTTATAACAAAAACTATACATTTTCAAAGTACCGCTAATGCGGAGGGCTAAGTGTCACTGGCCCGAGGATGCTCAACCGCACGTCGCCTCTCGGCTCAAAACATTTTATAAAACATTTGGAAAAAGGGTGAGCTAAATGAGCTCAGTGAGAGTACATTTCATAGGAAAATAATGTTTTCAAATATAGTTCAAATACAATGTGTAAAACAATTATATAGAGATCTCATTTTCATAACTATTTACTTTGCATTCTTTTCCTTTCTATTCAAGTACAACGTGTAAAACAATTGTTTGGATATCTCATTTCTATAAACATTTACTTTACTTTCTTTTTTGTATAGATCAAATACAATGTTAACAATTGTATCAAATGGTTATTCAATATACTTTCTTTCCTCTTTGAATATGTCATATCCAATGGAACCCGTGATACCGTTAACCACCATTGTCAATGAAAGAATCTCCGAGGAATGTACCACGATCATCGATGGCCCAAAAAGGAACCTCCGATAAATCGTGTGATACCGTTAACCACCGTTGGCCCATGAAAGAACCTACGAGGAAACAGTCTTACGATCACCGATGACCCAAAAGGAACCTCCGATAAATCGTGCATTTCTTTTAAATACCATTGCACTATGGAATAAATCACATTATGCGTTGGTAAACTTTTCATACTTTACATGTGTATGGCAATATGCATCGCTCTTCCCTTCCCTCTAAAAAAAATCCTAACCCTTTCCCATGTACCATGCACTCGTAAAGTACTTTAGTTGACTTTCCTTTAAACTTTATCTTTGTAACATGAAACTTCATGGATTCAAACATTTTCTTATAAATATGTATATATAAAATATACATTCATAAACATTTCATTTCATATGGAAACCATAAATCATGCTTTAGTTTTAAAAAACTATGGAAACCATAATCATTTCATATTTTCTCAACATAATTTAAAGTCAAGAAAACCACATTTCTTTTTTTCATTTGAACATTTATAACATAGATATGAAAACATATACATTGAATATATATATATATATTTTCATAAACATTTACATTTTCCCTCACCTTAGTTATTTAAGTCTTTTTTCCTCCTTTAAACAAAACTTTCCACCTCCACCCTTGTCCTTTATCACTTTCCTCCTACAAGTCACATTATCCATAAAATCCATTAACATCCATACCTTAATCATGTTCAATTAAACCATTAACTATACTATACTTTCCAAAGAACTGAGCATTTAATCACTTCCAATTGATTAAAATCAATTGAACTCAACCTCTGTTCTCATGATTTTCTTATGCTAACTCATGGCAATTACTACCCCATACAATAACCCATAACATGCCATGAAATGGTCATGCCAAAACCCGGCTATTCACATCGACATAACCAAGCAACCTGGACACTTGGTGCAACCATAAATTTTCAGTCACGTTCTGTTCATCCACTGTCCTCTACAGGAATATGTTTAGAATCTTGACTCAATGGGCTTTCCATAGAGTTCAAGAACACCCAAAACGGAGTTCGTACGAAGAAGTTATGGCCTTCCGAAATTGGAGGTCATGACCATTGTGTCCCCCCGGGAATTAGTGTGCTGATGCACTTTGAATGAATTTCTGAATCCCAATGGGTCGGAATTTGGATTGACCTATTTCAAGGAGATATGTTCTCCTATCCGTCTAGTTTATCCATCAATTTGAATCACTCAATTCGGATGAGTGATGGTCAAGTTATGTCCAAAATACAGTCATGGAGTCTTAAGAATGTAATGCAAAAAACCGCCCGAACATAGCTCCACTTTGAATGCATTGAGTCCACATGGGTCGGAATTCGATAGGACTTCCATTTCAAGGAGAAATAATTCTCCTATCACCTAGTTTACATAGCAATTTTAATCACTCAATTCGATGGTCGATGGTCAAGGTGTCCAAAATACAGCCGCTGTGGCCTGAGAAAAAACTGACAACATCCTTGACACACACATGCCCTGCATAAATTAACCCGAAAAGAAACTCTCACCTCAGCCGGCTGACATGAGACACCACCTTTCTTGGTTTCCCATGGGTCAGAATTTGATAGACTCATTTCATGAGAAATGTTCTCCTATCACCATAGTTTACGAGGCAGCAATTTGAATCACTCAATTGGATGAATACGACTGCTACGGCCAAAATATACCACGTAATGCGGGAGAAACCGGACGTAAAGTGATCTCCTCGATACACACATGTTCTAGACGTAAATTAACCCGAGTAGGAGAAAAACTCAACCTCAAATGGCATGATTTCACGAGACACCACCTTTTCTCGGTTTCCATGAAAACCCGAACCTTGGACCTTGGTAGAATCTTGTGATTCTAGTACTGACGTGTAGCCCTCGTCGCGTAGATCAACTTTAATTCTTGACCTAACGAGATCTAACCGACGAAATCCCGTGAATCGAAGAGAGAAGATTCCTTTTCTCTCTCTCTCTCTATCTCTTACTCTCTCTCTTATGGTTTGGATGAGACCAAATGAGATATTTTCAATTTTTTGTGACTATATATAGTGTGGACACGTGGCTCACGTCACGCCACGTGTCACACTTCTTCTGCTCATTGGCCCGAAACAATTTTATTTCACCTTGCTTTCATTCCATTTATCTTAAACGACATTTTTAAATTTGACATTTTTCGATTTTTCTAAAATCTCGCTGAGGTCCACTCGACGCCTGGTCGCCTCGACTTCGTGGAAAATCCTGGTCGCTCGAATTCAACGAATTCGACCAGAACTAGATTTAGCGAGACGACCAATGGTGAAGTCCGCTTTTGTCATCCGGTATCTAAAAATTTCATATTTTTATGCTAAGAAATTACCGCTTTTAATTCTTTTTTCTTAAAAATTGCATTTTCACCCCTTAACATAATTTCATTTTAATCTATTTCAGCTTCTTTGGACTCAATACATTATTATGAACATTTTTTATTTTCGGGGCTTGTTTTTCGAAAATTACTATTCATTTGACTGTTTCCAATCAAATATCTAACTAATCGAACACGAAATTTACTATTCATGGAAACTCGGGAATTGTGGTCTTACAATCTTCACCTCCTTATAAAATTCACTATCAAAATTTAAATATCATACCTAACTAAACAGTGAATATCGAGTTTGTATTATTCTCACGCTCACGTTGCTTCCTCTCTACCGTGATTCATCCACAACACCTTCACTAAAGGAATCACTTTGTTCCGAAGAACCTGATCCTTTCGATCAACAATCTGAACCGGTCTTTCTTCATAAGTCAAGTTTTCTTTCAATTCAACCGTTGATCTCTTAACACATGTGAAGGATCTCAGTATACTTTCACATAGAAACATGAAAGACATCATGTATTCCGCCAATTCGTGTGGCAACCTCAACCGACATACTCCTCCCACTCTTTCCACACCCCGGCAAGGTCCCATATAGCTGACTGAATCTCCCTTTCTTTCCCAACGAACACCCCCTTTCCAGGTGATATCCTCATAAATACCGATCCCCCACCCGAAATTCCAGACTTCTTCTTATCAACATAACTTTTCCGTCGATCTTGCGGCTATTTTTAATCTATCCCGATAATCTAATATTATCCGGTCGTGACCCGAACATTTTCTTGACCTAACAATTTTCTCTCACCTACCTCATCCCAACATAATGGAGTCCTACACTCTTCCATATAAGGCCTCGTGGCGTGCCATTTCGTGCTCAATTGATAACTATTATAGGCAACTCCATTAATGGTAAATATCTAACTCAACTTCCTTTAAACTCAACACACAAGCCCCCGGCAAATCTTTCCAATGTCCGTATGGTTCTTCAGATTGGCCATCCGCTTATGATGAAAGCCAGACAAAATAAAATGTAAATTTAGTACCTAGAGCTCTCGTAAGCCGGGCCAGAATCGAAGTAAACCGTGATATTCCGTCTGATACTATCGAGCACGGGCAGACCGTGAAGCCGCATTAACCCTTTACATACAACTCAACCAACTTCTCAATTGAGTCACTATTTTTCATAAGTAGGAAATGGGCTGATTTCGTCAATCTATCAACAATCACCCATATCGCGTCATGACCACTCTGGCAACGCGGCAGTCCTACCACAAAATCCATCGTGATTTTCTCCCATTTCCACTGAGGGACGGGAGACCTGTAAGAGCCCCCAGAGTCTTTGATGCTCACTTCTCGACTCTGTCGACACAAATGAGACATATGGACAAACTTGAAACATCTTTTCATCCCTCCACTAGCAGGTCTCTCAAGGTATGATACATTTTAGTGCTTCCCGATGCATCGTATATGCAAGTAAGAGTGAGTCTCTTCCATAATTTTCTTAATTTCTCCTACATCCCGCACATAATCAGCACCCATCATCAATGTACCATCTACTCGTGATCGAAAAGCCCTTTAGCGCCCTGCACTTTCCTTTCAACTTAATCACGCCGGATCTTGAGTCTCAGAGCTCCATTATCCTATCTATTAGTATCGCAAATACGAAATAGCTAGTAAAGCCCATTATCTCGTCAACTCTAGTCTCACACCTAAAAGCACCTCAATTCCACAAGTTCAGGAGGCATACAAATTCTTTAAGTGAGATATGGAACCCATAGATTTCCTACTGAAAGCATCAGCTACCACATTAGCCTTTCATGAATGGTACTCAATAGTGCACTCATAATCCTTAATGAGCTCAACCCATCTCCTTTGTCTCATATTTAACTCCTGTGTGAATAAATATTGCAGGCTCTTGTGATCTGTAAAAATTATGGATGGAACCCCATATAAGTAATGCCTCCATATCCGTAGAGCAAAGACTACAGCAGCCAGCTCTAGGTCGTGTGTCGGATAATTATGCTCATGCTTCTTCAATTGTCTCGAAGCATATGATATCACATTTTCTTGTTGCATTAACACACACCCTAAGCCCTGCCTGGAAGCATCATAATACATCAGAGTATCCCATCCCTGCCATAGCAAGAATCAACAGGTCAATTTTTCATTTTAGTTCGCCAAAGCTTTGGCCGATGCCTCTCGAATTATAAACTTTCCTATTTCCTTGTCAATTTAGTCAAGGAGCCGCTTAACTTCAAAAACCCTCAACAAACTTTCGATGGCATTCCTCGCCAAACCTTAAAACTTCAGATCTCCGTCACATTCATAGGTGGTTTCAAGTTCACAATTGCCTCAATCTTTTGAGGATCAACAGAAACCCCCTCTACTAAAATCACATGTCCTAGAAAGGCAACACTGTCTAACCAGAACTAGCATTTACTGAATTTGGCATACAACTGATTTTCCTTCAAAATCTCAGAAACAACTTCAAATGCTCATGATCTTCCCACGCCAAATGTATCAAATGTCATCAATGAATATAACAAACTATCAATACACTAAAGATCCTCATTCATAAGATCCATAAAAATAGATGGGGCATTAGTTAGTCCAAATGGCATGGCTATGAACTCACAGAATGCCCATACCGTGTTCTAAAAGCCGCCTTGGAACATCCACCGGATCTTTAATTGATGGGTAACCTCGACCGTGATCAATTTTCGAAAAATACCGCTTCCTATAATTGATCAAAATGATCATCAATCCGTGGAAGGGTATTGATTTCAGATTGTCACTTATTCAACTCTATAATCAATACACACAATCTCAAACTTCCATCCCTTTCTCTCACAAATGTAACAAGAGCTCCCTGGCTAAGTAATTCTACCGACAAAAACCCTTATTCATAAGCTCTTCCATCTCGCATTTCTCTACCTTTTCAACTCTAAAGCTGAGCATCCCAGAAGGTGCCTTAGAGATCGGGTTCGTCCTGTGCCAATTCACCCTAAAATCAATCTTCTTATCTGGAGGTATATTTGGAAGATCCTTCGAAATACATCCTAGCTCCTCTGACTATCTAATATCTTCCAATCGACTACCACTATCCTCACCTCAATGGCATGCTAGGTACCCTCGATATGACTCTGAGCATCTTACTAGCCTTCATAGTCACATAATACCGTTAGGTAGCAGTTCTCCTCGTAACCCATAGAACACAACCTCCTGCCTCCCGGGTCCGTAGAACCTAACCTCTTTCTATAAATTAACCACTATAGCACAGATGTCTAGATAGCCAATCCATGCCTAAGATAAATAATTTCAAAGTCATGGATGTCTAATAATATCAAGTCCGCTTTAAACTCCTGCCCTTAATAATCACCCCGCAATCCATATAAACACTCTCTCGCTAGCCGTGAACTCGTAGGGTGAGATACCACTATACAGTCTATAAAGTTGGGACTCCACATTAACATTTGAAATAAACCCCATAGAAATAAAAGAATGGTAGCTCCAAGGTCTATAAGAATATGAGCATCACTACAAAGACTCCGAATCATACCGGCCACAACTACTCCATAATATCAAAGATCCCGCCTGGTAACCGCAAATACTGCCCTGGGTCATGTCGCCTCCGGGAGGTCCTCTAGGTGGCTGACCTCACTCCGCTAGCACACATCAGCCTGGGAAGGAGCAGAACTCACCGTGCTCCCCACCTCCTCGACCTCTCACTAGCTGGAAAATGGCCAGACCGTGCCATTGTAAATGTAATTCCACTACCGCAGGCTAACTGCAAGATTCTCTTTGCAAAATGTCCTGACTGTCCACATCTGTAACAAACATCGGCACCCCATCTACACTCCCCTCTATGAAACCTTCCACACTTACCGTGACGCTGTCTCGGGTCGGCAGTCCCAATGGGTGGTTTTGACTCAAACTGACCGAATGTCGCCTCTGACCTGTCTTACCAGCTGCCCATGGTGGTTTTCCTCCCTTCTTTGACTTTTTACTAGATCCACCCTGAGTCCAAGTAGATCCATCTCTCTTTAGCCCTTGCGAACCCTGTGCAATCTGAGGAGCTAATCCCAAACTCCTCTCTATCCTGATGGCAACCTCAACTACCTGTCCATACTGAGTTTGAGAGACTTACGCCAAAATGCTCTTGACCTCTTTTCTTAGGCCCACTACAAACCTCTTACTTTTCTCGCACTGTGGTCACAAAATGTAGGAACATTGCACTAGACTCGAGAACTTTTTCATAATCATTACTAACATGGTCCCTTGCTCAAGCTTGAAAAATTCTTAAATTTTCTAATCTTTATAAACCGTAGGGTAGAATTTCTCTAAAAACTCCTCTTTAAATTGAGTCCGTGACACTCTCTGAAATCGCTTCACATCGTGTTGAATACATAAAGTGCAACATTTATACCTGATTTTAATACCCCCAAATTTCAGTTTGCTCTCATTTTGTGTAAGAATAGGTGCCTTTGATCGTTGTGTTTTTGTGCTTGTGTAGGTTTTTTGAGTTCCGTGCACATTTTTCAGAGGGGGTTCGTGGTCCGTAGAACAAATGTATCATCAAGGGCCGATGGCAACACCACGAAGCCTGGGAATACATTTGGTGAGTAGGGGAGGACAGGAGAAGGGCAGGCCCCAGACCATTATGCAAAGACACTTCGTACGGCATTCAAACATGCAAGAGCCACTTTGGTACCTGCATCAAATGAACCGGTACCCAGACCCAAAAGCAAAGAGAGTACCGCACACTTCGTACCCACTAACATGCAATTTTTTCATGGATTTGAGCAGACTCCAATCTTGATGCAGCGGTACGCTCGTCTTTCACCACCACTTCGAGATCTAAGGAGAAGGATATTTAAACCCGATGAAGGCAGAGAAGAAAGGAATTTTTGATTCTGTGTGGCTCGGGTTTTTAGACGCTGAGTGTTTCTCTCATATTTTTGCTGTGGTTCATAGAGTAGAGTAGAGTATTTAGTTTTTCTGATTTTGAGTTTTCACTACGTGTAATTCAGTTGGTTCATATAACTCGGTATTTTCTTACAGGATTATGTGCTTTGATATCCCAATCTTGCAATTGAAGTGTTATTTCTCAAGCTTCATTTATGCGTAGTTTATCAAATATGAATCAATTTTCGCTCAATGGAGTTCTAAATTTTCATGATGGTTCCTAATGGTGGAAACTCACTCCATCAAGGTAATAACCCTCACCTCTTTTGTGTTTCAACGGGATTGTACGATGCTAAGCACTTCTGCGAAAATCTTATAAAACCTTAGCTTAGCATCTTCACAACGTGAATGAGAGACTTCTGCACACGCTGTGCTTGACGCAAATGCGTGCTAAGAGTCCAAGAAAATCGCTTGAACAAGTGTTTGTCATCCGCCTCAATCATTCTCTTCGCTTTAAAAGAACCTTTAATGTAAAATCTTCCGTCAAGACCATTCATCAAATGGTCTCAGATGAGATTGTGAATAAGAGGTGGGTATTACCCGATCGTGGGCAAGAAGCGAAACCTAAGAACCCTATCATTCACCTTTTCTTTAAAATAGTTAAGTTAACCGGTTACTTAATCAATCAATCACAAACCCCAGATTTTACTTTTAAACGCACATTCTTTCGAGAATAATCCTGGCGACTGCCCAGGAAACCACTCCCGTGGAAATGACCCGTGGACTTCCACAGAATATAACGTTTTACTTAATCTTAGTTCCTACGCTTGGAATAATTTGATACGAAATAGACGAAGCATTTCGCGCTGCTATGTGGGAATTAAGAGTAATCTAGTCGATCTAAAGAGAGTTAGTGGTAATTTGCAATTGCATTGCAAATCCCAGACGCTCTCTCTACCTTTAATTGCTGCGGAATAATCTTAACCTGGATATCCGTCTAGTAGGGGTAAGATTGGTGCATGCTCTGTCAGCTCTAACAGCAATGCCAACAAAGAATTATACCTCCAAGAAATTCTGAAGAGTCTATAGTAAGACAATTGTTTCAAGAGAACCCTACACCTCAAACCCGACCATCCTAGAGTCAAGAACTCTTTTAATCCAAATGCCCAAGGGTTACCTGTTGACCCACAAAGACTCCATGAACCTCCACAACAAGGAGATGGTGTGGCACCACCAGAAACCCCGGCGGTGAGAGGGGGAAATGTTAATTTCCAGCGAAATTAATATCGGGCTCCCCCTGTCCCTTTACCTAATGTGGAAAGAACTCTCCGAGAGATTCTGCAACCTCAAAGAACTACAACAAACTCATGTATTCGCCTACTTGAAAAGGCTAACTAATTCCTTATGAAGTCGGAGATGATTCGCCTTCTCCCTGTGTATCAAGGGGTCGATTCTAAGAACCCCTACTCATTCATGCGAGATTTCGAGGATGTTACACAGCTTCTATCGGATCGCTCCTCCATATAATTTGCATGGTGTTATTCCCATTCTCTCTAAAGGAAAAGGCCAAATATATTTCATTCGCTGTCTAATTCACCTTTACATATGAGGACATGTGAAATGAATTCCTTAATAATAAATTCTTCCTCCCGCATGTACCAATGAACTCATGCGAAAGCAATCCAAAACTTTTTGAAAACCAGGGAACCTTTGTCGTGGTATGTGAATCCATATATGACCTCCTCCATGATATCCTCATCATGGTTTGATGTTTGATAACTTGTGCATATTTTCACCAAGGACTATCCTTGAATAACAAACAATACATCCAATTGATGTGTGCAGGAGAGTTCTATGAGAAAAGTGCCAGGGAGGCAATTCAATTTTTCGATATAGCAATTCAATTTTTCGATACCATAGCAGAAAATGCTCGAACTTGGGAGACTAACACCTCCTTAGAGACTGCTAAAGTGCATAGTACACCTACAGGGGGAGGAATCCATCACTTAAGAGAGAATGATGACCTGCAAGCGAAAATAGCCAACTTAATGAGGAAGTTAGAGGCCATAGAATTGAAAAAGGTGAATGAGGTAACTAGTGTACCCTGCACCCTGCCTATGGGGTCTAGAGTGGAGGAGCCATGCATCATTTCATGTACTTAATCCCTCCCACTCAACTATTAACTCCGCCTTAACCTTCCTCAAGTCATGGAGTAATCCAAATAGAGCAAGCTGATGCTCTTAACTACCAAAGGAAGCCCTTCAATTCCTCCATACCCAAACGATAATCCAGCAGGGGTAAGCACCAATTTTAGTCGAGAAACGAGGGAGGCCCACACAACTTGCTAAACAACCAAGGCCCCAACTACCCAAACCAAGGCTTTTCAAATCAAGCCCCTCCGTTCCAAAATCAAGGTCCTCATGATTTCCTCGTGAACCCTGAAATCAAGGTTTCCATCCTCGTCTGGTGAATTTAAACCACAATTTCATATCAACCTCCACATAAGAGAAGTTTGAGGACATTGTAAACACGCTTTGTCCACCAACAATCCACCAACACTCGAATTTCAAACTCGTCAATGATGAGATACCAAATCACTAAGCTAACTCCTTTCTATGGGAAATTTTCAACAAGAAAAAGGAAACCCCTTCTCAAACCAACCAAAACCCCCAAGGTCAAAATAAAATGAGTCCCAGTCCAAGTGATGGCACCTTCGAACATTGCAAAGGTCGTCACCACTTTTCGGCGGAAAGTAATTGACAAAACCATTCAACCCAAGGAACCGAAGGCAAGATTTGGAAATGAACTACGGATACGAGGTGTCCGAAAGCCTCATGTTCCTGTAGGCGATGTTATTGATGGTAAGCCGTAAGATATGCTCCATGTCCTTCTTGCTCCATACCCTCATAAGTTGAGAGCCCCAAAGAAAGTGAACAATCATTCTGAAATTTATGAGTTGTTCAAACAAGTTAAGTTGAACATTCCTTTATTAGATGCCATTAAGCAAATCCCGTCACATGCCAAGTTTTTGAAAGATTTGTGCACTGTGAAAAGAAAACTAGGTGTCAACAAGGAGGCATTTATGACTGAACAATCCACCTCCTTGATCCGAAACAATTTGCCTCCAAAATACAAACACTTTGGCAATTCATCAAGCTTTCCATAGTGGTAAGGGAATTCAAAATTAGACATGCTCTAATGGATTTGGGGCAAGTGTTAACTTGTTGACATACTCGTATATGCTGAGCTAGGTTAGAGAGTAGAACCCATTTGACACCTCCAAATTAGTCGATCAGAGTGTGAAAATTCCTAGTGAGGGATAGCGAAGGATGTATCGTGCAAGTGACAAGTTCTACTTTCCCGGTGTAATTTGTCGTGCTTGACACTCAACCCGCAGAACCAAGGGACTCGCCTCAACATTCTGCAATATTCTTAGCTACTACTAATGCCATCATACACTGTAGGGGAGGACTAATGACACTATCGTTTGGTAACATGACCGTTAATTGGAATATCCTCAATGGTATCAAGGAAATGGGGGATGAGGAGGACGTTTGTGAGGTAAACATGATAGACTCAGGGTGGGAACACGTTAGAGCAATGTTTCATACGATGATCCTCCTCATGAACTGGCTCTAGTAAGCCTCAAGTCACCGA
Source organism: Tetrastigma voinierianum (assembly GCA_016808115.1). Lineage (NCBI taxonomy): Eukaryota > Viridiplantae > Streptophyta > Magnoliopsida > Vitales > Vitaceae > Tetrastigma > Tetrastigma voinierianum. The sequence continues at coordinate 97,012 of JAEQBH010002377.1, forward strand.
GGAGGTGACTACACTGAAGCCTGAGTTTCTACACTCCATAATTGAACACAAGTGAGGTATTGGAAGCAAAATGGGTGGGCACCCACCCTGAAACATTTCACCAATCATGACAGGTGTTACCTTCGGAAGAAAGCACCACCAAACTGAGTTGAAACCTTACCATCACATCTTTAAATATGCATTTTTAAAGGTAAGAAACTTTTCCTAGAATCATATCTTCCTTGTGAGTCGATCAAGAACATAAGCTTTTGGAGATATTGAGAACCCACAAAACCGCCATAGGATGGACAATTGCAGATATTAAGGGAATTAGCCCCTTGATCTGCACACACAGGATTCATTTGGAAAAGGATGTTAAACCCTCTAAACAACCACAACGATGACTGAACCCAATCATGAAAGAAGTGGTCAAGAAAGAGGTCTTAAAATTGCTGGATGTAGGTGTTATTTACCCCATTACAGATAGCAAGTGGGTCAGTCCAACCCAGGTAATCCCTTAGAAAAAAGGAGTCACTATGGTAGCGAATGAACACAATGAGCTAATTCCCACTTGTTTCACCTCGGTTGGAGGGTGTACATAGACTATAGGAAACTCAATGCGGGTACTAGGAAAGATCATTTCCCTCTACCTTTTGTGGATCAAATGTTGGAGAGAGTTGCAAGGCATGAATTCTATTGTTTTCTCGATGGGTACTCGGGGTAAAATCAAATTGAGATAGCTTTAGAAGATCAAGAGAATACCACGTTCACCTGCCCTTTTGGCACATTTGCCTTTAGGAAAATGCCCTTTAGATTATGTAATGCACCAGGAACCTTCCAGAGGTGCATGATGGGGATTTTCAGTGATATGATAGAAACCTATTTTGGAGATTTTCATGGATGACTTCGCTTTGGAGATTCTATGAGGATGTCCGAGAATCTACGTATGTATCGAGAGGTGTCAGGAGAAGAATTTAGTGTTGAATTGGGAGAAGTGTACTTCATGGTGACACGAGGGATTGTCCTAGGCCACATAGTATCGAAAAAAGGAATTGAGGTGGACAAGGCCAAAGTTGAGTTGATCTCCAACTTACCTACCCCTAAGTGTGTTAAAGACATACGATCGTTCTTAGGTCATGCTGGATTTTATAGGAGATTCATAAGAGATTTCAGTGTCATAGCCCGTCCCTTATGCAATTTGCTTGCCAAGGACGTCCCCTTTGCATGGTCACAGGCTTGTGAGGACGCCTTTGATAAACTCAAAACTATGTTAGTGTCTCCTCCTATCATGCGATCTCCCAATTGGGAACTCCCTTTTGAGATCATGTGTGACTACCATTATGCTATAGGGTTGTTTTAGGATAAAGGGAAGATAAAAGGCTTTGTGATCTACTATGCCAACAAGACTTGTGACTACCAATCTAATTGTTGTCAATCGCGAAAAAGAGTTTTCGTCAGTCAGATTTGCCCTAGAAAAGTTCGCCAGTCAGATAATGGTGATCTCCTGTAACCATTTTCACGGACGCAAATAAGCACTTGCTATTAAAGCTAATACTCAAGCCTTGTTTGGACTAGGTGGATTCATCGTGCCAAGAATTTAACCTGACTGATAAGGATAAAAAGGGAGTTGAGAATGTGGTAGCTGACCAACTGTCTCAGTTAGTCCCGTAATCCACTTCTCACGACCTACCCATAGGCGACAGTTTCCCTTATGAGCAGCTTTTTGCTCTTATTCACTGCCTATGGTATGCGAACATAGTAAACTATATGGTGACAGGACAAATTCCCCCCCAATGGACCTCTCAACAAAAGAGGAAATTTTTTGTGGACATTAAGAAATACATATTTTGATGACCCATATTTGTTTAAATATCGTCCGTAATCAATTGATGGAGAAGGTGTGTACCCACGATGATCAAATTGGGGTGCTCACCACACTTAAGCTTCATGGAGTGGCGCATTTCCTCCCGTGCAAGAAAACGGCAGCCTATAATCCCGTGCCGGTTTTTCGGCCCACTCTTTTCAAAGACTGCTTAAATTTTGCAAACTTGCGCTCGGTGCCAACAATTAGGAGGGGTCACAAAGAGGAAACATGATGCCCCTACTCCTATTTTAATCAACAAATTTTCATTGCCGGGTTAGACTTCACAAGTATCTTTCCCCTTCTCAGGTACCTTTATATTTTATTGGCAAATGATCAGGTTTCTGCGGGTGGAGCTAATTCAACAAGAATCAATGACCATAAGGTTGTTTTGAAATTTTAAAAGAACACATTTTTTTTCTCGCTGAGTGCCTCACAACTATTAGTGATGGCGGGCTCCATTTTTTGTAATCAATCTTTGATAACTTTGTTGAAAAGTATGAGTCACCCACAAAGCTCAAGGCAACACCCACACCAATGAAACAAATAATTAGCTAATAGGGAGATCAACATACTTTTGGAAAAAACTATCGCCTAAATTGCAAGGATTGGTCTTTCTGACAATCGACGCCTTTCAGCTTACCGTACTACTTTAAGACCATTCTTGGTATGTCTCCCCTTATAGGCTTGTTTGCACATGTTTCCGTGAAACTGCCTAGGTGGACTGCCCGTTTGTTGTCAAGGAAAATTCTGCTGGCGCAGTCGAGACTCAGAACCGGAAAATGAAAACCTTTAAAGTCAACGCCAACGCCAAAAGCCACTCGAGAACTCGACCACTGAGAGTATGAGGAACTGCAGATCCGCTCTACCGGATGTTCCTTCCAGAGTAATTTCTCATCCTACCTTTTTTGTACATATAGTTTTCTTTTTTCTTCTGATTTTCCTCGTCATTTATTTAGTCTGCTTTTATTTAAAAAAAAATTAACTAAAAAAAAAAAAAAAAAAAAAACAAACAAACCCAACACCCCAACACTGTACCATGATTATGTTCCTTGTTTATTTTCTTGGTGTCCTTGTAGCATCGAGGGTACGCCACTTTTTGTATGTATATTCATACATACTGAACCAATTACGCTCTGGGGTATAGTAATTAATTGTGATGTATGTAGTCAGCGTTGACCTTATGTATGCACTCCTCATAGTCCAACGTACCTACACAATAACAAGCAGCACAAAATTTTTTGTTCATATTCGGGGACCCTATCACCTAATTATGTCGCAGTTCTGCATCACTTTCTTTAATTCACTACACAAGCCATTGATTTTCCGTCTGTCATGTTACCCGCTATTGCTTTAGCATTCCTGCTACCCTACATGCATCTATTCTCTAAGGAACACCATGTACGAGGTCTGAAGATGATTTTAGGCCATCATTTCAAGGGTTACATTCAAAATCATATCGAGTTACCCTTGCACCTATCTGAAGCTTTGAATTGCCAATTCAGTCAACTCCAAATCGCGGACGAGAAGTACAGTGGACCCCAAGGTAAGCATGAAGTTGTCAAGAGAGTAGTACATTTTTTTAGTTCCAGAACATGTGTCGTTGACGAGATAATAGGAAAGAAATGAGTATCCAAAGTGGAATCCGAGATGGAGGGTATTCAAAAGTTATATGAGGATCGGCACCACGCTTTCAAAATAAAATAAAATAGCAAATAAATAAAGGGCAGTGGTAATGGCATCACTGTTGGTAACGGCATTCAGCTAAGCAAAACCGCAAGAGTTTTGGTACCACTTACTTCATCGGGTACCGGGTACCGCCGTGAGTGAATGGGCCATTTTAGGGATTTTCTTCCCAAAGTTTGACCCCTTTCATATCCCCACTCCCTAACTCCTATATAAGAGAAACCCTAACCTAATTTTCCCTCTCACCAAAGCAAACCCTAGATCAAACATCGCCTCCAGTGTTTCCATCGCCCTAATCCGGATCTCCTCGCCGCATCACGTGGTAAGTGCTCATTTCTTTGAGAGCATTTTGAACGGATATTCATCAGGTTAACATGGATTTGGTCAGGGTGGCTGCCGGGTGGTCCCGTGTTCTGGTTGCTTAGGTATCCGCAACGGACGGTATGGGAGAAGATGTCAATTAACCGCACTCCGGCAAGCCCGACATCGTTAGAGATGGGTCAGTTGGAGACCATTTGTGTATTCGGGGCTATATTCATTATATTCGCTATTTTTTCCATCATGGAAAGATCGAAAACACCGAAAGGGAAAGGCTCCTAGCTCTTCTATGGAGCGAGCCGTGAAAAAACGGAAGGCCGATACTTCGTAGATTGTAAAGAAAGGAAAGAATTTTAAAGATTCCTCATCCGAGAGCGATAAGCAAGGAGAGCTAAGACGAAGAAATTGAGCTATGTCACGAGTCTTCGTAATCGAAAGGGAAAAGTAAATAATTAATTGTAAGGCGGGTTTACAGGAGCGGGAGTGAAAATTGACACGCTCTTGTTCATCCATCCTATCCGAAAGCTATTATTCGTATAAAATCTGACCTTTGTCGTGAAGAGGTAAAAGTGGTATTTAATGACCATGGTCAGGAATTCTATTCCAATTTGAGAGAAGATCGTAATGTGACACCATGGAAGACTACTATTTTGGGGAAACAATATGGTCACTGACTAGCTCATTCGTTGAATTATGTCCGCCCCGCACACATGACCGACTCCACTCAAGGCCAGCCACGCAGTTTCACGCGCCTAGAATGCCATGTGCACCAATCCTGCCCACGGAGGTTTCACAAGGAAAGCCCACAGCCCACAGCCCTGAAAATAATAACAAAACATCCCACACATGACTACCAAGGAAAAGGCTGCGGCTGTATAATAAATCCGCTGCAGATCAGTTGATCAGAAAATCCATTGACTATACTGTAAGAGCAAAGCATGAGTATCTCTCTGAGGTCCCTCAACTAAAACAGTATATCCCATTCCCATCTTAGTTACAAATTTGGTGGTTTCTGAGATAAGGATAGTTGGCAGCAACCCTTCCAAGTCAAATCATCACAAACCAAACAAAACAAAAAGTCGAGTCAAGCTTCCACAAGGCCCGCCATCACTACATTCTCCTTCTAGCTATTTCAGGCTTCATCATTATCACTACAACATGAGTACATCTCCTTTGAAAGGATGGAGCGTAGAATCAAGGGTTGTCTAAGTGCATACTCGGGAAAGCGTATAACCGGACTACAGGCTCTCCGGGCCTCAGAGCCATCTATGAGGAGAACTCCGATGGGAGATGATCCTCCTCCCGACTTCTGGAAGGCATTCTGAGAGCTCGATGACCGTGGTTGATGAGGACGCATTCTTCGACCGATGATGGGGAGGATGTAGAGTAGTACACAAGGGGTTAGAATAGGGTGGTGTTGGCAATTGGGTAGAGACCTCAGCCACATCATGCCAACACCCATTTTGTTTATATAAGCCCTATTTGTGTAGCCCATGGTCATTACAAGCTTGAAAGACCTTTTTGATTTTAGTTATGTTGGATGTTCCTCTTTGACTTTTATGCATTTTAGTTTGCTTGGTTATGGTAAAATGTTTGTCGTGATAATGTAGTTCATTTTAGTTTGGTGATCTCTATCAGAATCCTTCTTCTCAAATCCATGGTCCTTTTTTTATATGAGGTCTCTCGTTTTTGTACGCTTTGTTATTATGTCCATTACTTTGAGACTGTGGTTTCATTTGTGCTTAGACGGTTGTGGCTACTGGTCGTTAAAGCACTATGCTCAATTTTTGCCCTATGGGAAACTTGTAATGCCTAACTGCACCTAGCGTATTTTGTTGAAAATCACACCTGGCAGTGTTACCACTCAAATCTTGCTAGGGATTAGCAAAAGCCAGAGGTTGGGGTGTGTTGAATACATAAAAGTGCAACATTTATATCGATTGACACTCCCCAACTCATGTTTTGCTCTCATTTTGTAAGAATAGGTATTTTGATCGCTTTCTCTTGTTTTTGTAAGCCAGGCAAGTTTTTCGAAGCTCTCGTGGCAACACTTTAGAATGAAACTGGGAGAATTAAATGTAGATCATTATGTTGATGCAGCCGGTCGAGAAGCCCTAGTGCTATGGCGCAGAGGGAGCATTCGTTAAGGCAAATGCGTATCGTACCACACATAATGGTATCGCACCCACATGCGCACACTTTTGGTAATCGGCACCAAACAACCTGCATCGCAATCCCAAAGCAAAGAGTACCACAGCTTGGTACCGTACCACTTCATCGGGTACCGTACCAACATGCAATTTACGGATTTGAGCAGACTCCACCCGATGCAAGGGTACGCCGTCACCACCACTTCGAGATCACTAAGGAGAAGCATATTTAAACCCATGAAGGGCGCAGAAGAGCGCTTTTGATTCTAGGGTTTGATTTTACTGGAGTGTTTTCCCATATTTTGCAGTTCATAGAGCAGAAAGGTAGTATTTAGTTTTTCTTCTGATTCAAAGCCACTACGTAATCTTTCGCTTGGTTCATATAACTTGGTATTTTCATTTCCGGATTAGTGCTTTTTGATATCCCAATCTTGCAATTGAAGTGTTATTTCAAGTCTCATTTATGCGTAGTTTCTTATCAAATATGAATCGATTTTCGCCAATGGAGTTCTAAACCCATGATGGGGTTCTATTTGCGGAAATCACCTCCGTCAAGGTAATAACCTCACCTCTCTTTGTGCTTCAACGGGATTGTACGATGCCAAGCACTTATGAAAATCTTATAAAACCTTAGTTTGACATCTTCTTGACAACGTGAACGAAAGATCTCTAAGACACGTTGTGCTTGATCGCAAAATGCAGGCTAAGAGTCCAGAAAATTTGGCTCAACAAGTGTTTGTCATCGCTCAATCGTTCTTCGTTTTAAAAGAACCTTTAATGTAAAATCTTCCATCGAAGACCATTCATCAATGGCTCCTAGATGAGATTGTGAATAAGAGGTGGGTATTACCTGATCGGCAGTGAGTGGAAACCTAAGAACCCTATCATTCACCTTTTTGCTTTAAAATAGTTAACTTAATCGGTTACTTAATCAATCAATCACAACCCCCAAATTTTACTTTTAAACGCACATTCTTTGGAGAATAATCCCCAAGGATCACCTAGGAAACCACTCCCTGTGGAAATGACCTGTGGACTTCCACAGTAATATAATGCTTGACGACCTTAGTTCCTACGTCAGAATAATTTCAAAGATATCTAAGTCGACGGCGACACGCTTCAGAGGACCCGCTACCCATCCACTGCCTTAAACTGTTTTCTTTAAATGAAAAGAAATGTTGATTTCTAATTTTAGAAAATCCGTCCGAGGAGGAACAAATTTTTTTCTTTGAGTTGCCACTTACTTTTTAGTTGTTATTTTAGAAAGGAAAACCAAGTAAGAAACAACAAAGCCCAATGACTCCGCATGGAAAAAGCGGTCATGAAACTAGATTTCCGTGCTCGGGATCGACACCTATCTAGAAGGTACCTCATATGAGGTAGCACCCCTTCAAAGTCTTAACCTCTACTCTCTACTAGTGAATCGGGTATGTATATGGCTCACGCATCAGATACTCTAAAGTAAACATACAACTCGGATCGTATAACCTAATTGGTATCTAGCATGCTTAAAAACACTAACCAAATGGCAAATGGCGCGCACTCAGGTCCCTAGCTGCTCTAAGGGTTAGCCTCTGCACATTTTAAGTATACAATAATCTCTCAAAATTAGATATCAAAAGCAAAGAAGCTATAAGAGAAACCATACATGGCATCTCAACCACTCAATATGCTACCACTCTTGTGCAACCATATCTATTCATCCCGAAGAAACGTGTTCAACAAAACACTAGATTATTGGTGCATAACTAATCACCCTTGACCCGCATAGATCCTCGATTCCCAAGAATCCAAAATCAACCACACAACCCAAACTAAACCCTACTTCAGACCTAAAATTATAGCCTCTACACTGATCTAGGAGCTAATGGGCCGGACTCACAAAGGTCAATGAAGCCCAATTAAATCCAAAATCGACAACCCCATAAAACCCGAAAAACTCGGGTCGATCTGGGGCTCCCAACCGGGTCGATCCTAAGAAGAATACCTGGTAAATTTTCAAACATTCCTACAGAGTGAAGAAACAAAAAAAGCAAACGGTGTACAATTCGACAATCGAATGACTAAGAATCAATACAAACAAAACAAAGTACCCAAACTTCCATTCCGAAAAATCAACCTGAATGAACTAGCCGATCCGGCTTCCCAACCAGCCACTAAGTGAGAGAGACTCTCAAAATTTTTTAAAACCTTCCTCTGAGAGTTAGGAATCCAAAAAACAAATCAAGTAGAAAACCAACTCCGAATGACTGAGAACCGACACAAACGACGCCAAAGACCCAACCGTTGTTTCAAAGAAATCACCCAAAGAACCGCTGATCTCGGTTTCCCAACCATGAATGGGTTACAGAGGTTTCAAAATTCGTCGTAACCTTCAAAAGAGTTAGGAATCTAGCAAAACAAATCAAGTAGAAAACCGACTCCGAATGACTGAGAATCCACACAAACGACGCCAAAGACCCAAACTGATGTTCTAGCAAACTGAATTCAATGAACCGACTGATTTGGTTTCCCAACCGCCAAAGTACTGAGAGGCTCTCGTGGCCTCAGAACCTTCCTCATAAAGAGTCGTGAATCCAAACAAACGGAGTACAAATCTGTTCCTCGACGATTGAGAACTGAGCCACAAAAGGTGCCGGTAGTGTCCTAACACGAGTCCGCAAAACAACAAAGGCAAAGAAAAGCATAAAAGAAATGGGGAGTAAGCATATAAAATGTCGTACTTATAAGATTCATGGGCTATTTCCCTTTTTATTCTTTTCTTTTTCGTTTCCAAAACTAGTATCATCTCTTCAAATCCGTCGGAACTCCTCTTCAAAACAAGAGAGACCACGCCCCTCCGGATTTAGATGTTCTCATTTTTTTTTCTTTTTTCTCTTTTCCTCCCTTCCTCTTGATCACCTCTCCACTGCTTTTTCTTCTATTCCTCTCTCCTTTCTCTCTGAGCCCACCTCCATTTTGCACACCTTCACCCCAGAACTCCCCTTCGCCTCGAACTTCCCACCATAAATGTACTCTCTATCTCAAGGTCCATAGCTGGCCACATTTACTCCTTTACTTAACCACCAAGTATCCAAGTGGACCCAAGGTGGGTTACTTGCAAGCAACCCATAACATGGTCCAAAACTGGATCCAACCCATGCCTAGGACTGATCTGGGGCTTATGGGCCCGATCCATATAGGATTTGGGCACCAAAATCATAAAAATTAGCGCCCCACGCAAGCTAGCTTGATGCACCGGCTGTACAGTTTCCAACTGGTTGATTCGATTGATAAAAAAACTGAAATTTCGAGAGAATATTTCTTGAAGAATAAGGAGTCCATGAAAAAAAACGGTGCTTGATTCCGAGTCTGGGTGAGGGAGATATGACAAAAACAAGCCTTAGTGCTCGACCAACCTCGTCTAGTAATGAACTTCAATCAAATCAATCAGTTGATGATCCGGTTTCCAACTGGTCAATCCGGTTACTAAAAATTCTCAAATTTTTTCAGATACTTCCTCAATGAGTAAGGAATCCAAAAAAAGAAACGGCACTCAATTCCGAGTTCGGATAAGGGAGATATGATAGAAACAAGACCAAATTCTCCGGATTCGACATACTCCAATAAACTCCAATTGAGCCAAACCCTTGGGAGGCCCCACTTGCTTCCTATGGCACGATGCCAATAACTGACACTCCGATAACACCCCGAAGTGAACTACGTATGCACTCAAGCGACCACATACCAACCCACCTGAGGCTTGGAGACCGACTAGTTTCAAAGGGCTCCTAATCAGCAGATATGAGAACGTGATGGGTAGTGTGACACCCATAGATAAATGCAAGTGTTGAAAGTGACAAAATCGGTGGTCTGCAAATATGCCCCTCTTCGCAGAGTGAATGAACGAGTGTATTATGGGTCCGGCGCAAGCGATGCAAGAGTGAAATGAACTTGTGTGAAGAAACCTGGGATGACTAACAATTTTGTCCTTACCTAGTACTGAAGGTTAATGGAATAGAGTCGCTCCGATTGAAGGACTTAAAGAAAACTAAAATGATGTCGAAGATGATGATTCTGCACAATGCCTAAAGATAATGAAATCCGGGCGATGCCTGAGAGCAGGAGGAACCGGCAAGCTCCGAAGAAGGGTCTCGCGCACCAAAAGGCTGGATCCGTGAGTACCTTAAAAGCGTAGAATCACGGCAGTGTCGTAGTGGGTGATCCGGGAAAGTGATCGGAAGGTGAGATCCGGCGAAAATCGTAAAGGTGGATTCGAAGGAAAATTTCCAGAATGTCCGAGAGCATAAGAAAAGGTGGTATCCGGCGAAAAGTAAATTTAAAATGTGGATCCGGAAGCGAGTACTGGAAAAGTGGGATCCGAGCGAGTACCCGAAAGGTGGGATCCGGGCGAGTACCGGAAAGGTGGGATCCGGGCAAGTACTAGAAAGGTGGGATCCGGGCGAGTACCGAAAAAGGTAGGATCCGAGCGAGTACTCGAGAAGGGTCCGGGTGAGTACTGGAAAGGTGGGATCCGGGCGAGTACCAAAAAGGTGGGATCCGGGAAAGTATCGGAAAGGTGGGATTCGGGCGACTACTGGAAATGTGGGATCCGGGCGACTATCGGGAAGGTAAAATTGGAGTGAGTACCTGAAAAGGTAGGATATAAGCGAGTACCGGAAATGTGGGATCCGGGCGAGTATCGGGAAGGTAAAATTCGGGTGAGTACCGGAAATGTGGGATCCGGGAGAGTACCGGAAAGGTTGGATTTGGGCAAGTACTGGAAAGGTGGGATCCAGGCGAGTACCGGTGCGGGATCCGGCGAGCACTGGTGCTGTGGGATCCAAGAAAATCAGGGCAAGGGATCCGCGAGTATTGAAAAGCTGGATCCGGGCGAAAATTCCGAAAGGTGGGATCCTAGCAAGTACCAGAAAGGTGGGATCGAGGCGAGTACCGGAAAGGTGGGATCCGGGCAAGTACCAGAAAGGTGGGATCCGGGCGAGTACCGAAAAAGGTAGGATCCGAGCGAGTACCGCAGGCGGTCCGGTGAGTACCGAAAGGTGGGATCCGGCGAGCACCGAAAGGTGGATCCGGAAAGCACCTGGAAGGTGGATCCGCGACTCACGAAATGGGATTCTCGCGACTATCGAAAATCTGAGGAAACGGAATAGATCCGATCGGGAAAAGTACCAAAATGTGGATCCGGGGCGTAGTATCGGAAGGTAAAATTCGCGAGCACCGGGGCAATGGGATCTGTGTGAGTACCAAAGGCTGATCCGCATCGGAAAGGTGCGATCCGCTGGCACGGAAAAGGGATCCGCAGTACCGAAATGTGGGATCCGGGCGAGTACCGGAAAGGTGGGATCCGGGCAAGTACTCGAAAGGTGGGAACTGGGCGAGTACCGGAAAAGTGGATCTCGTGAGTAACGGAAGGTGGATCCGCCATACCTAGCGCGGATCCGAAATGAAGATGATGAGAACACGAACAAGCTAAACGGCAAACAAACTCAGTGGGAAAAGGGCAGCTCCTAGTAGTCCGGTGGTCTACAAACAAATGACTCGAATAAGCCAAAAATCAAACACAATCGTGACAAAAGAAGGGGGGATGCCCCAGTATGACAACAGAAAATGTCACAAATGATAAGCAAGAAACCAAGAACTTAATAACAAGACGGAAATAAAGGGGTATGCCCCTGTAGGACAATCCCACAAATGTGACCAAGGGTGAAAGAAAGGCGTTATGCCCCAGTCTAGGGTATCAACGCCATGTCAAAATCCTATAACCGCATGTGGTCAAAGCTAAAGAAATAAAATATCACAATCATTCATTCACAAAATCATCCATTTTATTCCATACAAACTTATATAAGGTATGCCCTAGTGTGCACATCCGCGCGTAAGTGCTCAATGAAAAAAACTCTTAAATAAATTTTTGAAGAACCAATCGTCTCAACAGCAAAACAAGACAACATGAGTGCGCCACACTCATCGAAGCCGAGACGCATAAAGGTAATCTGACCGTTAGCCCCTTGCACTGGTCAAGGAAGAAACTCAAATCGTGATGTGGAGTATACTCAAACTTTGATGCCATGCACGATTCTAGCGAATGGTCGCCATTGTACATGCGCATTTGAGCCAATGCCAACATGAAAGGACTGGGCATGCCCAAGCAGAACGTCAAAGTGATCGTTACAGTTATCAATCCGGCCCCAATTCTCTATATCATTTCAGACTGATCATGGACTCGATGCAAGCAAACCGAATGGAGAAGCAATATGTGACCCTCGATACTCTCAAGAATAGAGACTCCATCGACATCCTCGCATTTCAATCGCAGAGAGGATGTAACCTCGTCCATATGTTTTGCTTCAAGCAAACACGTAGATTCACGTCTTAGGGCTATTTTTACGACTGGACCGTACGTAGGCCAGGGTGAAAGCAGAATGACATGATGGATAACAAAGGCCCAAATTACCCACAAATACTGCCAAACCTGACGCAATGTTTAAATATCAAAGAATATGTGAGCAAGGTGACTCAACCAACATTCAAAATGAACAATGTCAAATGACAAGTAGCGCAATAGCGACACCGCCATAAGAAGCTGGTGACTACCATCAATAAGAGAAGAAGACCGAAAGGGATATAAGAAAAATGGGATGAATGGAGCAAAGAAAAAAAAAGGAAGAAACAAGTTGGGATACAAATGTGCAATGTGTGACACGACGGCAACAACTCATCCCAAAGAACTCTAAGTCAAGCAAGTCACTATAAGATATGGAGTGGTAGCCTAAAAGAATGATCCAGGGACCTAGTGGGAAGCAATCCAAACCTCATTCCCAATCTGTTACCCAGATCCATGGAGAAAGATCGTATAATGCTCTCACCCAACTTTTAGAGGAATAATAAATCTCTCGAACCCAAATGACCTTTGATGACCCCAAGTATATTAAAGAATACCAAACAAACAATTTTTTTTTTAAAATTTTTTTTTTGTTTTTTTGTTTTTTCATAATAACCACCAAAGTAGGTCAATGTCATACTAACACAACTAAACTAAAAGAACTCTCAAACCTCCATCCCAAATGGTCCCTCAACCTAAGAATCCCGCATCAAACCTATATGCAACAAAGGCGCGACAAACCCGATCGGTAGCTCAGATGAGAACATGTCATCATCATACAAAAGGAGATAGTATGAAATGAATAGAGATGATTGAAACTAGACTAAAGGCGCATTGCAGGAAGATGCAAATGGAGAAGAAAAGAAACATGCAATACGCGTTAACAAAACGAAGAACGGGCACAATGCTCATAATTCTCACAGATCCAATTACGGCAAAGGTCAGGCCCAACCTGTCGAAAAAGTATGCAAGGCTGAATCAAAGAATAGGCCAGGCAATAAATCGCGTGAGGCTTAAAAGGGCTAGAAATAGGATATATCAATGTAATAAAAGTGTAGAGTGGAATATGGATACATCAAAGTGATGGCCACCCATCCTCCGACTCATGATCTTACGCATAAAACTTTAGCTAATCCACATCGACCGCCCGTGAACTCGATTTCCTGCCTTCCAAGTCCTGTCACTAGGGCCGCCTCCTCTCGAGTCGACTGGGATGACATAAGGCCCGCTCCAATTCGGGTCTAAACTTACCTTGTGGTCATGGATCAATCCCCGAGGACATCTCAAGAATAGGTCGCTTGAAACTTCCCGCCACTCCTTTTCTAAATGCACGTGTCATTTTCCCTTCGATAGGCCTCGAACATTATCTCGTCGCCTCAATCTCCTCTCATCCAAAAGGTTGCTGACATAATGGACCGAGCCCACTTAGTCTCGTATATATGATACTCTTAATGCTACTTCCTAAGGATCTCATCTCACTTCACCAGCAAAGACCGCTTCAAGCCATATACCAAAAAGTAAAGGTGTAGCCTCAAAGAGAGAAGTATGAAAAGATGTACGATGCCCACACGCGAAAGGAGATTCTCCGACCAATCCCTAGAAGCTCCACCATCTTTCTCAAAACTTTCGATATTCTTATTTGCGCCTCAACTCCGCCCCATTAGTCTGGTGCAATTTATATGCATGATCGATGATGTCAATACCATACTCGGGACCATGTATCCACTTCGCCTCCGAATGCTCCCCAACCAGATCAACTCAACAGGGACCCCATCGCGAGATAGCCAACATCCGATGAATTCGCCACTCCTCGACCGCTATCAATCCAGCATAAGAAGTAGCTTCCACCACTCTAGTGAAATAATCAATAGCCACCAGATGTGCCCATGCCCACCAGAAGACTCGTGATCTTCCAATAATATCAATACCCCATACCGAAATGGCCAAGGATGTAGCGCAATGCAACTCGGTTGCGGCACGTAATAAGCCCCGCGCATTTGACACCTGACATCTCTATACAAACTGGCAACAATCTGTCTCCATAGTTAACCAAAAGTAACCGGGCCTCGCGATCTTACGCCAGCATGCGGGCCTCCCATGTGTGGGCCACAAACCCGCATGAACCTCTCATCACTGACAGGAAGGCGTCCACATAATAATAATAGGCCATCAAGTGATCTCCTATAAAGGGCATCCCCACAAATAACAAATCTGCGCCAACCGCTCCCACGTTTCTCATTCGATGTGGTCGCCTCTGGGGGTAATCGCCACATGACTTAAATCGATAAATATCATGATACCATGGTAGCTCATCCCGATTTCAATATCTCCAATCAAACAACAAGAAGCGGGCGCGTGAGTCGGGTCTCAATCGCAGAGTGGGTCGCACAATCACCCTGCCAGAATCTCAAACTCACATAAGCTGCGTGGCTAACGCATCGTGAAAACCGATTCTCTACCCTAGGCAGATGTATATCTCAACTCGTCAAATATGGCAATCCAGAGGTCTAAGTAAACATGGTAAATGGCTTCAAATTTTCATCTCTGAAATCCTCCGTATACCTGGACCGCCAGATAACCAAGTCGAATCCCCATGGATCTCCAATCAAGTTAATGCCAAGATCTAAGGCAATTTCCCAGCCCGTAATGTGCTCATACTCAACTATATTATTCATCAATCGGTGATGATCAAAATACTAATCGAATCGATCTCGGGAATGATCGTTCTATGGGTGATATCAATAAGATACCAATACCAAAACCCCCGATCGATCGGGTGGCACCATCAAGTACAACCGCCATCCCGTATCGCCGATTATTGAAACAAATTGCTCATTAGGGAAATCATCGCCAATTGGTCTCACATCGATATTGGAAAAGAAGCCAATGATTCTGCAACAATGCTTCCCTTTAACGATTGCCTCATATACGAATATCAAACTCAATGTAACCAACTATCTCTACGAGCCTACCAAATGAACAGTCGGCCGAACAACATCTCATAATGGATTCAATCGAGACTAAAAGTAGAATACTCTGTCACATAGTGCCAAGTCTCCTGGTAGCCCAAATCAACGCTAAACAGAGGCGCTCAATCATAATGTATTTGCACTCGTATTCCAGCATCCTGTTACTCAGATAATAAATGGCTCACTCCTTTCCTAAATCATCGAGCTGAGCTAACATGCATCCCAAAGATATGTCCGAAACTGACAAATATAGAAGCAAGGGCCGCCCCGGTGTGGGAGGCACTAAAACTAGGGGAGAAAGTAAACATTCCTTAATCTTCTCAAAAGCACATTGACAATCATTATTCCAAACCATAGGCTGGTTCTTCCTCAGAAGACGAAAGATAAGCTCGCATATGTCTGTTAGTCTAGCAATGAAACGACTGATGTATTGTAGTCTACCTAAAGCCTCCATCTCTTCTCTATTCCTCCGAAAGGCATGCCGCATGGCCTTGATCTTCTCCGATCAACCTCTATAACCGCAATACTAACAATGTGACTCCAATTTCCCGGTTACCCAAAGGTGCACTTTGGGATTCAATCAACTGAACCGTCTGATCCTCTCAAAGAACTCATAATGCCGCTAAGTGATCCGCCTGGCCTCTCGACTTCACTATCATGTCATCCATATACCTCAACATCTCTATGCATCATATCATGGAACAAAGAAGAGCAAATTTCTCTCGATAAGTGGCTTCTGGCATTCTTTCAACCCAAATGGCATGACCCGATGTAAAGAATAGCACCCACTCAATAATGAGCAGTTTTCTCCAGATCCCTGTGAGCCATCAAAACCTGATTATACCCGAAACCCATCCATGAAGGGACAAACATAGGTGCCTTGCGTGCTAATAACTAACATATCGAAGGTGGGAAGGGAAAATCTCATCCTAAGGCCAAGCCTTATTCAAATCTCGAAAGTCAACACAAACTCTAACTTTGCCATCCTTTTTGGGAACAGGGACGACATTAGCCAACCACTTAGGATACTCAACTACTGACAGGAAGCCAACACTGAGTTGCTTATGAATCTCCTCCTTAACCTGCAAACTCCATCGAGGATGTAGTCTCCTCAATTTCTGCTTAACCCGCCTTAGCATGTAAGTGCACGAAAGGTGTGATGTTGAACTATAGTGGGCCAAGGCCCGGCATGTCCTCATACGACCAAGCAAATGCATCCAAGTATGACCTCGAGTCAGGGTCAATCAATCCACTTCTCATCGCGAGATAAGGAAGAGCCAATCCTAATCTCTCTGGGCTGATCTGGTACACCAAAATCTATCAACTCAGGTTACCGTAAACGGGTGTACTTTCCTATCCTTCAGACAGAATTAGACTTTGACTTACCACCCAGTGGGTCATCTGTGTCTCCCACGTCATCAACATCGCATATATGTGCTATGGGTGCTGGTGGTGCAATCAAAGGAAAATGCTATGACACAAGCAAATACTAAAAAATACTCATGTCATTATTACCATAAGAAATGTCATCAAAGCGGGTGACAAACCCAGACATAGTGTCAAAAGAAAGGGGTGGGTCCACAGAGTCGAACGCTCCTCAACAAAATGTGATCATGAGTAATATCGCAGGCAACAAGTCCATCACCATCAAACCAAGCATAGAAATCCCAAACACATCAAAAGCGAATCGAGGCCTAGGTGAGGAAGCATCCGTAACGCGCCAATGGCTCATGTCCATCGCCACGTAAGCGCTATAAAGTGTCACATTATCAAGATTAATCATATAAACTCCAAACATGTCAGCATAATGGGGCCCATGCGTGGTCACTACACGGCTTAGTGCCGATCATGTCCATCCCATCACCGCATCGTGAAGAGTCACTCCATCAATATCATCCCCCAAATCCATAGGTAGATCATAGTCGACCTCTCAGAGCACATGGAAAAACACACCGGCTAGATCCCGTGATGGGGGTGCACTATCATGGCCTCTGTGGCTCTATGGTCTTGTAACTCAAACACATATGTATTAGGCCCGTCAATGCCTCAATCTCATCTTCAAACATGGTCAACTCCTTCCTCGTGGTGGGTGCATGCTCGATGGTAAAATAGTCGCCTAACCGAAAAGTGTATGGGCGAGCAAAGTAATCAATGAAACACCTGGACAAGAAGCTCTACCCTATCTCGGCGCAGCATCACCATATGTCGTGCATCATCCTTAGAAGGGGTGTAACCTAATCCATATGGTATGTCATGATCAATTGTGAAAGAACCA
The DNA here is from genome assembly GCA_016808115.1 of Tetrastigma voinierianum. NCBI lineage: Eukaryota > Viridiplantae > Streptophyta > Magnoliopsida > Vitales > Vitaceae > Tetrastigma > Tetrastigma voinierianum. Next base: position 114,632 of record JAEQBH010002377.1, read on the forward strand.
CGGCCCTTGTCGTGCCGACCAATCCCAACCCATACAGAGATGCCTTTCATCATGCTAAGAATCAAAGTGTCAGTTTGCGGCCGATCAAAAGACATGTGTACCATGTCTCTATTGTCATCCTCTAAACTAACAACTTGGACCTCATCAAAACAAACCCGGACAAGTGCAAGTAGTCTCATTGTGGATCAGACTTGTAACATCGGCTCAAAAGAGCTAACAACATCTTTGTGTTTGTATTGTGATAATGCGCCCCGTGTGAACTTCACGCCCGATGAAGTGAAGATAGCATAGCGCGCCTCATCAGATCGAAGAGCCCAAAGCGGAGTTAAAGGATGGCCCCGGATCCTCAAAACTTTGAAAGAGTATGGGTATCCCCATTTGGACCGATCACGCCTGCCGTGAAATGCAACAGCTGTCCTCGAGTCGAAATCATAAGCTCGTGAGTGCGTATGGATGGCGAGTCGGATGGTGAAAACCATGATAAGCGGTAACTAGTGGACAAGCGTTAAGGCGGGCCGTTGTCAGCGGGACCAGACGGCACCCTACGAGCTGAACAAGGAACATCGATAGCAGGAAGGAGACGAACATGAGTGCGATCCGCAAGTGTGGTAAATCATTGTCAAAAAACACTATGCATGTAGCCCTATCCGCTATCAGAAAGTGGATCAGTCCCCCTAGGGTGGTAGCAGTATCAATCTGATTGAGAGCTCTGATCAATGCATCTCTATGTGTCTTTGGATGGGGCGATAAGCTCAAATGGAAATGCGGGCCTAAGTGGGTGCGGCTAGCGCAAAATCTTATCATCTTCCTCTGAATCTCATCTCACAGCATCGATACTTGACAAAGGTCTATCAATGGCGGGGTGAGCTACCCTCCCTCCTCGTAACAATACGGACATCTCTATGTCTTGGCCCATACTCCTCCGGGGAACGAATGAAGGGTGTCATAGTAGGAACATGCTCTGAAATTATGCGCGATCTTGTTGTGCGTCGAGGAACATCGTGTGGAATCAATCTAAATGGCTGGGACACAATTGACCATGGGTGTATCCACTACGACTGAGTGCATACAAGCAATGATTAATTTGAGCCTCTCCATCCATCCCCATCACTTGAATATCTCATCTCCCAAAGCTCAATCGAGATGTATGCCACCGGGAGTGGAGTGCGACTCCCAGTGTCATGGTAGGGAGCGGAGTGCATGATCACTCTAGGGTGTCCCAAATCAACCAAACCCTGATCAATCAAGTCCTGAATAGCATGCCTCAATGCTGCACAACTATCTGTATCATGACCCGCTCTCTAATGATAGGCACAGTGAAGATTGGTCCTAATCCAAGTGGGAGTGGTTTGTGGTGGTGAAGATACAGGTAGTAATGGAATAATCGAGCCCCTTGACCCGATCTACGAAATGCTCGGCTCAGTGGCATCCTGAGTTGTGTAAACTGCCTGGTCGGCCTCGGTGGAGGCGGTGCTCTATTGCTGATGGTACTATACATGTGGCCTCTGAGGTGCTTGTGTAGCATATCTTTTTGTGTGGTGGGCGGATGTAGATAAGTAGGCTTGGCCAATCTGAAAATTAGCAGTGCATCTTGATCCTGTATATCATTTGGTAAGTAGTGTCTAAAAACTGCCTTTGAAAAGGAAGGTGACGTGGGGACTAGTGTATGTGCCAATGGCACTGACATCGATGATCTAGGTCTAGACCACTAAACACTCCCTTAGAGTCACGAAGGGGGAAGAGTCTGCGTAATCCTCTGAATGGGCCCTCCTCAAATTTCACATGAAGGCTGAACCATTAGTCCAAAAAATTCACATTATATTCAGAGCCATAGGATGCCCTGTATAATGGTGAGTAGTATAATCAATCTTTGATCTGAATTAACTCAGAGATTCTGTCTGATTTGTGCAAATCTTCTCTCCTCTGTGGGAGGATGAATGAGTGAGACTCCATTGGCCTGCACTTTTGAGGACCTCTAACTCTGTTGGGATCGATCCTCAGTATTAAAGAATCACATTTGTAAATCACAATCCCAGTGACCGTATTCTCTTTCAGAGGGATTCTATTAAATTACAAACCAGCGTTATTGACTTTAGCTTTCCAGCGTGGAGAAAATATGATCCATCTGTGCATAAATCCAGTCATCTCATGCCCTTAACCTGATATGTACATTATTGATGAATCACGCGGGACACCTGTCCAGGTGTGCCTCCTCATTGTCAGGCGCCAGGACTCAGTTGGCATTTATACTGGGAAGGGATCATCATCATCAAATTCCCAGCCTAACTCATGAGACCAGCTGCAGAAGACATGAGTCCTCCTTATAAGATCCTAATAGATCCCATTTCAGGTGTTCTCGCTAATCTTTGTTGGTTTGGAGATTTTTGACGAGATGTGGCGTGGTCATAGTCATTGTCTGTTTCGTCTCCAGCCAGTGGGTACACAGTTGAGCAGTGGTGGTGGTGGAGGTGGAACTATATAGTCCTGCTATATAGTGGGTCCAGATGGTGGTGGTGGTGGTGGAGGTGCAGTAGAGTCATGCGGGGTGCTCCCGAAATTGGCAATGGTTGGGCCTGATGCCCATTAATCCTCTGTCCTAGTCCCAATATAGCATCCCGGAGAGATGCCATGGTATCAGTAATCTCAGCCAATTGGTCGACAGTAGCGTACTGAGGGTCCATATCTCTATGATTTGATGTCTCTTTCCTAAGGCGTGGATCTGAATTTCTAACAAATTTTACCTCCGTCAGGATCGAGCAGGAACTTGAGGTTGCTCTTATTCAACAATCCTCTGAAAAGGAAAGGTAATTAATTCCCACTGTGACTATCAATCGAAATAATCCGTAATGCAATCCCGTAATGAAATCCTACAGGAATGGTGACGTATGACATATTAATTTGATATGTAGCTCCACGTACGCGGGAACAAGATGACATGGTAATGCCTTAGGTAAATTGGCTCAAGCTAGAAAAGGCAAGTCTAAAGGCTAGATGGCCAGTACCCACAAGGATACACAACCTAAGATCTGTCGATAATCAAAGTGACATACGGCCCGCGTGGTTGTATCCATGAAATCTAGCTCGAAATTTTATCTGGTCTTCATTGCTCGGACATCAGTCATCTCCGTAGATGCTCAATAAATCGATATAGCCCTTATGCTAGACCTTATTCCAAACCCCTAGCTTGGTCGAAGGTAGACAGTTGGGAATGACTCCCAACGACCGCAAGCAATCCATTGAGAATGGTAGGCCAAGAATAGTGATTCGGAAGTAAGGGGATACACATGCCCCCACAAACCTGGCGTGACGATCGTACGAGGAAGAGGCTTGATCATGCGGCGAGGAACAATCATGCCTGAAAAGCGAAGCCTATCACAAAATCTACACACATTCGATCCTCTGGCCTAATCCCGAATGTTATAGCTAGATACCAATCAATAATGGCATGCTATAATCCAACGGTGAACACCTGACATCAACAAATCACAAATGCAAGCCAAATACCCGATCAAGTGTATGATCATCAGTCATCTATCTGTGAGCCTCTGATCGAGAGAACCATGTGCTCACGATATACACAACTCAAGTTCAAGCACATCCTCTTATGAAACTAGAGATTACAGGTTCGATCCCCGATGGAGTCGCCAATTGTGGATACTACCCGATCCGGGCAGTATGACTTGCTTTTTAAATGAAAAATGTGGGTTGATTTTCGAATTTTAGAAAATCCGTCCCCGAGGAGGAATAGTTTTTCTTTGGAGTCGCCATTTACTTTTTGTTGTTATTTTATAAAGGGGAAAACCAAGTAAGAACAAAAAACTGATGACTCGATATGGAAAAAGCGATGTGAAAATAGATTTGGGTCCAGGGGATCGGATTACCTATCGAAAATTACACGATTCATGTCGCAATGAGTTACGGATCAACAAAATTTATACCTAAATTCCTCACTGCTGTCGTAGTAAAACTATTGCAGCATAGTGGCTCTAGGATCGAACACTGGGATGGGTTTTCGTCTTACAAATGATTTGTATAATGATTCAAAATGGTGAGGCTTTTTTTTGGATTTTGGATTTGTATAAAAAGTGTGGTTGTTGTCACTATGCTAACTAAAGGTAATTCGAAATAAAATGTAAAAAGAAGACCTTGAAGTTTTGGGCCACTAATTTGGTATGATAGGGTTGTAAAGGTGTCCTCGGGTTATTTCCTCGCATTAGGGTAAATGACATATAGTCATTTCCAAACCCGGATCTTTGTTTAACTTTAAAAACCAACCATTAGTAGCTTTCCTCTTTGAAACATAGCATTTGCGAGCATTAAGCATTCCTGCTGATTGAAATCTAGCATTCTTTCTGATAGCTCATAAATGATAACTAATGGATGTCGGTGTATCTAACATTAGAGAATACACTGAACCTAAAAACACTAAATAGTAATGAGAAGAAAATTACATCAAATAGCTTTTAAACCTAGTTTTGAAAGTTTGAAACATAAATACCTAAGTAATTAGCCGTGAAAAGCAGAGGATGCTTTGCAAACCTCATCAACCAACCTAGCAACCCTCCTCTTCAAGGTTTAGAGGCTTTAGCCAAACATCCTTTGAGTTGTCATCCTCAAAGGGTGTGTTTGGTTGCCTAGAAAGTGAGAGAAAGAAGAGAGAAAATGAGAGCCAAAAACAGGGGCCCATAATGGAAAAATACCTTGTGAATAGTTAGGTTACAAATTGTTCATAAGATGGCTTATATAGCCTTACAAAAAGGTGAAATTACCTATCTATCCTAAATAGTATAATTCACAGTAGGGGTAGAGATGGAAAAGCTAAAAACGGGTTGATTTGTACACAAAAGCTTATGAAAGCAGACAATTTCGTCTGGGTGAAGATTCTGTGTAGCGAAATTTATTCTTTATAAGCGAATTTAGGCTGTGTAGTGAAATTTTAAACTATGTGAAATTTTGCTAACATATGAAAATTAGCTATGTAGTGAATTGCAATACATAGCGAAAATTTCGCTATTCTAAGCGAGAATTTCCCAAACCTGCTTTGCATCCACGCGTATTCGACTGCATCCGGCTTGTTTCTCTTCAATTTCTCGTTCCCGGCGATGCAATCGAAAATAAATCATACGAACTACGGTGTTAATCAAACCGACTTGATATGCTTAGCTTGATATGGTAGGATAGGTTTATGAAACTTTGCAAAAACTACCCTGAACATCCCTCGAGAAATACAATCATTAGTACGAAAGGGACCTACTGCGTGTCAATTAACCCCATTAATATGATTGGTGCACAAAAAAATACTTAGAACCTATCTTAAATAGGGTTCAAAATAGCACTTTGAGTACTAATCCACCCCCAACCAAACACATTACTAGTCTTGTAGCGATGCGAAATAATCAACAAGTAGAGAGCAAACATGTGAGTCAAAAGGTTTGTAAAAGTAATGCAAAACTGCCTGATGAGAATCCACGAAAACCTAAGCTAAAACCATCGAAAGAATGAAAACTATCACAGGAGTTGGTGACTGACAAAGCTCCTCACTTTCGAGGCATGAGCAGACTCTTCTGAAAGCTACGGGTTTGTTTGATCGAGGTCTGATCATGAACTTCTGGCGTACCTCTTCTACCCGACGAGTTAATGCCATAGCCTTGTATGTTAACAACCTAAATGGATCGGGCCACGCCGCCTTACACAATTCTTTTTGCGTTTGTAGGGTGCGTCTTTGGTCGACTTCACGAGTCAGGTAGCAGCGAGGGATTAGCAGGTGACTCCTTGATGAAGGTTTAGGGCATCAAGCCATGAGGATCTCTCAACCACAAACTCTATAGGTTTCACCGGACTCCGGATGGTTTCGGAGCCTCCGGCACCTCTGACTCACAAAACTCCACCCGTCCACAGTGGCAACCTTTAGAGTCGACTCCCGACCAGTTAAGGTTTAGGGCCCAGGGCAAGGCTTTTGCCATATACCCCTCGGACCGTGCTCGGGTTCAAGACAAGCAATGCGCGATTCAATTCTTTTCTTTCTTCACTTTTTCTTTTCTTTTCTTTTATTTTGGAAGACACATTGGTCTTGATGCATGGGAGTCCTGACTATTCAAAGTAAACGACACTAGGTAAGGGTTTACATCGTAAGAGGGGGTTATGTGTTGTTTCTTAGCCTATCATTGAGACCTAACGTGCTCAGTGTGTGGCTAGCTAAAGGTGGAAGAGACAAGTTAAATACAACAAGAAGTTGACTAGTCATCCACTTAACTCGGCATAGGACCCATACTTGTCGGCCTTGCAGTGGAAAGGCTTAGATAAACCCATTAAATTAGCCAGTATGCATAAACAAAGTTAATTAAAATATAAATAAAAAAATGTGGGTGTAAAATAGAAATGCAAATCCTTTCATAAAGCTTTTAATATAACCAAAAGGGCTAGTCTGAGCTTATCATGGTATTTCTTATACATATTGAAACAGAATAACTGGCCTCTTATTGGCTAATACATACGAACAAAACAGTCCCATACAAGACAAGTAGGCAGTTGATAAAACTAAAACAACACAAGTATGAACAAAACCAAACATAGAGTACGCCAAATGCCACTTAGGCGCTCTCCCCCCTTTGATGAGTATCAACTGTGTCCTCGCGGGTTAGGGAAAGGAAGGCTGAGGAAGTGCGACCACCTACGGTATTGGTGGTGTAGATACGAGTGGATCTGAAGCTCTTTGCGGCGACCAGCGAGCACATCAACGAGGCTGCTTTGAGAGCGGAACGGTGATGGTCATGAGTAGTGGGTTGTATAGGCTGCGTGGCTATGGCGGTGGGAGACCCGGGTGGCTCTGTGTACGTAGAAGAATAGCTGATTACGCGCCCCGAGTGACCTCGGCTCGGGCCATCCGCTCGGTAATCTTTGTCTACGGCCAGCTAAGATCTGATAGTGCAGTCACATGAGATGACGCCATAATAGCTAATAAATCCACTAGAAGCGGCGGGGATGTGTGCTCGGATAGGCTGAGCCCAGATGTGGAGGATGGGCTGAGTCGGGGAGGCTGGGGGCGTGGGATGGTGGAGGATGCATCTGGAAGCCCGTCAGTACTGCTCACCCCTAGGCAAGTCCTCAGCATAATCATCCACGACCTCCTCCTGCTGGTGTAGAAGAAAAGAGAGTGGCATGGATAGAGTCCGCTCAAGGGATAAAATCACAGGACAACTCTGTCGACGCTCTATACGTGGCTCCTCCGGGAACCCAAGATGCTCTAAGACGTGGCATAGCAACCTCGGCATCAATAGTGGAATAGCCTCTGCTCGAGCCAGGTCCTTACGGTGGACGTTCTTCTCGAAGTGTAGAAATGTTGTCATGACTAGCTCTGCCAGATTGAACTAAAACCCCTCGGATATCAGTCTGAGGCCTCGAGGAATGGCTCGCACGCTGTAAATAATCTGAAGTGGGAGCAGATTGGGCCAAGAGAAATGCGTGGTCAGTGAGGGAACATCTGCGGAGAAGCTGCTTGCGACGAAAAGTATAGATCCATTGATATCCTCGAGAGAGAGAGAAGCGAACCATCTCATTGGGCGTGTTGAGGCCTTTCTGATGTCTGTAGGTTTTCGGAACTGCGCGGGGCTAGCGAGCGGTGATATCTGCGACTCCTTGAATCCAGGACGACCATCTATCTTTTGAATCGAAGCTACATACGGTGGACCTCCACAGGATGTCATAGTATGATAAAACTCGAGAACAAAGGGATAGAAAAATTGCCTCGGAGACATAAGCGGTGGGAGTGGGCTCTCTCGACCCGACCACGTCGAATCTACGAACCACGAGTCAGCGGTCTTCGGTATATCATAGTGGGACTCGCGTGAAAGTCCTTGCACGACAATTCACGTTCCGGGTGTCGGATCACAAGCAAACATCGGACACTGATCCTGAGTTTGGGGATAATTGGGCGGGGCTGCGGTGCGGGATCTGAAGGCGAAATTTGGAGGGAGGTGAAGGCTCCCGAACTAGAGCAGAGGCTCCACTCGGGCTGGGTCTCCAGGAGCCCGCTTGGAAGCGGGACCCTCGGGTGGTCGTGGATGCAGAGAGGCGAGTCAGCGGGTGTGTCTCCTTTGGATAGAGGGCTCGGCTTCTGAGACTCCTCTGGAATAACGACGGGGCGGGTATGCATCGCACATTTATCAGTCAATGCGGGAGGTGCCTCGGTATCTGGTAGGAGAGTGGCCAATGGCCGATATGGATGTGCGGTGCCGTACTTTGGCGGGTGCTGGTCGACCACGGGCTGGATTGATGCGCGGGTGCGAACCATGTTTGTAGGCTAGTTCTTTGGAGCCAGGCCGAACCCGGCAATTGAGGGGCGCAGTGTCTTTGTTGGGACAGCTCGGCTGGATGAGCAATAGGTGCACAGCGAGGGGCTGCCTTAGGGGCAACGGGGCATGCTGTTGGGAGAGGGAGAGTAGCGGCTCGGGGAGGCTGCGGTGGCGGCGGGGCCGGCTCCGCGTCTTGAGTGGGGCCCCGGGGGGCCCCGGGCGGGGAAGCTCAGCGCGCGAGGGGGTCACGATGGGATCGGCTGAGGAGGTCGATAGGTGTGATTGAGAATGAGGGGGGGGGGGGGGGGGGGGGCTTTTTATGGTGCATTTGGGCAATTGAAAGGTCCCCCATGGTAGCCGAAGAGCCGCAGGTGGTTAAATTTCGCTATAGTAGCGAAATTTATGCCCTGCACCAGCTTTTATCCTGCAAAATAAAAACAAAAATAAAATAAATAAAAATAAAATAAAATATTAAACTGAACATTTCAAAGAAGGTTTTAATTAAAAACTAAAATAAATAAAAATACTAAAAATAAAATAAACTAAAAAATTGACGAAAAGAAAACTGAAAATTTTGGCTCAGTTTGGTCGATGGAGACTTGAGCCATTTCGGTGGGCTGAATGTCGGTCATGGAGGATTGGGAGAAATCTCCTCATCTTCTCTGAGAATGAGCGAAACGACATAGGGCTTGACTTCGTTGCCGTTAATAGCAGATATTTTCTTGTCTTTCGAGTTGAAAAGGTCAACTGAACCATTCAAGTATGCTTGGTGGATGATAAGTGGGCCCGTCCATCGCGATTTGAGCTTGCCCAGAAATAGATGGAGTTTGGAATCATACAGGAGGACTTGATCCCCCTGATTGAAGGTTTTCCGGGTTATGAGCTGATCATGCCACTTCTTCTACCTATCCTTTGCAATTTTGGAATTGAAGTAGGCGTCGTTTCTCAGCTCTTGCTAGATTGTCCTCGAAACGTTCTTTTAGGTCATTTCGGTTCGTATCCGAGTTCAATTTCATTATGGCCCTTTACGCCTTGTATTCGATTTCTACAGGTAAATGGCAAGCCTTGCCATAAACTAAGCGATACGAGGGACAGAGATGGTCTTAATATCGCGTGCGTATGCCACAATGGGTCTTGAAGCACAGACCAATCCTTTGTTAAATTAACAACTTTCATCGGGATGGTCTTTATTTCTGCGTTAAGGAAACTCACCTTGACCAGCGGTTTGAGGATGATACGGGGTGGCTACCTTGTGCTTAACACCATATTTGGATAAGAGGTTCTCAAATGGTTTGTTACAAAAGTGAGAACCTCCATCCCTGATAATTGCTTTGGGAACCCCGAATTTAGAGAAAATGTTCTCCTTCAGGAATTTAAGCACTGCTTTGTGATCAGTTGCCCTGCATGGCACTGCTTCGACCCACTTGGACACGTAGTCCACCTCCACAAGGATGTGCTATTAGCCGGCTGAAAGGTGGAAATGGTCCCATGAAGTCGATGCCCCATACATCAAACACCAACTACTAAAATGGGGTTCAAGGGCATCATGTGACGACGGAAATTTTCCCCGGGCCTTTGCACTTATCACACCGCCAGACATGGTGTAGGCATCTTCGTGCCAAGGCCAATAAAGCCCGACGCAAAGACTTTCATGGTCAAGCTTCGTGAAGCGAAATGCCTCCACACGCAATCGCCATGGCAATGGTCAGAATTTCTTCCCCGTTTTCGCACACATTTCCTTATTATCTGATCAGCACAATACTTGAACAAATACGACTCCTCCCAATAATACGAATGAATCCTTGCATGGAAGAACCTTTGGTTTATGTCAGTCTAATTCCACCGTAACTCCTCCCGTTACTCAAATGGCAATGTGACATACCATGGTGCTATACTCACCGGCCGGGCAGAGAGACTCTCGTGAAATTCATCAAAAAATGGGGAGGGTCAGGAGTATTGCAGTTATAGTTAACTGAGAGATGATCGGCAACAACGCTCTCCACACCCTTATCTCTAACTGGATGTTGAACTGTAGCAATAGAACCCATCCGATAAGCCGAGCCTGAATTCGCTTTTGTGAGTAGATATTTCAATGTCGAATGATCTATGAAGATTGCTGGGATTCAATCTAAATCGAAGGTCTCCATGGTAGCCGAAGAGCCGCAGGTGGTAAATTTTGCTATAGTAGCGAAATTTATGTCCCGCACCAAATTTTTATCCCGCAAAATAAAAACAAAATAAAAATAAATAAAAATAAAAATAAAATATTAAACCGAACATTTCAAAGAAGGTTTTAATTAAAACTAAAATAAATAAAAATACTAAAAATAAATAAACTAAAAATTGACCAAAAAAGAAAAAACTAAAATTGAGTCATAGCTGTCTCAATGGAGACCAAACCAAATTGGTCGAATGCTCATGGAGGATTAAGGAGGAAATCTCCTCCTTCTACTGTATCGGCATCAAAGATAGGGCTTATGACTCGTCGCCTGCTAACCTTGAATATTTTCTGTCTTCGAGCTGAAAAGGTCAACGAACCATTCAAGTATGCTTGGTGGATATATGGGCCCGGCCCATCGCGATTTGAGCTTGCCCGTAAATAGATGGAGTTTGGAATCATACAGAGGACTTGATCCCCTGCATTGAAGGCTTCCCAAGCTATGAGCCGATCATGCCACTTCTACCTATCCTTTGCAATTTTGGAATTGAAGTAGGCGGTCGTTTCGCCTCTTCTAACTCTCTAATCTCAAGCATCTCTTTAGGTCGCCGCTCATATCCAAGTTCACTTCCGTATGGCCCACCACGCCTTGTAGCCCGATTTCCACCGGTAAATGGCAAGCCTTGCCATAAACTAAGCGAAGACTAGGACATGCCAAGGATGGTCTCAGATAGCGCTCAGATGCCCACAATGAGTCTTGAAGCTTCAAAGACCAACTTTCCCAAGAATTAACAACTTTCATCGATGGTCTTTATTTCTCCGTTGGCGAGCCCACTTCGACCAATCGGGTTTGAGGATGATACCGTGGCTACCTGGTGCTTAACACCATATTTGGATAAGAGGTTCTCAAATGGTTTGTTACAAAAGTGAGAACCTCCATCCCTGATAATTGCTTTGGGAACCCCGAATTTAGAGAAAATGTTCTCCTCAGAATTTAAGACCGCTTGTGATCGCTGTTCCGCATGGCACCGTCGACCACTCGACACGTTAGTCCACTCCACAAGGATGTAAGCATAGCCAAGGAAGTAGGAAATGGTCCTACGAAGTCGATGCCCCATACATCAAACAATTCAACTACTAAATGGGGTCTAAGGGCATCATGTGATCACGGAAATTTTCCCGCTTTTGGCACTTATCACACTACTGCACATGGTGTAGGCATCTTAAACAAGCAGCGCCAATAAAGCCCGACGCAAAGACTTCATGGCTGTTTTCTGTGAAGCGAAATGCCCTCCACACGCACTGTCACGGCAATACCGAGAATTTCTTCCTCGTTTCTTCTTCCGCACACATTTCTTACATCTGGATCAGCACAATACTCAACAATACCACTCTCCCAATAATACCAATGAATCCTCGTACGGAAGAACCTTTGTCCCGTGTTGTCCACTCCACTGGTAACTCTCCTAGTACCAAAAAATTGGCAATGTGAGCATACCATGGTGCTATACTCACTGTCAGTAGAGATTCTCGTGAAATTCATCAAAAATGGAGGGTTGTGAGTATCAGGTGCTATAGTTAACTCGAGAGATGATCTAAGAACAACGCTTCCTCCAATCTCTTCATCTCTAATCCGGATGCTGAACTCAGAGCAATAGAACCCAACTGACATAAGCCGAGCCTTGGAATTCTTGCTTTGTGAGTAGATATTTCAATGCCGAATGATCTATGAAGATTACAATATCCGACCAATCGTAAATAAATAAGATCTAACTTATCTAAAGCATAGACCACTGCTAGCAATTCTTTCTCCGTAGTAGTGTAGTTTCTCTGAGCTTCATTTAACGCTTTGCTCGCATAATACACCACATACGGCTTTCCCTCTACTCTCTGTCCGAGAACCGCTCCGACAGCAAGGTCACTAGCATCGCACATTACCTCAAAAGGTAAGTGCCAGTCAGGGGCTCTCAAGAATGGGTACAGTCAACATGCCTTAAGCTCCTCAAACTTCTCCCGCATTCAACCCCATTCAAACTTTACGTCTTTTCAAGGGAGCTTGCAGCTGCTTAGCAATTTTCGAGAAGTCTCGAATGAACCTGCGATAGAAGCCTGCATGTCCCAAGAATTGCCGCATTGTCTTCACATTAGCAAAGAGATGGCACTCAGAGCAATTTACCTGGCCTATCCACTTCAATTCCTCTCTAAAATGATGTGCCCATCACTATGCCCTGATTTACCATAAAATGGCATTTTTCCGCCTTTAGTACTAGGTTCTTTAATGCATCTCGTGGAGTGACGCTTCCAAACGGACGCAGGCATTCATCAAAGCTCCCATAAATCGTTATGTCATCCATATAAACCTCCATAATACGCCTCCACCATATCACTAAAATGCTGAGCATACAATCTGAAAAGCGGTCGGGCATTGCATAGACCGAAGGGCATCCTCCTATAGGCATATGTACCAAAGCGACAAGTGAAAATGGTCTTGTCCTTATCATCTCATAGCCGATCTCGACCGAAATTTAATACCATCTAGAAAGCAAGAGGTGGGATGACCCGATTACTCTCTAGAGCCGGTCCATGAAGGGTAAGGGAAAGTGATCCTTTCAAGTCACCTCTTCATTCAAATTCCTTCTCAGATCAATACATTCCTCCAAATTAGTAACTGTACATTTCTTCTCCTTTCTCATCGAATCGAGTTACCCCCGATTTCAAGTACTACTGGGTTGGACTTACCCAAGAGCTATCGGATATGGTATATGATGCCTGGGCCAGGTCACTCCCCCAACACTTCCACTTGTACCACCTTCGCATATGCGATTCGGGCCTCCTTTCAGGGTCAGTTTAACCGCTTCTCGATTCATTTTCTACAGATATGATGGGTGACACGGGTCGAGTCATGCCTTTCAAATCGGAGATCTTCCATCCGATTGCTTTCTTGTTCCTGTGGAGGATTTGAAGCAAACTGACTTCCTGTGGATTGCTCAATAGTGAAGAAATCACTACTGGTTAATGCATTTTTCCTCCCAAGAATGCATATTTCAATTCAATGTAGGCTTAAGATCTAATCAAGTAAGGAGCCTGTTCTCACTTCTAGTAAGAGATAACACTAACCTTTCTTCTCTATGGTCCATGCAAGAGGCTCACTCAAGCCCCGCTGGTCTTCATCACAACCAACTCTTCTTAATACATCTTGCACAAGCAGCTCATTTGCTTGTTCTTCAATGATGGCCTCTATCGCACAAACCTCTTCACTGTCATCCTCCTGTTGGTGCATGTGTTTTTTGCTCAAATGGAAAATATTAAGCTCTAAGGTCATATTTCCAAAGGTTAGCTACATCACCCCATTCCGACAATTGATGATCACATTGGAAGTGACCAAAAATGGCCTTCCCAGGATGATTGGCACATGGTTAGCCCCTACTGCGACCGATTCAGTATCAAGCACTACAAAATCCACTGGGTAGTAGAATTTGCCCACCTGAATCAAAACATCCTCAACTGTCCCCTTTGGTATTTTGATGGACCTATCTGCTAGAGACAAAGTGATAGTGGTTGGCTTAAGTTCACCTAGCCCAAGCTGCTGGTACATGGAAAAAGGCAGTAGGTTAACACTTGGCCCCAAATCTAGCAATGTCTTTTCCACACAGCAAGTCGATGTTCACAGATCGTAGGCACCCCTGATCTTTATACTACAGAGTCTTCAGACTCAATGATGAGAATTTCACTTGCCTCTACAAAAGGCCTTTATTCACATTAAAAGCCTCTTTTCACCGTGTGTATAGGTCTTTCAAAATTTTGCATACATGGGGACTGTTTGATCATCTCGAGAAGAGGGATGTTAACCTTCACTGCCGAGTACTTCTAAATTTCCAGCTCGTTAATCGAATTTTTCCTTTTTCGAAGTGCCTGTGGGAAAGGAGGGGGTACACTGTGTTTCACCTCTTCCCCTGCTGGTTGTTCTTCCTCTGGTGGTTCGACCACTGTGAGATCTTTCGCTGGTTCTTGACCGCTACCTCACTCTCGTACTCACTTCTCAACGTCACTAATGCTTACCCCCCATCAATTCTGCATCGATCGCCAGAGCCTATTTCATGCATTCCCTAGGTTTTGCTGTATCCGGAAGGAATTTCCCTTTTCAGACCCCGCCACTGGCTAGACAACCCGGAGATGGAACTTTGCAAGTCGTCATATTTGCTGAGATCCTTTAATGCATGTCAAGCCTAATTTCTTTTGAGTGAGCTCTCTACGCCCCAATTTTCTGATTAGTTCTGGAACATTCAAAGACCTTTGTTCCTCCACACAAAGGTACCTACTACCTGCTTTAAATTCGTAATTGCCTCGCTTCAACAGAGAAGAAGGTGGAGGCCATCACATCAGGCCGAGGTGGAGCTTAAATCACGCCTGCGGCTCTCGGGAGCATATGCAGGGGGTTTTGGCTTCCATGATAGGTTTGACATTTCTCCATTTGGGGTTATAAGGTTGCCATAAGGAGCATTTAGGTATTTATTTTGACTCCAAGACATGGGCATGTTTTGCATTAAGTCCCTGTCAAGGAACTAATGGACAAGGTTCTTGTGACGGGCTACTCGATCGACAACTAAAACATGTCAAGAGATGCAGTAATCTAATCACCGCTGCACTTCATGCTGACTTCATTTCAAGCCCTCAACCTCCGAGTCAAAAGTGGCCGGGCTTTGGCTTCATCTCCGTGTTCCTAAAGTGTATAAATGCCTCCCACGGTGGGTCAAGGCCTCATTTTTTCAAATTTCGATCTTGGCTTCATCACATGCCTTGGAGGTTTCTGGCCACATAGTTCAAAAAGTCCATGGTCGTCTGGTGCTTGCTCAAAGTCCCCTCCTCCACACATGGTTTCCAAGAGTTGCTTCACGGCCGAGACATACCATCAGAAATGATTCACAGCATCCATGATCGTAACCCATGGTGGACATGCACCGATCGCCTCCATGAACCTCTCCCAACACCGACATAAAACTTCTCATTATCATAGGCCGAGTAAGTAGATTTGCTCTTCAAATCGATGGTCTGCCAGAAATAAAATTTCTTCAAAAACTCAACTTGAAGTTCAGCCCAATTTCTTATTGTTCTCACCGCTGAATTGAGCTAAATCTTAGCCTGGTTTTCAAATAATGGAAATGCTTTCGGGCCTTACAAGTCCATGTCAGGCACACCTTCTTTAAAAGTTGTGCAAACTTCCTCGAACTCCCAGATATGTGTATATGGATTTTCATTCTCCATTCCATGAAAAGTGGGAAGGTGGCCACCAGATGTGGCTTTACTACCACATCATTAGCAAAGTGGTATGATGCAGAAGGTACTACCTCGGGGAGGGTGGCTGTGGTCCCTTATCACCTATGCCGTGAGGATTCACCGAGCACCTTGGCCGACTTTACTGCCTCGTAGAGGGATCCATTTGTCGACCGTGTGCCAATCGACTTCACAACCTTGTTCAATTGAGGTACTAACTCTTGCAATCTACTTGATATACCTCTTATCCCAGTTGATGCATAAACACTGCGGACACAAAAAGAGACAAAGCAAAGAGCAACAATAGGGCTTGCCAAAAAGATCAGTGTTAGCTGAAAAATAAAATGACTGTTATAAAAAAACTTGAATCTAGAGAGCTAGCGAAAATTTTCGCTACGTAGCGAAATTTCGCTATAGCAGGGAAAATTCGCTACTCGCTGTAGTAGCGAAAATTCGCTATAATTCGCTATTGTAGCGATTTTATATATATATATATATATATATATATATATATATATATATATATATAAATTAAAATAATTAATAAAAAAATAATAATAATAATTATTTTTTTTGAGAGACAAAAAATTTTTTTTTTATTATTATTAATTTTTTTTTAGAAAAATAAAAATAAAAATAAACTTTTTTTTTTTTTAATTGATCGAATTCAAGTATATAGCGACTTCACATAGTGAATTTTCTTTTTCCCCGTCATTTCTCTCCGATGTTCATCCTCGCTCGTAATTCACTCAAACCGCAAAATTAATACAAGAAAAATTAAGAAAAATTGCATAAAAGTGAAAAACAAGCTAGAACAAAGATTAACTTAAAAATTAGAGAAAATCTAAAAATAAAAATTAAAGAAATCAAAATAAACTAGAATAAAACAAAATAAAATAAGAAAGATCAAAACAAAAATGAGTGAACTTTGTTCACCAAACCGTTCTGTGTCTTGTCCAAAGGGTGCTAGAGGAACTGGTGGAGCTTAGAAATGCCGAGGTTCGGGTGCTCCAAATCCGAACCAGCGCCCGAACCATCCACTATGCCATGCGGTATGTGTAGCTACCATTGTTTTTGATGTAATGGCAAAGGCTTGCAATAAAGGCTAATAATTTCTTGAAGTTTTGTAGACAAAGGTAAATTGATGCGGCCTTTCCAAAGTGGGTGCCCAGGTCATCAGGTCAGCAGTGATACATTGAGTCACTAGGAGGCAAGGGTAAATTGTGCTCTTGGTGGTCATCCACTACTCCCTTTCCACTGCCTTCCTTACTCAACAAGGGAAGGATTTCTTCTTTCTTCTCCCATGGATAAACAAGAACATTAAATACCTAAGAATCTTCGTATGACCCTCACGTTGACACTACTGGCCCACCATGGTGTCACCCTGCCACCCTTCTCCTCCGGGATTTTCCCTCGATGGTAAACATGTTAAGCACCAGCGTTTGAAATGGAGTAATCGCAGTTGTCAAATTTATGCTCCATTTCACTTTTAAGTCCATCAATTCTCTTGTTTACATTGTTTTCCATAGTGTCAATTTTCTGACATAATTGAGCATTGATTGTCTTCTGTGCTTCCACAAAGTTACCCACTAGCTTGGTGAGGTTCAGTATGGCTTCTTCCATTGGAGAGGCTGGATCGTGGCGGTAGAGGGGGTGCATACTATGAGGCACCATGTAAAGAGGGTGCACCTACCCATGGAGGGATTCCGATAGTCCCTCGTGCATGTATGTTATGGTTTCTCTCCACAGGTATCGACCGCATCGCTTCTCCCTTTAGGTGTTCCATTTGATCACAATTCAAGCTCGTCAGTTCTGTGGGAGATTGATTTTGACCAGCCTTCCTCTTGAATTTTTAATCCACCGAAATTTTGTATGAAGAAAATGTGGCAAACACCCAACGACCAAGAAGCAATCCTACCTAAAAGGTTATGAACTGTGAACTGAAACTAAGATTAACAGTAATATATACAGAGAGAAATTCACCAAGACTTGTGATGAGGATCACAAGTGTTCATCAGGTCATCATTTTCACTTAGGCACCGTCCCCGGCAACGGCGCCATTTGATTCGTGCCGCAATAAGGTTTCGGATTGACAAAATTTATACCTAAATTCTCCTAACAATAGAGTAAAAACTACCTAACACAGTGGCTCTAGGGATCAAACACGGGATGGGTTTTCGTCTTACAAATGATTTGTATAATGATTCAAAATGTGAGGCTTTGTTTGGATTTTGATTTGTATAAAAGTGTGGTTGTTGTCACTAGCAAATAAAGGTACTAAAATAAAACGTAAAAAAGAAGACTCTCAAGTTTCTGGGGCTACTAATTTGGTATGATAGGTTGTAAAGGTGTCTCGGTTATTTCACATTAGGTAAATGACCTATAGTCATTTCCAAAACCGACCTTGTTTAACTTTAAAACCAACCATTAGTACCTTCCATCTTTGAAACATAGCATTTATCGAAAGCATTAACCTGTTTCCTCAGCTTGAAATCTACATTGAATCCTACTCCCGATGGCTCATAAATGACAACTAATGGATGTCAGTATATCTAACATTAAGAATACACTGAACCTTAAAAGCTTGCCAAGTATTGACCGAAGAAAGTACATCAAATAGATTTTAAAACCTAGTTTTGAAAGTTCAAACATAAACCCAAAGAATCGCTTCGTGAAAATGTAGGATCACCTGCAAACCTCATCAACCGACCTAGCAACCCTCCTCTTCAAGGTTTAGAGGCTTTAGCCAAACATCCTTTGAGTTGTCATCCTCAAAGGGTGTGTTTGGTTGCCTAGAAAGTGAGAGAAAGAAAAGAGAGAAGAGAGAAAGTGAGAGCAAAAAATAGTCTGTGAATGGAAAAAATGCCTTGTGAATAGTTAGGTTACAAATTGTCTATAAGATGTTTATATAGCCTTACAAAAAGGTGAAATTACCAATCTATCCTAAATATATAATTACAAGAGGGTAGAGATGGAAAACCCAAAAAACGGTCGTTTTGTACACAAAAAAACACGGCGTATTAATTCTCACATAGCAAAATTTCACTATGTAGCGGCTCATATGTAGCTAAATTCGCTATGTAATGAATTCGCTTGTGTAACGAAATTGCAATACATAGCAAAAATTTTGCTATTCTAGCAAAAATTTCGCTATTATTGAGAAAATTTCGCTATTATTGCAAAAATTTCGCTATTCTAGCGAAATTTCCCCAACTTCTCCTTCGCTTGTATCCTGATATATTCCAAATTTACATCCAAATTTTTGCTCTCATCTTCAATTTCTACATTCCCGGCTTGATGCAATCGAAAATAAATCATACGAACTCGGTGTTAATCAGCTCAACTTCGATATGCTTAGCTTGATATAGTAGGATAGGTTTATGAACCCGCAAAACTACCACAAAATGAAATTCGAAATACAACCCACACAGACTAAAGGACCCACACGTTGTCAATCAAGTTTAATTACACATGATTGCACAAAATTACTTAGAACCCATCTTAAATAGGGTTCAAAATAGCACTTTTTGGGTACTAATCAGCACTTACATGAGGTAGCACTCCCTCAAAGCCCGAACTCCGGTCTCTCTACTAGTGAATCACGCTGGAGCATACGGGTCACGATCAGATACCCTAGGCTAAACATACAACTTGGATCAGGCCAACCTAATTGGTACCTAGCTTGCTTAAAACACTCAACCAAAGGGCAAATGGCGCTGCACTGGTCCCTAGCTGCTACCGGTAAGGGAAAGGTCGCATTTCGAGCATACACAATCTCTCAAAATTAGATATCAAAAGCAAAGAAAGTCAAGAGAAACCATACATGGCATCTCAACCACTCATTGATGCTACCACTCTTGTGCAACCATATCTATTCATCCTGAAGAAACGGGCTCAACAAAACACTAGATTATTGGTGCTTAACTAATCACCCCGACTCCATGATAGATCCCGATTCTTAAGAATCCAAATCGAACCACATTAACTCCGAACTCAAACCCCATTTCAGACCCTAATGATAGCCCCTACACCGGGACCGGGAGCGAATGGGCCGAACTCACAAAGTGTCACGGGCTTCAATTAAACTAAATCTGACGACCTCACAAACCCGAAAACTCGGCTAATCCAGCCCCTAACCTGCCGATCCTGGCTGAGAAAAATTCTGAAAATTTTTCATAACATCTATAAGGAAACAAAAAACAAACGTGTGTACACCTGACCTCGAATGACTAAGAACCGACACAAACAAAACAAAGTACCCAAACTTCTATTCCCAAAAATCGAATCCCAATGAACCGGGCCGATCCGGTTTCAACCATTCAGCCGGTTGAGAGAGACTCTCAACATTTTTCAAAACCTTCCTCTGAGAGTCAGGAATCCAAAAAAACAAATCAAGTAGAAAACCAACTCCGAATGACTGAGAATCGACACAAATGGCGCCAAAGACCCAAACTGTTGTTTCAGCAAACTGAATTCAGTAAACCGGCTAATCTGGTTTCCCAACTAGTTCAGCCGATTAAGAGAGGCTCTCAAAATTTTTCAAACCTTCCTCAAAGAGTCAAGAATCCAAAAAAACAAATCAAGTAGAAAACCGACTCCGAATGACTGAGAACCGACACAAACGGCGCCTAAGACCCAAACTGTTCCAAAGAACTAATTCGCGAACTGCTTATCTCGTTTTCCTAACCTCGTTTGCTAGTCGAGAGGCTTCTCAAAATTGCCAAACCTTCCTCAAAGAGTTAGGAATCTAAAAAAACAAATCAAGTAGAAAATCGACTCTGAATGATCGAGAACCGACACAAACGGCGCCAAAGACCCAAACTGTTGTTCCAAAGAAATCACTATGGAACCGCTGGATCTGGTTTCCAACCAGTTCAGCCGGTTGAGAGAGGATCTCAAAATTTTTCAGAACCTTCCTCAAAGAGTCAGGAATCTAACAAAATAAACGGAGTACAAATCCGACTCCGAATGATTGAGAACTGACACAAACGGTGCCTAGTGTCCTAACACGAGTCCGCAAACAACAAAGGCAAAGAAAAGCATAAAAGAAATGGGAGAAGCATATAAATGTCGTACCTGTAAGATTCATGGCTATTCCCCCCTTTTTCTTCTTTCTTTCCGCTTCCAAAACTAGGTATCCACTCCTTCAAATCCATCGGAACTCCTCTTCAAAACAAGAGAGACCACGCCCCTCCGGATTTAGATAAACTCTCGTTTCCTCCTTTTCTCCTTTTATTTCTCTCTTCTTCCTCCCTTCCCTTCTTGATCACCTCTCCACGTTTTTTCTTCTATTCCTCTCTCCCTTTCTCTCTGAGCCCACTCCATTTGGCACACCTTCAGTCCCGGGAACTCCCCCCTTCAGTCTCGAACTTCCCCAGCTTCATAAACACTCCTCTATTCCCAAGGTCCATAACTAGCCACATTTACTCCTTTACTTAACCACCAAGTATCCAAGTGGACTCCGCTGGTTGCAAACAACCCATAACATGAACCAAAACTGATCCAACCCATGCCTAGGACTGATCCGGGGCTTATGGCCGATCCATATAGGATTCGGGGCACCAAAATCACAAAAAATTAGCGCCCACGCAGCTTGAGCCCGATGCACCAAATTGCATGGGCCCCAACTGGTTGATCCGATTGAGAAAAATATGAAATTTGAGAGAATATTCCTAAAGAATAAGGAGTCCATGAAAACGATGCTTGATTCGAGTCCGGCCGAGGGAGATATGACCAAACAAGCCTTAGTGCTCAATTCGAACCTCGCTTCTAGTGAACTTCAATTGAAATCAATCGAGCTAGTCGATCCGGTTTCCAACTGGTCGATCTCGTTACTAAAAATTCTCAAATTTTTCAGATATCAATGAGTAAGGAATCCAAAAGAAACGGCACAATTCGAAGTCTCTGGATGAGGGAGATATGATCAAACAGCCTAAGTGCTCGACCGACATACCGATTCGTTTCAAATTCAGGTGTTCGTAATCAACAAAATTTATAACCTAGGATTCCTACTACCGATGTAGCAGCTATCCAAGATAGTGGCTCTAGGGTCGAACACAGGATGGGGTTTTCTTCGTGAGAGGAGTTACAAGTAGAAAATAAAATGGTGTTTTCTCCTTGATTAACAGGTGTGTGGGAAACAAAGGTGTGTGAATGGTTGCAAATCAAATATCAAGTAAAAAGTTAAAGAGTAATCTGAAGTTCAAATAATCGGACTTAGTGTTCTGGGTTAACCAACATGTACTCGGGTCTATCTCTCGCATTTGGGAGCATGACATATAGTCATCTCGAACCTGATCTTCTTTAGCTTTAAAACCTAAACCCTAAGAGCTTTCCTTTTTGAAAGATAACATTTCATTAGGTAAAAATGTCCCTAACAGTTAAAACACATCTCAAAAACCCTACCCCACGATAACTAGCAGGAGACAACTAATTGAGCTTCAAAGGATCTAGTGAAAGTATCCATTGAACCCAAAAAGCTTGCCAAATACACATTAAAGAGAATATGCTTAAGAGATTTTAACCTCAGTGAAAAACAAGGCCACAAATACCATAAAATGCAAATACAAAACATAAGAACATGCAAATTAAACCTAAAAACAACACCCTGGCCTTCCTCTTCGGCGATTAGGGAGATTATTTCATCCCTGATTTGTCATCAAGGGATGTTTGGCTACCAAGAAAATGCAAGAAAGTAAAGGGGGAAGAAGAGAAAATCACCAAATGTTAGGAGTGGAGGAAGTTTCGTGTTTGGATCGATTGATTTGAATGACAAGATGTCTTTGATTACAAGCATGGATGAGCTTATATAGGCTCAGTAAAGGGGAAATTACAAAAGTGTATTGAAGAATCAAAATTACATAAGGGCAAACTTGTATTAAAACCACCGTGATCAAAAAGGCCAGAGGATGTGTGAGTCACAAGTGAGAGGTTGCGGGTAAATTGCAACCCGCGAGCTTCGCAGTTGCGAACTTCGCAACCGCTAAATTTGTGTTTCCAGTTCTTGCAACCCCCAAAATTTCCACAGTTTGCTCCTTCAATCTTCAATAAATTCGCTCCGAATTTCCACTGATTTGATCATGAGTCTTCGAATTCAGCTCAGGTTCATTGTGCTCGAGTCAAATTAAGGAATCATGAGGCTTTTGACCTGCAAAACTACTAAAATAACTACAAAATGTGATCGCAGCAAAATCGGGACTGACATGTCATCTGAGTTATTGAAGTCGCATTAGTACACAAAAAGCGCATAAAACCTGCTATAAACAAGGCCCAATATTGCACTATTTGGGTACTAATCACATACTCCAATAAACTCTGATTGAGCCAAACCCTTGGGGGGCCCCACTTGCTTCCTATGGCACGATGCCGATAACTAACACTTCGATGACACCCCAAAGTGAACTACGTATGCACTCAAAGGACCACATACCAACCCACCTGAGGCTTGGAGACCGACTAAGCCTAAAAGGCCCTAACGGTACTATATGAGAACGATGGGTAGTGTGACACCCATAGATAAATGCAAGTGTTGATGACAAATCGAGGGTCTACACCTTCCACCGCCAAGTGCCTGCCTCTCAATAGGAAAGGCATTGTCACCATCCGCTTCATCGGGCTATTACCATAACATTGAACACCCTCATTACTCCTCTAGCCACGACCATGCCTTTTCAAGATCCCCTTATTCACATAATCTCTCATTTCCTAATTTCTTGCCTCTCAATGGACACCGTTTACTAATATCACGTAAATGCTATGGCTAAAATCTAAGCCATATGATCAAGCGGTATATTAACTCCCGCTGGCTCTAGAGGGCATGATGGTCCTGCCTGTGAAGGCTCTGAAGGAACAAGAGGTGGAATAGGAACATTAACAGATCATCTTATATGTTCCCGCCTGGAGCCGACAACTCGCAGAACTCTCGTCGGACGGCCTCGAAGACGCATTTTCGAACATTTAAACATATCATATGTTATAAAGTTCATATGAAATTCAAATTATTAAAATAACTCGTGCACCTTTAAATAAAACATTAAATCATTTAGATCGTGGAACTTTTCATAAACCACTAACACATTTTCAAACTCGGGCTCGATACTATGTCAAGGACCCAACTCGAAATTTCTTCCTAACTCGGGACCCTCCTAAGACTCCTCTAATGGATTTGAAAAACCTTCATTTCTTTAAACCTTTTAAAAGTGAATCCATGGAAATAACCCATTTATACAGCTTTCACGCTTTCCATTAAAATCTTATGAAACATGGTAGGACAAATTTTTTTTTTTTTTTTTAACATTAAACCCTTTATAGAAAATCGGGCAGAGTTTCCTCTGTTTTTAATAAAACAAAAACTATACATAACATGGTAACAACACCGTAATAAAACAATTTAATTTACTCCACATCCAACAATGGACGTCAAGTCCACCACAACCAATTTCAAATCAAACTTTAAAATCATTTTCTGAACACTATAGATATATATACAATCTTTTAAAACTTATATACATTGGCTAAAATAAAGGTGCACAAGTAGTTATTTACAACAAAAACTATACATTTTCAAAAGGTGGTCGTCACGTGAAGCCGGAGTGTCATCGACCAGAGGATGCTCGAACCGCACGCGCTTTCTACTCCCTGAAAACATTTAGTGCAGAGCTAAAGGAGCTCAGTGAGAGTACAGTTCATAGGAAAATAATATTTCCATATATAGTTCAAATACAATGTGTAAAACAATTGTATAGAGATCTCATTTCCATAAATATTTACTTTGCATTCTTTTCCTTTCTATTCAAGTACAATGTGTAAAACAATTGTTTGGATATCTCATTTCTATAAACATTTACTTTACTTTGTTTTTCATATAGATCAAATACAATGTGTAAAACAATTGTATCAACATATCTTTTCAATATACTTTCTTTTCCTTTTTGAATTCGTCATATCAAATGGAACCCGCATACCGTTAAACACCATTGGTCCATGAAAGAACCTCCGAGGAAAAAGTCTTACAATCACCGATGGCCCAAAAAGGAACCTCCGAGAAATTGTGCAAACCGTTAACCACCATTGGCCCATGAAAGAACCTACGAGGAAACAGTCTTACGATCACCGATGGCCCAAAAAGGAACCTCCGATAAATAGTGTCTTTTTTTTAAATACCATTGCACTATGGAATAAATCACATTATGCTGGTAAATTTTCAAGACTTACACGCAGTACGGTAACATGCATCACTCTTCCCTTCCTCTAAAAAATCCTAACCTTTCCCATGTACTATGCACGCGCAAAGCAATTTTAGTCGACTTTCTCTTAAACTTATCTTTAAATATAGGTAACCATGGATTCAAACATTTTCATATAAACATGTATATAAAATATACATTCAAACATTTCATTTCATATGGAAACCATAAATCATGCTTTATAAAACTATGGAAACTATAATCATTTCATATTTTCAACATAATTTAAAGTCAAGAAAACCACATTTCTTTTTTTCATTTGAACATTTATAACATGTGATATGAAAAATATATACATTGAATATATATATATATATATATATATATATATATATATATATATATATATATATATATATATATATATATATATATATATATATATTACAACATTTCTATATTTTCCTCACCTTAGTTATTTAAGTCTTTTTTCCTCCTTTAAACAAAACTTTCCACTCCACCCTTGTCCTCTTATCACTTTCCCTCCTACAAGTCACATTATTCATAAAATCCATTAAATATCCATACTCTTAATCATGTTCAATTAAACCATTAACTGTCTATACTTTCCAAAGAACTCCTGAGCATTTAATCACTTCCAATTGATTAAAATCAATTGAACTCAACCTCTTTTGTTCTCATGATTTTCTTATGCTAACTCATGGAAATTACTACCTCATACAATAGCCCACAACATGCCATGAAATGGTAATGCCAAAACCCGGCTATTCATATCGACATAACCAAACAACCTGGACACTTGGTGCAACCATAAATTTTCAGTCATGTTCTGTTCATCCACTGTCATCTACAAGAATATGGTTAGAATTTTGACTCAATAGTTTATTAGCCCAAGAACAATTCAAAACGGAAGGCCGACGAATGGTTAAGGCTTCCGAAATTGGAGGTCATGACCATTGTGTCCCCCCCGGAATTAGTGTGCTGGTGCACTTTGAATGAATTTCTGAGTCCCAATGGGTCGGAATTTGGATTGACCTATTTTAAGGAGATATGTTTTCCTATCCGTCTAGTTTATCCAGCAATTTGAATCACTCAATCCGGATGAGTGATGGTCAAGTTATGTCCAAAATACAGTCATGAAGTCTTAAAAACAGAACAGAAAAATTGCCTGAACATAGCTCCACTTTGAATGCATTTTTGAGTCCACATGGGTCGGAATTTGGATAGACCTATTTCAAGGAGAAATGTTCTCCTATCAGTCTAGTTTACGTAGCAATTTGAATCACTCAATTCGGATAAGTGATACAAGTTCCCGCCAAATACACCATGGGCTCGAGAAAAAAATCGACAAAGATCTCCTTCTCGACACACGACACATGCCCTTGACAGTAAATTAACCCGAGTAGGAGAAAACTCTCTACTCTCAAATGGTGGCGTGATTTCAATGGACACCACCTTTCTGCTGTGAAAACCCGAACTCGGGACCTGGGCGTGAATCTTGTGATTCCTGGTACCCACGCAGTAGCCTCGTCGCGCAGATCGCCTTTAGCCTTTACCTAACGAGATCCGATCGACGAAATCCCATGAATCGAAGAGAGAAGATTGCTTTTCTCTCTCTCTCTCTCTCTCTCTCTCTCTCTCTCTCTTTCTCTCTTCTCTCTTACTCTCTCTCTTACGGTTTGGATGAGACCAAATGAGATATTTTTAATTTTTTGTGACTATATATAGTGTGGACACGTGGCCCACATCGCGCCACATGTCACACTTCTTTGGTTTCGTTTTCTCTCCGAAACAATTTATTTCATCCCGGTTTTAGTTCCATTTATCTTAAATGGACATTCTTTAAATATTTGACATTTTTCAGGATTTTTCTAAAAATCTCGTTTTCGGGGTCCACTCGACACTCGTCGCCTCGAATTTCTTGAAAATCCAACTTTCTCAGAATTCAACGAAATTCGACTAGGTAACTAGATTTGGCAAAATGAATTCAACGGTGAAGTCCGTTTTGTCATCCGAGATCTAGAAAAATTTCAGATTTTTCTGTGGCAAATTACTGTTTTGCATTTTTTCAGAAAAATTGCATTTTCACCCCTTAACATAATGTCATTTTAATTTGTTTCAGCTTTTTTGACTCACACATTATTATGAACATTTTTTATTTTCGAGGCTTGTTTTTCAAAAATTACTATTCATTTGACTGTTTCCAGTCAAATACCTAACTAATCAAACACGAAATTTACTATTCATGGAAACTGTAAATTCAGGGTCTTACAACATCAGTAGGCTAAGAAGAAGAAGAGATGTGCTGTGGAAGAAGTAATCCAAACTTATACTATTCTTGTACAATATGACAATCAATTTCCAGGTGTTTTGTACGTTCATGAATCATCGGATTATGGTGGATTATGAGTGATAAGGGCCGCTCAGTTGTCGCACTACGTAGGACGCAGGTGAATCAAACAAAAATCTCAGCTGAGGAAGCACACCACTGAGCTCGCATGTGGTGGTCGCCATAAGCCGATATTCGCCTTTGTCAAATCGTGACATCAGACTCGCTTTCGTCTTCCAATGAGATTAAAGTCGGACAAAAAATATGCAATAGTCGGTTTAACGAGCCAATGGTGAGTGTGTAAAATTAATTGGGAAACAGAAACCGCAGGCGCAGCGCATGCGCCAGTCGACGTGAGGTAGTGGTTAGTCAAGTGTCGCTCCTCTCAAGAGAAGCGTGTTGATTAATTAGGATGAATGACTTCAGACAATATTTGATCTAATCCTAAAGTTAATTGCAGGTAACCAAATTACGGAATTAATAAAAACTTAAAATCGCGTATTGAATTATATTGATGATGAGAAACCTAGGGTTTTATCGTCTCTACCACACTTGATAGATGTCAATCCACTATGACATTAATGAAGTATACATATGAGCTATGTCATGCTGATCTTTCCTACAAGATATCTCTTTTTGAGATATTTGCCTATCTCACAAGGATGTATTGTATATCCGCTCAATCCTCAATCTCTGTAAACGCCTAAATGTGCAAACTCACACTTAGTTCAGAATATTCTGCTCTTCGACACGGCGTGTGTTATTTCTTAACCATCCCTAGAAGTTATCTTCTCTCGATCTCAAACTCCTGTACTTTTGAAATGTCACGACACAAACAATAACATGTGCAATTAAACCTTAATTAAAGCAAACATATGAACTCATATTAATAATCAAATAAGCCAAAACCAAAAATCATGTTATCAAACTGTTGTTAGGCTGGCAAACCCTAGAGAAAAGAGTTATTCATCATATTATTCACTACAGATTAAAGAATTTGAATCATGAAGTGGGTTAAAGGAAAGAATATAGAAAAACCCGTCTCTGCGATCTGTCCCGAATCCGTCTATCTTAATCTCACCAGATTCTCCTCCTTTTCCCCTGACTAATCTCCCTTTACTTTCGAAATTACCTTTATACTGAGATGCTGCCCATCAATGGCCCAAAAAGCTAGGGTTTTTTTGAGTTCCCATATCAGTGAACTCGCTTGCTTCACAAGGTGGCTTGCTAAATGTGGAACTCACGTCATTGATTTCTGGAAGCCTCGTTCGTCGCTATGAAGGGTATTCAGAACGCATGAGTGTTTCACCACTAAGAAGTGGGTCTCGCAAATGGCGGAACCCAGAATCTCAGGACGCCGCTTCGGCCATTTCGTCGCCTGCTTTTCTATCTTTAGTCGCCTTTGATTCCAACATTGCCATATTCTATAGAATAATATAATATGAGGGATTAGTGTAATATTAATGAAAAATACTGTGAATCATGCATTTTAGCTATAAAGAACACCAAGAATTTAACTGAAATGCATGCATGATTCATCCCGATCAACACCCCTAAACTTAGCTTCTTGCTTGTCCCAAAGTAAGAATAGACTCCACCCAGGGCACATAAGAATAACGTGAAACTATATGACAATATGGGCAAAGCACAAATGATAACAAAGAAGAAGGGGGTCCATTAACCAGCCTTAAGATCCGGCATTACCTTACTTGTTTAACTTTTCAAGAACTTGCACTGGTTTGCCTCTGATGACCAAGTAGGCATCAACCCCATTTTTAATGCTCAATAATCTTCCCAGAGTCTAAGTGCTGCTAAGGTGTGATCTCCAATGCATAGTTTGACTCAGCATTCCCAAACTTGAATCAACTCGCCATTCGAATAGCTTAACACTAAGGATGAGAACGCACCACCTTATTCACTTCAAATACTCCTATGGGATTTAATGTAAGACCAATTCAGAAGAGTACTAGTACCGGATTTCAAGAGGTTCCCAGAATGTGAATCCATCAGGATCTCCCCACCGCTTGAGTTAAGGGCAACGGCATTCAATTCCCCTAGAACTTCACCCCGAACACTAAACCAAACCTCAAGGTTCTAGATTGTGTAGATCATTCATCCTCTATCCCATGTAGTGTGTAATGGGCTTACTTGCTCCTACCACTGGGCTCAGTGGCATTAGCTTGAAAAGCCCTCTGATCGTGCCCAGATTCCAATCAATGTATCCCCATTGTTCTTATTATTATTATTTATTTATTTATTTTTTTGGCTGGGGCTACTAAAGGCGACATCCTCTTTTTCTAAGGTGTTCCATCACTTAGGTGGTTACTCCTTAAGGTTCTTAGTAAACCCAGAAAATTCTAATTTTCTCGAAAATGGTAAATGGTAATTTCTTGCTGAACCGGAGTTCTTCAACTTGAGGACTAAACGGATCATCATGAATCGTCTCACAAATCAATACCACATCACCATTTAATTCGAGACAATCGAAATTTCACGCCGGCTACGAGAGGAGTAATGACACTGCACTTTATGAGCGCTCAAGAGGTGCCATGTGTCCCGCGTAATGGGTCAAACAATACCGGCGGGGCTTTACATGAGACACATGGCATCATGCCATTGGAGGAAAATCCATGGTAGATGGATAAGGGATAAGGTAATCCAAATAAGCCAATAGTAGGCTGACATGTGGCAAGAGGAGTAATCTCCCACTTAACCAACTTAACCCAACCAATTGAGTGGGGGAAGAGAGAGATAAAAGGAAAAGGAGAGAGAAAAGAGAGGGATTTAGAGAGAAGTTTCACCTTCTCTAAATTTCCTGACGGTCCCAAAACTCCATTTCCAGGCAAGAAAGAAAAGGTCCCCACTCGGCAAACAGCTACGCGTGGGTACTCGTATCGAGAGCCGACAAACTCGGGAGGTAGGGTTCTTCTCCTACTTTGGTTATTTTTAGCTTAAGAGTCATTCAAATGGAATGGATGGTGGGAGGTCGGAGGTTGCTTGATCATCCCAAACTCGGGACTCGATTATTGGAAATTTTGGGACTCGACTTGGATAGTTCCATCGATTTGCGATCGGAAATGGTCCTTGTATGCTATTGTTGTATGTTATTGCTTGGTGTTTGAATAAATTGCAAATTGTGTGTTGATATGTTATTTCTATGTTTGAATAATATGTTCAGTAGGTGTAAAATTTTGTTAATATATATGCATGCTTGATATATTAACATGGGTATTATAGAAATGACATAATGCATTTCATGGCGCAATCGGGGCACCAAGACAAGAGATGAGAGTGCATGACAAATAAAATCTAAGAGTTGTCCTAAACAATGATTTTTTGTATACTTATTCAAATAGAAATTTCATCTGAAAGTCATTCAAGAATTGTGTTGAACGTCTCAATAATTCACGCCTAGCGCTTCTATGAATTGCTTCGAGAGTTACCCCAACAAATCTACCTCGTAGATTGTCCAACGATGATATCTAGGGTTGCCTGCCAATTAAACAAATATTTTGTTTGAAGTCGATTTTCATACATGGCATAAGCATGTGAGGGAGCTCAGGAGGACTCGAGGCATGAATCGGGGCATGCAGACATTCGAGTAGGAATCATGAATTCACTTGAATGTGTGTGTTTTCCATTGCATGAGCACTTAGGTGGAGTAACCCTCGTAGGAGATTATCACTTGTTCGGGCATTGCTCACTCCCGTCAGGATCCCCTTTGTGTACAAAGGGAGATTCAAGGAGACTACAATACCAGAGGTCGTTTGAGAAGAAAGCCAATATGGCTTTGATATAAATTTTTAGAAACATGTACAGAATTCTACTTGATATATGTGAAATTAACTCTTGAAACTATTGTAATATAGTTGACCTTTTTTTTTTATGAGTAAGGATGCATGGGCCCGACGTGGCTATTTTATTTCATGCATAGTCTCATGATAAGGACACACAGTTCGTAGGTTGCGTGGTCAACGACTTTAAATTAGCCACAAAGAGACTCAGATGGTGAGTCCTATCAAAGCATACCCAAGACCACGCGGTGTAAAGTGTAATAGCCATCGAATCGAGTTCGAGATCTAAAGCAGGCCGTATTACGGTTAGTCTCGACTTTACACAACGCAATCCCAATTGTCAAACAACCTCGAAGTCCCTACTCCGTTTTGCAATTACTACAACTTCCTGTCATCATGCTCAAAATTAAGGCAGGGGTACTTAATACTAACTCCGAGACTCCGTCATATCGCGCATGGGAAACAACCTAGCACACGCCTAAAATAAAAAAATGAAAAAAAATGGACCTAACATGCAAAAATAAATAAATAAATAAATAAATAAAAAATAGACCTAACATGCAAAAATGGCAAAGATAAAATAAACTGGATCTAACATGTAAAAATAGCAATAATAACCTGGTCAATAAAACTAAGTCATACCGCTTCGCTAAATAAAATAAGTCACACTAACAAACAAACAAAACTAAGTCACACCATACAATTCCACACCCTTAAACCTGAAGGATGTCTCAATGGCAAGAAAAGAAAAGAAACCAAAAAAGGTAAAGAACACGTCCTAAAAATATATCACTACTGGTATGTGGTAGGCCGTGTGGAACACGTGTTCTCGAAAGCGAGTCAAGCAGTGATTCGTCCCGGTTAGTTAGCCAGTACCATTCACCGATGGAATCTATGTTCGCTGTGGCAA
Organism: Tetrastigma voinierianum; assembly: GCA_016808115.1. NCBI lineage: Eukaryota > Viridiplantae > Streptophyta > Magnoliopsida > Vitales > Vitaceae > Tetrastigma > Tetrastigma voinierianum. The sequence continues at coordinate 146,591 of JAEQBH010002377.1, forward strand.
CCTCGCGGTTCGCTACCCGCCCCACAGTGTCGGCCAGCAGCCGAGTGCACGGACTGCCGCCGTGGACCGGGTCGGAATCTGGGGGACTTTCGTAGTCGCTTCCACCGGGTCACTTCGCTGGGCGTGGCGCTGGGGCATCATCATCTGCCTGGCCATCGCTGGTCTGCCATCGACTAGCCGTGGCTCCCGAACTTCACTCGGGCAATGAACGGGCAGCGCCTGCATTCGCTTCCTCGGTTCAACATTCAACTCCGCTGGATCGGCATAGTCGTTGATCGTGAGGTGGATCGTGGCGCCGTAGCTCGTGAGTCGCCTCGATCAACTCCCCGCCACGACCGTCCCGATGTCGAACTGCAAATCACTACAGCCGCGCATGCAAGATCGCTTGCCCTTCACATCGTACTAAGATGCAAAGGAAGGTTTAATCTAATGCATAAAAAATTAAATCCGTAAACCTTCGCCATCGCGTGAGCGTTGTCATCTAAATGGTGAACTCATTGCTGATCGGGTGGCGCCACCACACGCCGCCTCAGGAGTTCACTAAAGCCCTCAAGTTTCCGTGGGACTGACAAATAAATAGCCGGTACTCATTGCCGCCTCCAGCCGACCGAATGGCAGCTGAGAACTCACGACGATCAGGGCCACTCCCGGACGGGGAGCAATACTGTGGTCTACCAACCTCTCTGTCCGATGGTGAAATTCAAGAACGATTCGAGATCTAAAACCCCGCCCGGCATTTAAGGAACGTATAGCCGACTTGTAGAGCCGCCGCTTTTCTCGAAATGAAACGCGCGGACGTCTCAGGGTAAAGCCATCAGATGTGGAACTGCAGCGTGTCGCTGGCCGACAGCCTTTCAAGACCATAGTAGTCACCGACGCCAAATCCAAAAAAAAATGAACACAAGAAAACAGAGATGGTGGCTATAATCAAAAAACGCTTCGAGGGAAAAAGTGTCCGCCTCGAAAATATAGAGGCTTGGAATATTGCCGCCACGAGGCGATGGGCTCACGCGATTTAAGGATCCCGGAGTCTTGTACACGATGTGACTTCATTGTTGCGACTAGAAATTTTGGGCTTCCTAGCTTCATTAATTCGGGCCGCCGGTGAACCAAAGGCTAGCATGTACCTGGTTCTCCGCAAAGGGCAAGCAAGCTCACCGTGGCGACCGTAGCATGGGCACTATGTTCTTTTTTGCCCTCCACCTTTAAGATTCATCACATTATTAAAATACTCATAAGATGCCTTAAAATGAAAATTTTTCATAAAATACTAAGAGGAATGAGATAATATGAAATGAGGGGGAAAGGAATCATTAGTGCCAAAAATATTTTAACTTTCTATTTATTATAGGTTTTGAGTGCTTTTTGTGTACCAATCATGCTAATTAACCACGCACATTAAAGGTCCCTACCATTTTAATGATCGCATTTTGTAAGTAACAGCCACAGTTAATTATGCCAAAATTGTCGAGTCGATCCAAGCACGAAGAATTCAAGTCAAACTCAACATCACATCAAAGATCGCATGAGCAGAAAATGTTAAGAAACACCACCGCAGAGAGCTTCTCCGCGAGCACCGTTCTACCAAACAATCGTTCCGCTACCCGCTCCTCGCTTCACGCTTACACCCCGCTTGCTTCGCTTTTGTTTTTTTCCATTTTACCCCGTAATAACCTTCCGATTTTGGTTTTTTTGTAACTTCCTTACACCGAGCATCTATATAAGTCTCCAACTTAGGCAAATCAACAGATTTAATTTCTGATATACAAGTAAGCTGGGAGGCGTCAGCAGCCTTCTTTTCCCTTTTTTTCTTTCCTTTCTTTCCATTTTTCATTGCAACACCTCCGAGGATGTGGATTAAACTGAGATGTTCACAGACCTCTTCCTCCTGAAGAGGACTACCGCTATTAGGTGTGGAGGTAACCTACGCTTCCCGCTTTTAACGCACTGAGCCATGGTCGCTTGTGTTCCTCGCTTCTCACTCAAAGTTAAAATTCTTAAGCATGCCTCTTTAATGTATTCGCAAGCTAGTTCAATGATACTTACCAGATCCATTGAGGCTCGAAGCGTCTCGTTAGCTATCGTGGAGCAGGGTTTGTAGATGTTAAATCGTTAGTGGACATTTATGCCCATTTAAATGCTATGTTTCAAAAGGGAAAATCTGTTGTGGTTTAGTTTTTAGTTAACTTAAGATCCTGTCAGAAATGACTATATGTGTCCTCTCCAACTCGAGGCGCCCATATGGTTACCTAACCCTAAACCAAATGCCTAACACTTCAAGTGGGTTCTATTTCATGTTTTTGCTTTGGGCCACCGAACACCAAAACCCCGTTTTACCAAACCTTAAAATCCAAATTTAATTCACCAATTTTTGCCTTCATCGTTATAATATACGAAAATGAAGAAAACCCATCCTCGTGTTCAACCCTAGATTCTCACTATACCAAGCAAAGAGTCGACTACTGCAGAGGAGTATGATATAAATTTTGTCGATTCCATCACCTCATCAGGCAATGCAATCAGATCTCACATCAGCCACTGCCTCCTCAAGAAGTGCTATGTTTAACGTCAAGTAGCTCGACATTCCCGCATCTCCACTATATTCTGTAGGAACCGGGAATGCAATGCACCTTCATTATGCTCAAAATTGTCACAGGGTGGTCAGACTATTTCGCCAATATGCTCGATCTTCTAGGTAACTCACAGCAACACGAGATTTACCCCGTGAGCTTCACTTCACCTGTGATCTCTTCAGGTGGAGGACTGAGGTATCTTTGTTAGGCAGTCATCTCGTGAAAGCCACGGGCCTACATGAAAGGTGATCTCATCTTCTGTGTCTTACCTCGCTTCTCCCTTTTCACACACCAAGGCTCCGCAATGCCAGAAATGGCCTACCCTGCATGATAGGTATTTCTTTATCTTCTTCCACATTCCAGAACAATGAAATCGCCAAAAACGAACATGTCCACTTTGGACCCATCACTTCACTTTGGGGTGTTTCAAAGACCCATCTCGTCAACTGAGTGCCACCATGGTCAGCGAAGCCACCCTCAACTCAACTGTCAATATGATAATGCATGAGGTTAATACTTGCTCCCGTATCACACAAGGCCTTCAAAGATGGAATTTCCACCAGTACAGATAAACTACGGTCTTTCAATGCGCGGCGCTTTTCGTCACAGGATGGCACTACACTTCTCAAAGGAGGTTTCATCGTTCAAAGTCCATGCCTTGTTGTGACAGCATCTCTTCATGACCACATATCCGGGCATCGCCTTAATAAACGCAAATGGAATGTTTATGTGAGCCAACACCCCGTAAACCGTGAATCGCTATCCACTCGCTTCTTCGCAAAATTTTATGGCAACAGATCGACAGTAGGTCTGTCATGTTTGGTCAACCCTTAGCTTTTATTTCTTCTTCATCCAACCCTTTCCTCGACGGGTCGTTCGCTAATTCGGCTTATTCGCTAAGATGGACAATTTTCTCGTCTCTACTCCCTATCACCTGGTCGCCCGTCGCTAGTCTTTCGCCACTTAATGATACACCACTGCTACCCTCTCGCTTCTAAGTTCACCTCATAATTACTCAGATTGCTCCCGCCGCCTCACGTACGGGCCACCTGGGCCCATTTTCCGCACCTCTAAATTTCTCAAATGTGGCCGCCCGATTGTTCAATCAGGAAATCAAGCCGCAAATTGGCTTTGTCTCATTCATAAAGGCAGGCGTGAGGTGAGTACGGCAAGTGCTTACTCCAAGTCTACTTTTTCTCGGGTGGGTCGTCTCATTCCACCGTATGATGGCACGCTGTTCACTCATTCCTCCAACCATACCTGATTGCTCCACACTGTTACCTCTCCATCCCCGACCGCATTCTCGACCGATTCTAGTATCCGCTTCGATACGCATTGCCCCATACCGCCTCTCACGTGGTTGATTTTATCGATTCGCCATATCACCGGCCACCGTCATCTCGCCCTAACCGACACCCATAAGACCGTGTCATTCCACCACAAAATTCACAAAATTTCACCTGACCATTCTCAATAAAGATTCGTCGATTCCATTATTTCTGCCAGCCTTGCTTCTAGTTAACTGCAAACATGATTTACTGTGCTACTTAGAATCTCCGTGTCCGCTCTGCCGAGGTCGCAAAAGCACCTATCTCAGCCACCACTGGTATTAAGAATAGATCCTCCAAGATCCTCAGGCTTCGATTTGTGGTTTTCTTCATCGAGCATCGCCACGGTTATCAATGATTGTCCTAGCCAGAAGCCAAATCAATAGAGGAACTATGCACCCAGATTCACTAGTTAATCTATGATGTGGACATCTCCTCAATAGCTCATGAAATTCTCCCAAGCTCCTCGCCTAGGTTCTTCCCCTCACTGCCTATAAATGTACACCCTACACCAATTGAGCTATCTTTGAGGGTGGGAAATTTTGGTCATAAATTTATGTACCAAGTCATTCCATGAGGTGATAGGAGTCCGGGAGGTTGGTCGTCAACTGCTTAGCCCGCAACGCTAAGTGACAATGGGAATACCGCAAATTGAGCTCTTCGTTACTCCCATTATACTAATCATCACACCAATAAAGATGGCCAAATGCATCTGCCTCGCCTGGTGAACTCATGGAATCGATATTGAGCATCTCAGTAGTTTACCTTTAATCTCAAAGTTGTTCACCAGATGTGGTCATCGATAGCCGAACAACAATCAGATGTAAAAGAAACTCCTCAAGTAGCGATATGTGGGATTATCGTGCCGTATTTAAGGGTGTAAGGCCGGATTCTATGTCATCCATTTTGTTCCACCTATGGTTCATCCATCATGAATATGTCCCGCGTCACTGAAATCAAGCGATTTCGTGCCGGTTACACGGGTCTTCATTTAATCGACGCAGCGTCCATTCGACCGTGATCGGAAGCGCCCTCAGGACCCTAGTCTTTGCATACACTCAAATACTTTCTTGAAATCACAATCATAAGAACTAATCAATCACAAACACGTGATGCAATAAAGAAGAACACGTGAAACCAGAATAAAAAGTAAAAAGAAATGATCAAGAAGCGTAGAATAACGAAGAGTAAAATTGATCCAAAGTACTATCTATGGCACTGGTTAAGTCACTATCACTAAAATTCTCCCCAACAACGACGCCAGAAACTTGACGAGCCAATGCAGTGTAAAATTAATTCGGGAAACGCGAAACCCGCAGCGCAAGTGCATGCGCGCCGAAGTTGATGTAGCAGGCTTAGTCATGTGTCGCCCTCAAGAGAAGCAGTTATCACTGGGATTTAATGATCGGCAATATTTCTGGATCTAACTAAAGTTTAACGACTAAATTACTTGAATTAATAAAACTTAAATTCTACAGTATTGAATTATATTGATGATGAGAACCTAGGTTTTACCATATCCCTACCACACTGTCAATCCACTATGACTTATCAAGCATACATATGACTTAGTATGTTGGCAATATTGATTCTTTCCTACAAAATATTCTCTCGAGATATATTTGTTTATCTCGCTAAAGGATGTACGCACTTCGCTCAATCCTCAACACTCTCAAACGCCTAAATGTGCAAACCTCTAGTGCCACACTTGCACCGGAATATCTCGTCTTTCGACTACCCAAGTGTTATGTTTCAACCATGTCCCTAGAAGCCTTTCTCAATCTCAACCCCACTTAGCATGTCACGCACAAACAATAACATGTAATTAAACCCAATTAAAGTAAGCATATGAACTCATATTAATAATCAACAGCCAACCAAAATCAACTATCAAACTCGTGTTGGGTGGCTGGCAAAACCCAGAGAAAAGAGTTAGTTCATCATATTATTCACGCGATCAAGAATTCCAATCAGTCGGTCAAGGAAAGACTATAGAAAAATCCGTCTCCGTGATCTATCCTGAATCCGTCTATCTTGATCTCTCACTCTTGTATCTTCTCCTTCTTCCCGATCCAATCTCCCCTTTAGCTTCAAAATTACTCCCTTTTTATACCTAGAGACGCGGGCCCAGAAAGCTAGGGTTTTTTCGAGTTCCCGTAATGGAAAGGGAACCTCACTAAATGCAAAACCCGAGGCTACCTTTGATTTCAAGCTTTCTCTCGATTCACAACCTAAGGGGGAGCCTTTGCTGCGAACCTCGTAACCTCGTGATGCCGCTTTTCATCACTCCTCGTTTTCTCGTTTCCAAGCTGTTTTTAGCATTTCTTTCTTGATTCCAACATCGTCATATTCTATAGAATAATATAATCTGAAGGATTAGTGTAATATTAATGAAAAAGACTGTGAATCATGCATTTTAGCTATAAAGAACACCGAGAATTTAACTGAAATGCACGCATAATTCATCCCGATCAGTAAGGGACTGACAAGAATCAGGGCAAGAAGCCTAGTCGGCGTTTGAAAAGGATACAAGGTGGAGAGACTTTTCTGTAGGAAAAAATAGGCCTTTGGAAGGAGACCCCTTTAGATATCTAAGTAGATGGGTGGAAACCTCCCAATGAGGCTTGCGAGGATCCCCAACAAACTAACTAAGTTGTTGGACAATATACATGATGTCCAGATTTATAAAAATTGAGATACAATAGCCGCTTCATGAGACGATTACTGAGTGTGGTTTAGAACCATGGGGATCGACCTTAGTGAGTTTCAGGTCTCAGCATGTGGAGTACGGAAATGATCGAGCACCTACGAGACCAACATTAGTGGGCGGAGGTCCGGCATTATATTTGCGCCGATGAATATGGATGCTAATGTGAATGGCGCCGGCTCAACCCCAAGAAAATATGTAGCAGGTCCCATATCTTTGATAGTAAAAACAAAGTGAAGGAATGTCTTAGCTTGAAGGATATCAGATTCAAGGGAGCCGTCAAGAAGGACATCATCCACGTAAACAACAAGGCCAAGAAGGATGTGGAGGTGCGCCTGAAGAAGAGGCACGGATCAAATGCATATTGTTAGAAACCATAGGAAAGGAGTTTGGATGAAAGCTCTATAATCCATGTCAAGGTCGCTTTTGGTATCGGGTAGAGGGATTCATGAGGAGACAAACATTCCCAAAGTTTGCACCGTTGTAACCAAGAGGAGGGAGCACATGTAATCTTCATATCTAAGAAGTCGTGGAGGAACTCATTGTTAATGTCAAGTTGGTGAATGAGTCAGGAATGAGTAGCATCAACGACTAAGATCATACGAACTGTGACTGACTTTGCCACAAGAGAAAAGTTATCGTGCTAGTCGGCTTCAACCCGATTATAGCTCTACAAGTCGAGCCTTGTAGCGCCGACAGAACCATCAAAGATTGAAGTTTTGCTAAGATCCACCGACAACCAAATGGAGTTTTTCAAAGAGGAAGAGAGGTGACCTCCTGCGTCGTTATCTCCGTTTGATTTCTCTCGTATGGCTACACCATTCGGGAATGAGTGTTTGGTTAAGGACAAAGTATCAGGAGAGATGATGGTTGAAGGGAATGAGGCAAGGTAGATGGACCCGTAGTAGAAACCTAAGAAGTGGGTGGGCACCACATCGTATTAATTTGTCACGTAGTCATGAAGCCGCAAGTGGACGGCTAAGTCCGGGTAGTGTGCCCAAGGATTAAGGTGAGAAGGAGAAGGGGGTCGAAATAGAACAACAAGATGAGAGGTAAGACAAATGACCGTAAGGTGTTAAGGAGAAAAGGTGATTGTATGACGAGAAGTGGTGTCATACTAATAAAGGGATCAGGCGGAGAGGACGTGGGATGGAAGAAGAGAAGGGAAAAGTGTCCTCATGGAACACTACATCCTAAGAAAAGAAAACAACATGAGTGTGGGAGGCTGGCATAGTTTATATGCTCTCAACCATGTCAAAACTAAGTGAAAATGCATTTCCTAAGCTTCTGGGTGAAACCCTGAGGTTTAATGTCATTGCGATAACACAAACACCAATCGAAGAACCGACAATCGGGAAAGTATTATAACAAAAGAATTTCATAAAGGTTCTTTCCAATCTAAACGGAGAAGATAGATGATTTATTAAGAATGTGGCGGCTGGTGGCATGCTCAAAAAACAGAAGAGTAGATCGGAATATAATGCTCTGCAATTTGTAGATGTCAGGCTTGGCGCTCGACAACACCGTTGTTTAGTGGTGTGCAAGCATGATTGGAAAGCGCGTTGTAGAATTCACCCATTGTCCAAATGCGTGGTCCGAATATTTTTGTGAAAATTTATCGCAACCATTTTGATAAACTGCAAGGATGGATAAATAGATTATGGGAAATAAGGTCCAAGTCGTACGACCACAATATCAACAATGGTGACCATAAAACAAGTACCACTTTGACACTCATGCTAATAAGGTCCCCAAAGGTCCACATGGAATAATTCAAAAGTGGAATTAGTATGAGTGACATGGGGATAGAAAGGTAAACGATCATTAAAGGACATACATCACATTTTCAGAAAACTCAAAATACAATCCCGCATAAGAAAGAAATGGGGCGTAAAGGTTCAACAGGCATGGCCAAGATGTTTATGCCAAAGGCTAACAAATTTTGCATCCTTATTCATATGTGGATGTTTAGGTACATACTGGGAGTAAGAGAGTGCATACTGAAAAGGCTGCAGGTGAGACGAACAGTAGGACCAACAATGTGATCAAGGATGTAAAGTGTACCCACAACCTTGCCCACAACCAACACTTCTCTAGTCTTCGAGTCCTACAAGGAACAAGAGACATAAGAGAAGCTAAAGTTGAGATTAGTAGAAGTACAGAGAGCATGAACATACGACAAATTGAAAATTGAAACTAGGTAGGTAGAGAACATTGGTAAGAGATATGTCTTTGGAGAGAGTCACTCTACTGCTTCATGGACTAAATGAGTGCTTCCATCCGGGAAGAAAAAATTGCAGTGACAAGTTTAGTTGGTAATTTCATCGAACATGTTCAAGTCATGACACATGTGAGACCCAAGCTCCCGTGTCTATTATCCAAGAACCCTTTCTAGTCAGACACAAGAAGAATGCAGTGTTGCAACTCAATATTGGATTCAAATGCATACTCCGCAAATTGCTCCAAGTAAAAAGAGCCCTGTGCAGTTCCTTTATCCCCAAATACTGCTACTTCTCCATAGCTCCTTGATAGATCTATGTCGAGGTCAGGGGAATGGCCAACATTCTCATGAGGAAGCTCATCATAGCCGCCATAAATCCAGCATAACCGTAGTGTGTTCCAACAAAATTTGCTCTCACATGTCCTTTCATTTTCTGTTTCGAGGTCTATACCAACTGATACTGTGGAATTTTGTGCTACTCCATCGCACTCGTCATCCACAATGTCTACGCGATTAATGCTCCTTATTTTACTACTTTAGTTCTCATGTGTTCCTTCGTGCGTAGATTCTTTCGTTAGTGTATAAAATTGCCAACATTATATCCGTGTTTTGTTAGAGGAACGCTCTTCCTCCTCGTCTACTCATTGCCAAAGATGCATTTCCTCTGAACTTTTGTATTCATCATGTGTATGCTCTTTGTTTTCAACTTTCAAAGATTCGAGTAAGCTCGCTAATTGATCATAGAGGTTTCATAAGAAGGTATCTGATCCTTCAGTTACTGCACTACCAGTGCCATGAAACCAGATGTTTTGTGAGATTCAACAATGTCTCCAATAGCCTTGGCAGATCGCTATTATAGGAATCTGGTCAACACGCCAACTCGGCCCCACAATCTTTTGAGTTTTGAAAATATTAATAGTCACCACCACTGAAAGTTATGTGTTGATTTCCGTTTCTCCCGAAGGAAAAGTACATCATAGGACCATCAAGCTCCCCAAATCATGATTCACCGAAACTCCGAGAAAATTTAAAAAAATTTGAAAATGGCAAGAATAGTAAAATTGTTGTAATGGCTCGTGTGAATGGCAAATATCATGGACCACCGCTGATTCATCTTCGCGAAATTAATTTATCTGCAAAGTCGTTCAATTCTAGATAGTCGAATTTTTTCGATTTTCCGTTGCGGAGTCGCTAGTGACGCATCAGATTTTAACAAAATCTCGGGAGTTAGAAGAATTGTTAAGTTCATTTAAAATAAATTGAACTTAAACTAGGATGAAAATAAATTGTTTCGGGGTAGGAACGAATCCGAGCTAGGATCGCGTGACACGTGGTGCTTTAAGAGCCACTCATCAAAATAAGTCGAGAAAGACAAAAAGAAGAATATGAAAGTCACTTTTAAATGATCAAAATAGTAGGAAAGAGAGGGGAGAAAATTAATTTTCTATTCGATTTATGGTGACACACCTCACCCCATACTAGCGGCGGCGTAAAAATGGCCACTCACGAAATCCTCACCGTTACTCAACGTACTAAAATTCCCGTAGCTAAGCCGTATTGTTTATCGAAAACTCCTATAAAATTTTTTTTCCTTTTCCAACTTATGATTTGGTAAAGTCCTCAAGAAGATGTCACCGCAGAATAAGGACATATTCCAAACTCGCATACAAATTTATAATTTCCTAAATATGGCAACTAACAATATTCTTTCTTCAATAGAGCCTCGCCAAAGTTCACTACATTTTCACAAACTATACTATGTACATACATATACTCCAATACAGTCAAATTCAAAGTAGCATTTCACAAATATTCTAATTACAACATCATACAAATGTCGAGAATTTACTACGCTCCAAAGATCCTGAGTGCCTGCATTGAAAATAATTTAAACAAGAAAAATAATGAGCTAAACGAGCCTGAGTGTATGCTTATAAAAATGTTTTGCATTTTCTAAACATCTCAAAACTGTAAACTTCTTTACAAGATATTTTCCTAAAAGCCTTACTTTGGTTTTTGTTGTTGCTTAAAAGTTTCTAAAACTTTTCTCAAATCTCTGCTTGCTTTACTTGCTTTGTTTAAAGTTTCTAAAACTCTTCTCAAATCTCGCTTAAAAGTTTCTAAAACTTTTCATAAACACGGAGCCTAGGCTCCAACCGCCGCTTTTAAAACCAAACGAGCTCGGCTCAACCGCTTGCTTTAAAATAAACGCGGAGCCCTGGCTCAACTGCTGTTTTAAAACAAACACGGAGCTCAGTTTGTCCGTGCACCAAACAGCCGGTGGTTTTCAAAACTCAGAGCAACCGCTAGAAATCATCAACCACCGAGGCCTTTCCTCGCCACGCACTTCAAGAACACGGAGCCTCGGGCACGATCGCGGCGGGTGTGGCTTTAATTCGGTCCGTCACCAGGGTGAAAGGGCCCGGCACACTTCACTTCACATTTTCCAGAATATGGTGGAATTGACCCGCCCCATCACCATACTCCTAGTTAACGACAACCCCATATACTACTCAGCACGCGCTAATTCGCCTCTTTAAATGCCATGACGACGGCCTAAGTTTGCCAACCGCAAATCTAAATGCATGAATGATATCCAACACCACCGCACGCATCGAATACCGACCTGATGCTTGCTTACACTGTGGATTTTGTTAAATGCTTGTGTAAGATTCTTTTTGCTTCGTTTCGCTTGAAACATGGCTTAATAATTCAAAATCATTTGTTTGTTATTACAAACATGGTTTAATAATTAAACTATTGTTTCGCTTTAAATATGGTTTGATAATTCAAAACCGCTCGCTTGTCATTTTTGAAATATATTTACAATTTAAAACCATCGCTTATTTGCTTTAAAAAGTATGGTTAATACATCAAACCATTACTTGTTTGCTTCTTCACATATATTTACAATCGAAACCATTAACATCAGTGTAAACAATTTTTATAATATAATACACTATATTGGAAAAATAGGTTTAGAACACTCACCTTGTTTACTAAACTCGGAAAGCACAACTCACCACTTTCCCGCCTTTGCTTTTAGCCTACACACTCAAACTATCACGTGAAACATTAACGCCTCTACTTCTATAAACTTAACGCATTTGGCAAGATTTATTAATACTTTACGAATACGCCAGGCGCATGGCTTCGCCGAGGCGCGAGATACAATTACGCTTTTCATCGTAGTTCCACCTTGAACCTCTTAATCATTTAGTAGTTCATATACTATCGCGTATGATTTTGGCTTAAATATGCAAATCAGACAATTTCAGCATTTTCGGGCGCAGTAATAAGATCACCGTTTCTACATCGATACCAACACATTCGTGGTTGCGGTACCTTATCGCTGTACCCGCACGGTACCGATTGCTTCTCGCTGTGTACCGATACCACCTCGCGGTGCCAAGACTTCGTGATTTTGCCCAAAATTGCTTTTTTCCCTTGGTACCAAATCTCTTCATAAATTTCTCCATTACACACCTCAAAAACCCAACATGAAGTCCATCTAAACCACTCCACAACACTTGAATTGGTGGGATTTTGAACTTTCTTCAAACAAACCCTAGGTGAAAATCCAAGAATTCAACCTACATCCACCAATTCCTACACAAAACCAATTTGATGGATTCCATGTTTATTTTACCAACTGTGGTTTTTCCCACAAAACTTCAAGAATCCTGTGGTTAATGTGATCTCCAGCAAACCCTAGCACAAGGAGTCACTAATTCCATACCAAAAACCCTGTGACATCAAACACTTGATTCCACAAGAAATCATATCTTTGATCTTCCTTCTTCTTCTCCTCTCTTTCCTCCTCTTTCCTTCTTCTCTCTCCTCTCCCCTTTTCTCTCCAACCGTGAAGCCCTAGCCAAAATGTGGCAAAATGAGACATTTTGTTTGTCTCCTCTCCTTTTATAGTCTCATATTTACCTTAATTGCAATTAAGTCCTTAATCACTTTAATATTGCAAGTCAACTTATGTTATTTTCATTTTGGCATACCATCTTCTCAAATTATGACTTTCATATCCTTTTTTGGGAATTTACAACTTTACCCTTCTTCTAATACAACATTCCGGTTTCATAATTTTATGATTTCACAATTTCATCTCCAAAATACGACGATGGCACTAGGTGCACATATACGCCCTACGCTACATGCATCGTACACTCTCCTGACGGCGCAGACACGAGATTCGTGGTCGCCTCTCTCCGACCTGCCAAGGTCTAAAGTTCGAGTACTCGCGAGGCTAAGCCGTAGATACCAAAACCCAGCCACAAGGTTTCACCCGGTTTGGGGAAGCTCTAAATGTTCAAGAAGTGTTTAGAACTTCCTCGTCGTTGCTCACGCTTCGTAGGTGCGGTTTCTCCTACCTAGTTATTTCACCAAAGGTCGCTAATGGCATGGGTTTTCTTCGGTCAGAGTGGTCGTGGGAGGTTCGTAAATTCCAAATTTTGAACCTGAATGTTGGAACAAGTTTAGACTATTTTCGGGCAATCCAGGATTGTGTTTGAGATTGCTTTCTCGTCTCGGACCCATTTCTTCTGCTTTGTTATGTGTTTTGAAGAGCCAGGTTGTTTCGCCCCAATTCAGAAGTGGTATGGACCTAACCAGACTCGCTCAAGGTGTGTTGAGGTTGGATGATGCCTTATTGAATTGATGTCCTAAATCAAGGATCTTTTTGTGTGTTATCGCTGCGGTAGTCAATAACATACCGCTGTGTTGTAAAAACAAGATATATACATGCAAGATATATTGATACGATAATTTTGGGACTGAATTTCAGATCGTTATCGGGCCTAAATCGTGAGTCGTTTCAGCAGTGTGAAGGATGGACGATTTATGGTGTGGGCTGGCCGAGTGTTGGCTCGAGAATGTAGTCAAATTTGGGGTCAGGTTCAAACCGAAGCTTTCATCGCTTCTCCGTATTGAAATTATAGTCATGAGACAGTTCAAGGTTTTTAAAACTGTAAACCGAAACTCGGTTGATTGGGCTTCGTCAGACAAAGTTTTCACCATGTTTATGGCCATTTGAGTCTCAATCGTGGGTTTGTCATTTGCCAAAGAAAGGGTTGTTTCGATGAGTTTGGGCCGAAAAACCATACGTAATGTGGAGCTCCAAAGGTACTGTGCAAGAAATTAAGGTGAGGTTCCACAGCCGTTGCGTAGGTCATTGTCTGCTGGCCTCCAACTGATCGGCCATAACTTTCGTCTTCAACTCCGATTCGCACGCTCTAGACTTCTATGAAAAGCCCTTTGAGTCTGCTAATCCATCCATATATAGATTAATGCAATTTGAGCTCATATGTCTGAAAATGATAAATACAACAGCCTTGTTGTCAGAGGTTCTACAATGTTGCAGCATTTCTTCATGGCTTGCAACTTGCATAACTCCTTCATTAGGACTCCAAATTTGGTGTTCTTGAACTCTATGGAAAGCCCATTGAGTCTAGAATATGTCCATGTGCCTGTGAATGGAATTTGGTGCCCACATATTTTTCAAAAATTTGATTGTAGCACTAAGTGTGCAAATTGCTTGGTTGTGATGATATACAATAATACCTTGAAATCGTATGTTGTTCGTAATTATATGCATGTTGATATACTATCCATGAGGTTAGAAGTGCATGTGTTTGTATATGAACAAGGTCACAGATGAAGTTGTCTTCTAGTTATTTGTGAACACAAAGGTCACAATTAAGCCTGTGAGTATAATGTTTTCGCTTGATTGGTGATGACTCAGATATCAATACATGTGTAAAATATGTTGACTCAGACAAGGTGGTTTATTCGAAATTGTATGTTAATTGATATGATTGTCCAAATGATGCATGAGTATTATGCATGGTTTAAAATGTTCATATAGCACTCATCATATATATGGCATGGTATAGGCATGTAATGGCACATTTGCATTGCATTTCATATGCACGAGGACATCGCGTAAAACGGGTGAGTGTGCATGATTGTTGTCATTCACCATTCTCGTGAACTGCAGGACTCTATACCGAACGACGCCCGTCAGAGCTCCACTCGTTCATGGTTGTAAAATCAACACCGTGGAATGGTGTCGATGGTGCGTCGCTTCAGTGACACGTCCGTGCCGGCGCCGAGTAGATTAACTAAATGCTTTAATTAAAGCGATTTATTGAGACCGCCCAATGCTTTCGACCAAAGTCGCGATCGAGACTGGCCCAATGCTAATAAAGTTGCGATCAAGATCGTCTAATGCTTTTTATTAAAGCTAAGCATCGGAGATTATCTGTCAGTTAATAGAGTCACGATTCCGAGACTCCGTCTAATGCTTTTGAATAAAGCATTTATCTGGATATTGTCCAATGGCTTTAAACAAAGCTGCATTTATCTGGAGGATGTCCACGAGTTTTAAAACAAAACACACTAATCCTGGTAAAAAACAAGTTGATATCTGAGATCGTCCAATGGATTTTGGATTTATAAAACAAAAGCTTTGTTCCTGGGAAAAAATGACTGTCGATGGAACATAATGATTCGCTTTTCACTCGCATATGCATGTGTGAGGAGCCTGCGGAGGCTCTAGACACGGGATTGGCAGGAGTCACATTCTCATCCATGACATGTGCATTCGAGCAGGAATGTGTATGTTTTTACTCGGTCGCGTTCAAATGCATGTACCAGCGAAGCAGCCTGTGAACGATTCCTGTTCTCAAAATGCCACCCGTCGTTGATCCAGACTCTCCCGGTCCTCGCCGTCAGATGGAAAGATACTGCACATCACCGCCCACGACGTGTAACCGTGAGGGCATCTAACCCTCCTTTCTCAATCCTTCGGCTCCTCCAGAATCCCAAATGCTCGAGAACCTCGGCAGAGTAGTTCTGACTTCAAAGAATCTAAGACTTCGCCGCACGCCCCTTCCGATGGCTGAGGATACCTGGTGAAATAGACAAATTCTACTACCCAAAGAGATTCAGAAGGTTTCGACACTCAAGCCACCAGGCAACTCAATCATGTACCAATCATCTTAAGAAGACCATTTCGCCATGCCCAATGCAATCATAAATTGCTCTGAATGGAGTCATGCAACTTACCTTTGCAATACGACTGAGTCAATATCTTCATTTGGAACAAACATGAGTTGCTAGAAAATGAAAATCAAATAACTCGATGCGCTTGTTTCAAATGTTCAAGATGCGTGGGAAGACAATGTCCGTGAATTGCAGGAAAATCAAATGGCGACGGCTGATATCGGTCTTCACATCAACACCCACCGTAAAGCCAATCGGGTCTTGCCATCTCTTCCTCTTTCCCTTATTTTTCGTCGCCAAACACTCTCTCGAAGACGACAAACTCAGAGATGTCGCTGTTTCCTTTTCTTGAAGAGGAAGGCTTCAAGCGCAAGTATACAGAGTTGTCTTCTTATTAAAAAGCTACTGTGTACCGTATTTATGGCCCTATCTTCTCTCAAAATATGTGCTGAATAAAGATTGAATGTTACACTACACAATACTTTCACTATGCTCAGGATACAAAGTAGACATTGCTGCTGTGTATGCACTGCGGGTTCATTAGACGGTCTTTACGAGCCTCGAGATGATATTTAATGTTGTTTCAAACCGAAAAGCACATAGATGCATGTCACCTCGTGTTGACTCAAATAGGAGTTGATTTGTAGAGGTTTGCTGGGCTAAACATAGATCCTAAGTATGGTCTGATCATAGGTTGCTTCAATATTACAACGAAGATAACCCGAGACACTTGTCGCCTCCTAAGTTACCGTTAGTGACTCCACCAAAGCTAACTTTTCACACTTCATTTTCGCTTTTTTGGTGTAATCAATTTTCAAACTTTATCAGCACTGCTTTTGAAAATCCAAAAGTCCAAATAGAAAGTCTAATTTTCGTGCACTTACGCAAATCATTCCTGATGAAAACTCATCCCCTGAGCTCGAATTTTAGATTCACTATACCGCAAAGTAGTTTGACTACCGCAGTAGTAGGAACTTAGGTATATAAATTCTTTGTTGATTTTAGCTCGTTTCATCAGGCACTAATCAAACGGCGCCGCTGTTTCGGATGGTGCCAAACCACTAATGATGAGTTGAAGTGTACTTGCGATCAACATCACAAGTGAAGCGTAACCTTTTACCTCAGAACTCCAGTCATAGTGAACCGGCCATCACTTTACAAAGGATCAGACCGCTTTTGGTTTTTCATTCAGTTTTAATTTTTGTTATCTAATTTTAACCTTTTTTGCAAGCTGGGTTATACTTCTCGTTCTACAAATTTTGTAATGTGTGTTTATGCTCACAGGATAGAGACACATCAGTGTATCTGATAATTCCAGACACAACTCACCAAGATGTTGAAGTTTCACACATCGGTACCATGGATCCACTACTCCGAAGAACAATGAGTCACCGAACCCCAATGAATCAAAAATTTTCAGTACCTGAAACTACCATCACAGAAATGTTACCGCAAAGATGCTGGTTCATGGTCAACACTAATGGTTTTCATCCTAGGAATGATTCGCGATAAGTGCACAAGATAAGACTTTCTATTGACTTTTCGATTTTTCAAAACAAAGCAGGATGAGTTTGAAAATTGATTAATCAAAAATCGAAATGAAGTGTGAAAGTTAACTTGAAGATTTAGTCACTAACTTGGTAACTTAGTAAGCAAACAAGTGTCCTCGTTTTATCCTCTATTATGACAAGCAACCTATAGTCCCAAACATAACCTGATCTATGTTTAACTAGCAAACCTCAATCTCTAAAATCAACCTTATTCAGTCAACACAAAAACATGCATCTATGGCCCTTTTCGCTTGGTCCTAACATTAAATATCATATCAGGCTCAGAAAGACTATCTAGAATAATGAACCACGTTTACATCTAGCAATAAGTATGCACCGTATCCAAGATAAGACGTCAAATTAATAACATTCAATGCTATTCAACCATTTTGAGAAGATGTACATAAACACAAAGTATCCAGAACTCATCACAGTAAGACAACCCGTGATACGCCCCACCACTCAAGCTGGGCCTTCCCTTTCAAAGAGCAGGCTTGAGCCAAGATCTCTTGAGTTGTCATCCTCAAGAGGTGTTCGCAAACAAGAAAATAAGGAAAGATGAGAAGAGAGAAAAGCAAAACCTCTAACTAAACTAATGACAAAATAAAAACTTACCAAAAATTGCTTCAATTTCTCGCTTAGGTTTACAAATGAGGGGGCTTATATAGGCCACCCAAATGTATGAAAATACCACAAAGAACACATCTTAATTTTAGGTCGTGAGATGTATATCAAACAGTTCACACTTAATTGGCATTGACAAGTATGTGAATTTTATTATACTGTAATTATGGAGGCACGAGGTTAGTTGTCACTGCTAAACTGACTGATTAAAATTAAAAATCATTAGTGCTGGTGATCACATTAACAATCACTAGTTTAAATAAATTTATGAGGTTTAAACGCAAAATCTCCCCGCTAGGAACGCTGTCTACACGAAATCCCCGGGTGTCCAGCTTAAAAACTGGCACTTAGCTTAAGATTGCAATTGCATAATTAAATTCGCAATCCCGGTAATGCTTAACTTAGCAAAACCCCGGGATTTCGCCGGATTCATCACCGCACTAAGCCTGCTTCTCCACCGCATTGATTTTTCTTCATTTTGCCTTCATTCTTCTTTGATTTATAATGTTTACTACTGACAATTCGAGCTTCAATCTTCATGATTCATCTCTATATCTCGATATTGAACTCCCAAAGTATACAAAAACTCGAACAACCAAAATACCCTAAATCCAAGATGTTTATTACTAAGAAGATCTTAAACACTTCAATTACATAATGACATGATTAGCGCCAAGAAAAGCACTCAAACCCATCTAAAATGTGGTTCAAAATAGTACTTTGGCACTAATCGGGCCGTGGGACCCTTCAGTAATAAGGAATGTGAAGGGAGACGCTTCACTGTGAGGTCGACATCGGCAGGAATAAGTTTTCCGACAGGCTTTGATTTATATTTTGTAAAACATGTATTAGAATGCTTAATTTTTATTATGTTTTGTATAAGAATGATGTGTTAACCATGGATCATGGTTTTATAATCATGCTTACAGTATGAGTCTCAGAGTATGATAATGCAGCCATATCGCACTATTTTTCCATAATGCACTGCATTGTATTTTGGATGGGGAAGCCACCAAGATAAAATGAGATTTCCTCATTCGATTTTTGTTAAACTGGTCCCTAGTGGACTCACCGGCGCTTATGTCAAGTTACCCAACATCCACAAACCTTCCGCAGATTGACCGGTTGTCAACGGACCCTCGGGATTTAGGGCGTCACACAATTTCTAGCCAAAGGTCCCACGAGGAGCTTGCAAAAATGAAAGATTCCGGTATCAGAATACCTCTAAATGTACCTCAAGTAGTTTTCAGACATGTTTAAAAGTATTTTTGTGAGTTAGTGAATTCTGAATGTTTCGTGAGTTAAATGCGAAACATGGAAACGAGAGACCCGGAAATTTATAAGACTTAAGGACAAAATTGTAATTTGTCCAAAAAGAGGCTTAAAAGTCATAATTTGAAAAGACTATGGGCCAAAGAAGAAATAGTAGGAATTACAGTAATCTTAGAAGATTGTGAGGCCAAAATACAATAAAAGGAAATTGAAATACAATGGGCCAAGAGTCGAGGACCAACAAGCAAATAAAGAAACTTAACCCAAAAATGGGTTTTTTGATAGCCAAACAAGGCTTTAAGTGATATTTGATTTAAAGACCAAAATTCGTCTCTATAATGTCAGAGGAGGAAAAACCGCATTTATAAGAACGGGCAAGAAGGTGCTAAGAGAAGAGGGAAGAGAAGGTTCACAAGGCCAACAAGGTATGGAAACTAATTCGATCATGGGATTGTATGGATCTATGGAATTCTTAAGGCTTTGTATGATTAATAAGCTTGTCTCCAAATCTAGGTTTACAGAATTGCATCTAACCATAGATTTCTTTGAAATTAAGGTTATAAAAACCCACATGAAATAAGATAAGTGAATCCCCTTTTAGGTTGAATTCATGGTTAAATTGTATGTGTACTGGAGTTAGGTTTAGAACAAACCCTAACAACTCTCTATGTTTGATCATGTATGGGTTAGACCCATATTAGAATTGTTTCGAAGGATTTCATGATATGTTTTTTATAAGATATATCAAAGAGGAATCGAAAGAGAAAGAGGTTACAAGAGAAATATGAAATGGTTTTGATGTGTGTATGAAGTATAGAGTTGAATTGGGTAGCAAAATATGGAAAATGGAATTAAAAACACACATTCGGGCATTTTCTGGGTGACATGTACCAGATAATTTTGAATATACCAGATATGATGCTCGCTTTCCTATTTCCAACCGCTTTATTTTAGCCATAATCTTGCTCATTTATTATCCCGATTTGAGTGATTCAAGTGGCTAATTAAAATAGACTCAAGGATAAATCCAACATAGAAATAGCTACCTCTAATTCTGAATCTAAGTGGCCCAAATATTCACTCAAAGTAATAAACCCAATTCCCGCATCACGAATCATTGAGAACCGAAGTTGTTTCGGACGTATTCTCGGTGTTTCACGTTCAATCGGGTGATTCCAAATGAAAGTAGTAATCCCTGGGGAAGACTCAATTTTTAAACGAAAGTACAAAGATCTAGCGTCAAATATGAGGTTAAACCCCGAAAATAAGTAAAACAACTGTCCTTGTAATCAAGAATGACTACCGTATAAAATGCCATAATCCTTTATTTTTGATGATCCGATCGATCGATTCCACTCCTAAGAAAAATAGATTCATCGAGGGACAAGAATAAGAATGATGTGTGAATACACAAGCATAACATCAGACAAGATGGGACTCACATATAATGCAATTTAAACAAGAAAAGATAGAATGCAAAATGTAAAGATATGAGGGCAGATGTTCAATGAAATAACAATATGATATGCGAAACATGAAAAACGAACTGAAATTCGAACATGAACATGAACATGAAAAGAAAATGTCAGTGAACACGTATCGTGATAGATGGGTCATAAGTTCTGGAAGATATATGATCATATGACTACCTAGGACCAAAGAATGAACGAGTGACGCCCCGTCGGGTGCAATCCGCACTCCGGGCCGTGGTTAGCCATGTTTCACTGCGCTCCCAAGACTCGCTGCGCTACTGCGACTCCTCGCCGCAAGTGAGCAGCACGCCCGACCGCGCTCCCACTCGCCGGTGCCACGACACTCCTATCAGGTGAGCAGCACGCCCCGACGGCGGCTTCAAGACTTCGCCGGTGCTACAAGACTCGCCGCGTGAGCAGCACGTTTCCCCCGACGTTGCTCCAAGATCTCCCACAAAAGTTACTAAGACTCTGGCTGTGGTATGCGCACGGTCCCGACGGTGCTACGACACCCTGTCAGATTGCACCTTCTGGGCATTCTATTTCAGATCAAGGTCCTACCTACTTCTTTGGTGATCGGGTCTAGGTAGCCGACGCACATATGATAAGACACCGAATAAAGAATAAGAGTAAAGACTAAATGCATTCAGATTCGATGGTTCCTGAAGCACTCACGCATCTCCGTGACCGCTTAGTTTCCGTCGCACTCCATGGGTACTCCTGTCTCCTCGACAGTTTCCGTCAGACTCACGACCTCAGACCTGGACAAGCTCAGAATTCTAACAATGAAACTCCAATGATAATAAGCCCGTTATAATTATAAGTTCTCGATCAAGACAATGCATGAATCCTACTGACTAATGAACATACGTCTGTTATAAGTATAAGTTCGCATAAGAAGAAATCCTCAGAATCTCTTACTGAGGTCCGAATAGTATGTCCAAAGAGGTACCTACTTCGTACTCCCAGACGGCAAACAAGCATAAGTCCGGGAGTACCTATGGTACTCCCGTGACAAGAAAATAGTAAGCTCGATAAGACTCACCGTACTTTATCGCAAAAATAAGTACAAATCAAAATAAGAGTAAGTCCACGTAATCACTTACTTCCAGATAATGAATCGTGATCCGCACTACCAGTGACTAATGTCCGTATTCGTAGAAGTCCGATTCGACCTTGTATGTGAAATGATCCCGACCGTTCCGCACTCATCAGACCTACGGTACCTTTCGCACAAGAATAAGATCCTGTAAGACAAGTATATACTGTAAGACATGTATAAGATCTCAAATACATGTATGTTCTCAGAATACATGTATAAAATCCCGAAATACATGTATATGTCTGCATTATCGATAAGATCCAAATATCATAATAAACTCGTAGTACGCAGCAAGATACAAGACAAAATAAGTTCGTATCACGCCGTATCTCTCTCAGACTGATTAAACCCGTGACACCTACTTACTCAGATAAGGATAAGTTCCAGAATACCAAAAAGATGATTCCGTGTCTTAATACCTACTGCACCAACACATGTAAATCTGCAGAAGCGTAAGTTCTCAGAACTCCTACGAGAGATCCGATAAAGATCACCATTGTGAGATCTCGAATAATTATAAGTCCGAGACAAGTAATAGTATAAGTCCGCAATATATGTCCTTTGAGAGATTTGAATAAGTATACGTCTGATACTAGGAATCTGAATAAGTATGTGTCCTAAGGGAGATCCGTATAAGAATAAGTCTGCTATAAGTAGAAGATCTGAATGCTATAAGTATAAGATCCGAATAAGATTAAACACACTATAATTATAAGATCCACATAAGAATAAATCCGATCTTAGGAATGCGAGATAAGTATGTGTCTAAGGGAGATCAGGTATAAGAATAAGTCTGCTATAAGTAGAAGATCTGAATGCTATAAGTATAAGATCGAATAAGATTAAACTGCTATGAGTATAGAGATCACATAAGAATAAGTTTGCTATAAGTGCAAGACCAGTAAGTATAAATTTGTTATAAGTATAAGTAAAAGTTCAGTCCCGCATACGAGAGATGTGAACAAGCATAAGTTTGTTATAAGGATAAGAATGTATGCAATATTGTTATATGATAACAAGTATATGTATTAGTCTGTTATATGAATTCTTGAAGATTCACGATGCTCTGTTCTTGTTTTATATGATTTGCGTTTTTACGTGTAAGATATGTTTCCCGCTGGCGTAAAACGCGCCAGGTTTAATCCGTGTAGGTACGGAGAAGACATTTGAAGACATCCACGCCTAACTGGGCGACACACCGTGGGGTTCATCACGATAGGTCTACTTGACTACGAATATGAAATTGGAATGTAAAAGTTGTTTTTTAGTATATGTATAAGTAAAATGGGGCTGATTATATGTATGCAGATTTTGATGGGCGCTAGCTCAAATTGGTAGTTCTTTTGATTTGTATATAATATTTTGATTACGGTATAAGATGTGGGTCATACCCACGGTATAGATTCGACTTGAAAAAAAAAAAAATCAGGTAAAGAGTCGATTCGGTCGCGCTGGAACCCGGTCGGATCCGTCAATCAGATCGGGCCGGGAATCGGGGTGTGACAAAGATATCCTTTGATATGGAATTCAACAACCATGATAAAACCATACAATCTACCTTTTTCCAATTGGAAAAATGTGGTGAATCTACTCTCGGTGGTGTAGTTGTTCCAGCAATGAAGCTTAGCTTCGTTTTTGCTCCCAACACTATCTGTACTGGTCTACTCCAAGACAGGTAATTATTTCCTGTTAACAGTGCCAACACTAGGACCATTCCTGGATGATCGGAATTATGAAGGATCATTTACTCATCCTCAAGAAGACGACGAGAAGTGCTCGCTCCTTTGGGTTTTGATTTTATGTGTTCGCTCCTCTAAAGTTTCCAGAAGTCACACAACTTGCTCTAGATTCTTGTTGATTCGTCGTCATCCCTATCTTCATCAGATTTCTGATGCAATCTTCTTGTTTGGTTCACGAGAAAGTAAAAGAAAATTTTCACAGGAACAGTCCTGCTCTAATACCATGTAAAGGTAAAGTAACGAACTCTGATTCTACTTTTTTGAAATCTGAAAGTCTATTACATCAAGTGACGAGACTACAATTTATAGCCAGAACAGCTACAACCCACGTGTAAAAGGAGTGGAGAAAAATGTTCTAGATCCAGACATGTGTACACGTGAGACTCCACAAGCGTATAGTCTTCAAAATCTGATCTTGTCCAAGTAATCATATGTTTTAGTATGAAAAAAAAGGAGAAAGGAAAAACCCCCAACAAAAGATAATCTAAGTGAGGAAAAGAACTCCAGATGAAATTTAAAAAAAAAAATTGTTCTTCAAAATCACTCCCTAAGTGAAAATAAACATTTGGAAAAGAATTGTCAAAATTTTATATGCATATTTTCACCCCTCAAAACTAATAGTGAAGAAGCAGCATCAGCCCCAACATTTAAGAAAAATAGAAAAGAAAAAGGAACATCAGAGGAAGAAATAAAAAGGGAAAAAAAAAAAGGAACACAATGGGAAAGAAAGAACATCAAAAAGTATAGCCATATGACCACTAGCCAGTAAGCATTGAGACCCCTAAAGGGAAAGATCTCAATGAATACAATCCTTAAGCCAATCTACACTGGGCAAAGTTCTGATCTGTTTTTAATGTTTTCCTACTTTCTCTAGGGGTTATGTAAGTTTCAATGGTATCATGATGTGGTCCTGTTTGCTAAAATTCCAATTCCAGTAAAGTTGGAAGAGGAATATGTACAAAGTTTAGTAATGATCAAAAGAATAGTGGTCCACAACAAATTGATAGAAAGTGTATTAATTAAAAAAAACATCAAGGAAAAATATACTCTACTGACTAACCTTCTGATTCTCCTCTCGTTCCATAATCAAATATTAATTCATACAGGGTTGCATATTGCCTGGTGATAATAACAACCTTTTCTATGATGATGGGTCTACTCTGCAATTACATAATTTCTATTTGCAACAGATGGAATGCTTTGCTCATACCTAAAGAAATTGTCTGGATCAACCCTGTTCTTTACTTGTACTAATCTATCGAAATTGTCCTTAAAATACTTGGTACCCCAAATACTAGCTTCTTCATAACTTACATTACCATTTTGATTGACACCTAAGTCCACATCTCTGTAATTCAGATATGAACACCTTGGTGATTCTGAAACATAAGGTGTCATGTAGTTGTAAATCCTCCTTATGATATTTAGATTGTGATCTTTAGCCTCCATGATTTCTTCTTTCCAGGCGACTGAGTATTGAATTTTGTAGATGTTCCCTGCTCTATGAGGAAATGGAGTCTCAGACTCTGAAATCTCACCCATTCTGCCACCATAAGGGATTAATGCCAAAGTTGGCCTCTGTAATTTCATCATGGTATTCAGTATCCCTTCTAGATCTGTCTTTGATATGGGAACCTGTACATAGTCTGATTTCTTCTTCAAACACTTCCGTGATTGGGGCGTTCGGTCAAGCAATACGCTAATTGAAGTTCCCTTATCATAATCCATCCAATAAACTATTGATTCGACCCAACTCATTTCAATGCAGTTGTTCTTATTGATGCCCAACTCAGGGAAGCTTTCATTCATAAGAGCAAGAAGCCTTTCAGAATTTCCAAGAAACAAGGAGACAAATTTAGCTTTTATTGTCTTGTGTCTTTCCCATTCACTGGTAGTATGACAACCTAATGAAGAGATCTTCATGAATCTTATCCGCTACATATTGCCATCGATGAAGAAGGTCAAGTGCACCTTGTTCCAGTGTTTTTTCGACTCTGAAAACAGTGACCGTTTCTGGAACAGGAACTAACCTAATTTTCCAGGCAACAATCACTCCAAAGCTAGCCCCACCTCCTCCTCTAATAGCCCAGAACAGATCTTCCCCCATTGATTCCCCATCTAGAATCCTCCCATTAGCATCAACAATCTGAGCATCAAGCACACTTGATCAGCTTAGATAATCCATATTTCCTCATCATGTTCCCATATCCACCACCACTGAAATGGCCTCCAACTCCAACAGTGGGGCAAGCCCCAGCTGGGAAGCCATGCACATTGCTCTTCTCTGCAATACCATAATAAAGTTCCCCGATTGTCGCCCCAGACTGCACCCATGCCCACTTATTCTCTGTATCAATACTAACTGCTCAAAGATTGAACATATCAAGAATAGCAAAGGGAACATCAGACACATATGAGAGGCCATCATAATCATGGCCTCCGCTCCGAATTCTAAGTTGCAGGCCATGGATCTTGCAGCATATAATCGTGGCCTGGACATGGGAGACATGAGAAGGGGCTACAATGAACTGTGGTCTTGGGGTTGTGGGTGACATGAACCTGAGATTTTGTATGTATGATTGCAAGACATATGTGTATGAAGAATTAGTGGGGGTGTAGAAAACACCTGAGATTGGTGGGGAGGGAGCTGATAGATGTGAGAGGCATTGGAGGAAGCTGTCATGGACTGGATCTGACATGGTCAACAAAAAATGGAGCACAAGAGCTAAAAGTGCCGGGAGAATTGCAAATCTTGAAGTACCCATCTCATCTACTGCTGATTTCCAAGGGAGAGATCTTTCTAAAACTCCATGGAAAATAGTTGGGAATAATTAAGACTGTCGATGGCCATGAAAGTGGAGAGCTGGAAATTTCTCCTTTCAATCCTTAGGTATGACTATGCCCACCACCTAACCGAATCTAAACATCCCACCAGCTTTCTGTTTGCTTTTGCAATAATTTTGTGAAAAGGACAATCAAAATGACAGTCAGTGGATAAAAGTACTAAATTTTGTTAATAAAGAGCAGACAACTGATAACCCCACTCAATTACTAATCTTTTACTTTGCGGTAAAGTAGGTGGAAAAAGGAACTCCAAATGACTTCACAAAATGTCCTCCATAATCACTCAGTAGATGAAAAGATTAGGAAAGAACTGTCAACGCATTTTTGGCACAAATTTTCAGCCCCAAAACTAATAGTGAAGAAGAAGAAGCATCAGCCCCAAAATTAAGAAAAAGGGAAGACAGAAAAAGGGCATGGCAGGAAGAAAAATAGCAGAAAAGAAGAAAAAAGAAAAGAAAAGAACTTGGGATGGGAAATAAAAGAACATGAAAGAATAGTCATATCACTACTTAGCCAGTAAGCATTGAGACCCCTGAGCCTGAGGGAAAGGTCCCAATGAATACAATCCTTGAGCTAATCTGCAATGGGCAAAGTTCTGATTTGTTTTTAATGTTTTCCTACCTTCTCTAGGGGGGCATGTAAATTTGGATGATAACATATTGTGGTCCTGTTTGCTAAAATTCCCACTCCAGTAAAGTTGGTAGAGGAATACATACAAAGTTTAGTAGTGATCAAAAGAATAGTAGTCCACAACAAATTGATAGAAAGTCGTATTAATTTAAGAAACATGAAGGAAAACTATATTTTAGAGAGTAACCTTCTGATTCTCCTCTAGTTCCATAATAAAATACATATTAATGCAGGGTTGTGTATTGCTTGGTGATAATAACAACTTTTTCTATGATGATGGCTCTACTCTGCCGTTACATAATTCCTATTTGCAACAGATGGAATGCTTTGCCCATACCTAAAGAAATTGTCTGGATCAACCCTGCTCTTTACTTGTACTAATCTATCGAAATTGTCCTTGAAGTACTTGGTTCCCCAAATACTAGCTTCTTCATAACTTACATGACCATTGTGATTGACACCTAAGTCAACATCTCTATAATTCAGATACGAACACCTTGGTGATTTAGATAGTGATCTGCAGCCACCATGCTTTCTTCTTTCCAGGTTACGGAGTACTGAATTTTGTAGACATTCCCTGCTCTATGAGGAAATGGAGTCTCAGACTCTGAAATCTCACTCATTCTGCCACCATAAGGGTTGAATGTCAAAGCTCATGGTATTCAATATCCCTTCTGGATCTGTCTTTGATAAAGGCACCAGAACATAGTCTGATTTCTTCTTCAAATACTTTCTTGATTGGGGCGTTCGATCAAGCAATACATTGATTGGAGTTCCCTTCACATAATTGGACCAATAAACTATTGATTCAACCCAACTCATTTCAATGGAGTTGTTGCTATTGATGCCTGATGAGTCTTAAACTCATCTATTTTTAATCTATTTTTCTGGCATATTTCTAGAAGTTTATGATTCATTTTTATACTGAATTATGGAATATTCATAAACTTTTTGTTTTGCGGGTTTTAAATGAAAATGAGATATTCAGTGAAGCAGAAAAATTAGATCAGAGGCGAATTCTGCAGTAAAAGCCGAGTGTTGAGAATGCGTGAGAATCCCAATAGAATATGGGAATTATGTGTAACAAGGATCAAAAATTTGGACTTAAGCCAAAAATGAAGACTGTTGATGAGTACAAAAACTCATTAGATTTTTAATCCATTTTTCTAAATATATTACGAGTTAAATGTTGATTTATTTGCAGAAATGTGGATCTTTTACTCAAATCTCTTTTTGCAGGAAAATACAACAAAAGCTAAAATTTTAGCATAAACCCGGAAGAGACCGACACAGCGGTGAAGTCTGGCGAACCGGGGTCGCGATAGAGAAGCTTAGTTGTCGATTAGTTCAAATCCATTATCTACCAATTTCATGCTTTGAGGAAGAAAAGTTTTAAAAAGTGAAGTCGTTAATTAAAGAAAGAAGTTTTAAGCCAGAAAGGAAATGTGGTTGGGACTAAGGAAATATCCAAAAGAAGAAATCCGTATCGCGACAACACTTTCGATGTCGCGACCTGTGGAATACAACTAAGGTGCGACATCCTCCGATGTCGGCGTGGCCGTCGATAAGCCACAAGAGAGGTCTTTGCAAGTAAAAGGCGTTGCAACTAGTTTTTAATGAAAGGTTTAATTGAGGTGAAACATCTTCTTTTCCCAGGTCGCAACATGAAAACGCAGACTCAGATCAAGAAGGGTGAAGTTGCAACCACATTAAGAGTTTAAGAACAGAAAAAGAGTTCGCAACCTCGAAAGAAGCCGAACAAAGTCCTGACAAGAAAACTGAAGTTGCGACCATGTAATGATCACAGACCGCAAACGATGTCCCGACCTGAAGAAGAGCTAAGTAGAGAGCAAAAGAGGTCGCGACATCACCTTGAGGTCGCGACCTGGAATAAAGGTGGTAAAGAGAAAAACTGGTTGCAACAAAGAACTGAGGTGGCGGCCAGAAGAAAAGAAATGGGCAGCAAAAGAGGTCGCGACCATGAGGTCGCGACATGAAATTGAAACCTGTGAAGGCTAAAGACCACCAATACAACTGCGACCAAGAAATCAAGGTCACAACATGAAGCCATCTTATAAACATAAAGGTGGTCGCAACCTAAAACTGCTGTCGCAACTCAGAAGTTGGAAGAAGAGAAAGACAAAGAGGTCGCACATCAACATCGAAGAAATATCGAGCAAAATGAGGTCGCTTAATTAAATGATGTCGCGACCATTAATCAAAGTAGTTACAAGAAAAATGGTAGCAGCAGAGACAATGAGGTCGCGACTAATCACGAGCAAGCAAGAGAAATCCATGTCGCGACATCAACTTGAGGTCTTACAAATGCTGAGTCAATTTTCTTTGGAAATTCATCCGAGCTTTTGGGATTCGCCCAAATTCTTTTACAAAGATAAATAGACAGATTAGAATAGTAAAGTAGCTCAGCTCTCACTAATCTTAAAAGGGAAAAAGGAGAGAACCACGTATAGTTTAGATTACATTTTTATTTCTTTCTTATTTTTTTATTTTAGTTTATTTTTCTCGGATTTGAATCGCGAACTCGTGCGTGACGAGTAGAGCCGGATTTTATTTCAGATTTTCTTAGTATTATCAAGCTCAAAATTTACGACTCCTAGACAAATTTCTGAATTCGCTTTCTTCTCTCGTTATATTGCACATAAAGTATCAGACATGATCGGTATTCCATTTCTTAATTAGCAATGCAATAATCAGGGCGCAGCTCTGCTGGATTTGATTTACATTTAGTTACAGTCTTTCCTGCACAAATATGGAGAACTACTTTGGATTCGGTTTTACTTAATTAGTGTCGTTTTTGAATTGTTAAGTTCCCAATAGTAGTACCGAATACCAGTTGAGAGAATGTATCTTGCTCTGATATCTGTGGATGCCCCTCTCACAAGGACACGTAGACGGAGATTCCTGAGAGCTGAGAGTATTCTTTTCTGGGTATGCTAGACTACCATTGACGAACCGTCGAGCTCGAGAGTACATCTCGATAAATCCCCATTCCCGCTCATAATTGAAGTTGGAGGGGTGTATTTAACAATATAAATAATCAGAGAGTTCACCTTAATCTAAAGGTAAGTTCCTAACCCCGTGTTAGCTTAGATCTAATCAAGGGAAAGGGGCGAACCCATAGATCGGGAGGTTGAGCCACCAATTAAGTGGTAGAAACTTTGCGAAAATCCTGAGAAGGAAAGGCAAAAGGTCTGCTGTCAACAGGAAATGGGTGTGAAGTATCGAGAGAGAAAAATACCCAGATCTTGCAAGATAATTTGAATACAAAGAATGGGTCGATCTGCCTTCGAGGCAAGGATATCTAACCGCTGAATATGGAGAAACTTTTTACCCAACAATTAGGAATTCTTGACAAAACTGCATCCATATATAGAACAGAGCAATGTACTTTAG
Organism: Tetrastigma voinierianum; assembly: GCA_016808115.1. Classification (NCBI taxonomy): domain Eukaryota; kingdom Viridiplantae; phylum Streptophyta; class Magnoliopsida; order Vitales; family Vitaceae; genus Tetrastigma; species Tetrastigma voinierianum. The sequence goes on from JAEQBH010002377.1 coordinate 177,078, forward strand.
TGTCGAATCGAATCGTTTTTATCAGATTTAACGATAGTTTTCGGGCTTCTCACAGAAATCGATTCAATCCATTCTTATAGATAAATTTATTTCTTATTCATTTACTTTTGTTTAGCTTAGTTTGATAATATTCACAGTATAGAATCTTTAATTTTGTTTGCTTAGATAAACTTCACTATAAGTTCTTAGTCCAAATAGTATGGAATTTTAGTAGTCAAGGGGCTTGATCTTAATTCATTGTCAATCGTGGGAATGATACTGACTTCATATCTGTATTTTACTACTTGTATGACCTGCAGGAATTTGCAAAGTAGTCATAGACTTGACCCTTATTTTTAAATCATGAATATTAAGAGAAGATTATTTTATCAAGCAACCATTCAAAGTGACATGGATGTAAGAGAAGTGTAAGGCTCTTTGTAACTATGTGTTAATTTGAGGGGGTCTTTAGTCTATATGGTAGTGCCAACAAGCTTTATGGCGCCGTTGCCGGGGATTGAAAGAATTAAAGAGGACTGAATATTCGACAAAGAGGGAAATGCTAATTTAGACATTTTATAAAAGAAAAAGAACAAAAACAATTTTTCCAGCAGTGGCTACACCAACCACTGATCTTTAACAAGCTAAGTTGAAAATATTTTTGTTTTAGTTTGACTAATCCTATTAATCTGAGTATGTTTATATTTCAGGAAATCCTTTAATGCATAGGAAACAGGATTTTGACTCCGATTCCAAAGAAACATCGAATTAAAAGAACACTCAGGTTTAAGAAAGACAAAAAAAAGCAGAAAACGCAGCTATGGCGGTAGATGAGAGACATGACTTATTGCAGGAATTGCAGGGACAAGAGTCAAGTGCCTCCCATTACCGACACAATGGAAAATTTCCGAGGCCTATTATTCAGAAGAGTATTCGTGAATCGTGATTGTACCACTGTGGATGCAAATAACTTTGAACTAAAGCCAAATTTTTGATTACAATGGTGCAAAGAAGCATCGCCCACCGGTCACCCCAATCGAAGACCTCGAACGAGCACCCGGGTAGATTTCAGATGGCACATGTTGAAGTCAATGTGGTGTGAGACCGTGAGGTGATAGCGTATCTCTTCCCATTTTCTTTTGAGAGATATAGCAGCCACATGGTATGAATCATTACCATATGGTTCAGCTTGATACTTGGGAAGAGTTGGTGGTGAAGCATACTTTAAGTGTGTTCTTTCCCCATCTCTCACCTCGAGAAGAAGAGAGATAATAGTATCTCCCAACAAGGGGAAGATGAGAGCCTATATGTAGCCCGGAGTGATTCAAAGAGGTTGTCAAGAGGTGCCCTATGCATGGGATTGATTTAAACCCGGGATGGATATAGTGTATGATGTGACCCTTCCTGCATCTTATCTAAACTCTGTCTAGAGGATCTCACTGCACTTCAATCCGACCAAAACCGACTCGTCTGACATCAAGAAACTGAAGTGAACCCTAACTTTCTATAACCGATTTACTTGTTTAAACTCATAACCAAATTTTCTTTTAATTAGTTGGAGTGATAAAATTTTCGCAACTTTTTGCTCTTCAAATATTTTTTATAAAATTTTCTATGAAGATAACGGCCGCATTTTTGATAAACCAAAATTAATTGGCCAAGAAATTTACACTTCTACAAAACCCCAATTCCTCCCAACTTCTTTATTCCCAAACTTGCACATCATTATCATATTTCTACCAACATGCCACTTCAACACTAATTTCAATTTATAAATACAAACTTACAAACTTAAGTAGAACATATCTAGGATGCATCATATATATGAAATGCATGGATATTTACAAATATACAATTTCAAAAATTCAATATGTGTTGTTCAATTCATATATTCATCTCATACAAAAGTTTTACATCATAGGTCATAAATCGCCCACTCCATGTGACAACAAATGATGACGTCCCGTCACGATAGGCACACAATGGAATATAAATAGCTACAAATGAACAAAATGCTAGTGCAACGAAAATATATATCACATACACTAACATGACAATTTATCATTTGTTTTATGGTTTTCAAACCCCTATGTATATCCTTTAATTATTTTAACCATCACGGCGATTTAAACTAACGCCCAACGAAGTTTACTAAGTCATCTCAACCATCACGCACGTGAATTTAATCGCATCGCACGAGGGCGCCAGTTTATCAATAATCGAGCAACCACACGAATTTATCAGATCGCAATCGTAGCTAAAACTCCGCAACCACGAGCGGAATTTACTGCATCGCCACATAGTGCCAAACTTTACAAATAGCCAACCACGCAGCGGAATTGTCCGTGATCGCAACGTAGCGCTTATACTTATGAAAACCAAGCAATCCACGGACGGAATTTTCTGCATCGTCATGTAGTGCTAACTTTTCTCTATTGTGAGCGACTGCGGACGGAATTTACTCGATCGTCACATAACGCTAAATCTCATTATATCTTAAGGAATATACATGGGTTTTAAAACTACATTTACTTAGTGTCAAAAGTAATAAATCTAACTCGCTTGAAACTTCTAAAACTCTCTTTTCAAATATTTTCTTTTAGATTACTAATCACCATATTCATTACCAACATCAACCATTTACATGAAACCTGAAAGATCTTAAGTGGCGAATCACTTACCTTGAAGCCGCCACTCCCCGCTGCCGCCTCTACGGCGCCGTGGACGCCGCTTCTCCGCGTCTGGCACCTGGCAATAATATTCTCATCGTCGTTATGACGTACTTCACCAATCATGGCGTCGCAATCCCATCATCATTTTTATATATCTTCCAATCATTTACCCAACCAGACTCAATCCCATTTTATAAAATGGTTTAATCTCAGGATCATTCACGTCTCCGCGAATTTCTTGATACGGAACTAAAACGAAGATTAACAAACGATTCATCATATAGTGGTAGCACGTCGCGTTCCGCTTTCTCGCTTCTTCCACAACACATATCACCTTCCATCATCGGAATGTCTTTGTTTCAATCATTTGAAGTTATTATCTTTCCATCGAACACCACTCATCAACAAAACCGCGGCGTCAGATTATACCGATTATCAACGGTAGAATAGATTCATTATATTCACTGGAATATTTGGCACCTTTAGCAATTACTGAACTTCTTCGCCAACTATTCTAGTTTATTTGTCCATAATCTTAATCGCTCATCGATGAGAGTGAAACTCACTATGATCAAAAGATTTAAAACTGATAATCAAAACAGAGCAAATCATTTAGCTGCAGCATGAGTTCACCTTCATCCGTATTAGATTTTTTAGAGCTGCTAATGTTTTAGTCCTTCCATATCAATTCTATCTCTTAGCAGGTTCTTTACCAATTGAATCAATTCATTTGATGATTCTAACTTAATTTATAGTCAAAACAAAATTAGGGGTTTTACAGAAATTTTGACAGCAATTCTTTTGTTAACCTCAATATTTTCCTGTATTTACACCAACTCAAAACCATATTTTCACCACATGAGTTTGGTTCAAAACCATTTATAATCAATTCAATCAACAGATTTATGGTTTCGAATCTTACATAATAAAACCGGTAAAACATGATCAACCAAAGTGTTCACCATCTTTCTAAACCATATAACATGATGATCAATGTTTACTTTTCAACACCTGGGTTTCATTCCCATAACTGACAATCAAAGCACATGTGTGATCTTTCCACAAACCAATTAAAAGGAGCAACTAATTCTCCATACTAAACCTTAATAATCCAATTACCCATGATTCCAAAACACATACCTAAATCCTTTTTTAATTCTTCCTTTCTCCCTTCTTCTTCCTCCCTCTTCCTCTTCCTCGTTCCTTCTCCTCTCCAAAACGTGAGCCCTGCACTTTGGAGACCAAAAATGAGTTTGGCTTCTTGTTTTCCCATTTTATATTCTAATACTTTAATTGCCATCAAGTCCTTCATCCTTTTAAATTTTCAAATACTCGGGCTTTTTGTTATTTATATGATGGCCCATCTCTACTCACTTAATGGTTTTCATATCCTTTATGAATTACAATTTAACCCTTGTTCATACTACAATACCGGGTTCCATAATTTATAATTTCCTAATTTCATTTCCGTAATATTACAATAACACTTAGTGCTTGTATACGCCCACAAAGGATCGGCTGCATCACGATACCTTCTCGATTCGAAGGCATAACTAATTTAATGCCAACCTTAAATTGATAATTCTCTAACACCATGAGATTCAATTAATCTAATGTAGAGATTTATTTTACCTCTATAATCCATCTTTTAACACTAAGAGGTTATAGATCGAAACTAGGGGTTTACAGTGTATCATGCCTTAAATGATACATCTAAAGGCATTATAGATGTTTTTTCCATGTCAGGGAGCATTCAAAAGAAAAAGTGGGCCAAGGCTAGAGATATGATAGAAGACTCGGCTAAATGCAACATGAAAGTCTATCCGAAGCTTCAAGGGGTAATAGCAGAGAAAAGGGGTCATGGAGCTGGAGCAAATGATGCCTATGGAGGCAAAGTTAGATGCCATAATGCATAGGGATGGACAAACAGAGAGAAAATGCACACGCTTCATGAAATGTGAGTAGCTGAAAGAGAACTTATGAGAAGAAGTGTCGATGTGCAAATAAGGAAGATTCTAGGAAGCCGAGATGTTGGCACGTGAATGAGCCAAGAAATTACCATTTCAAGCAAACTTAACCCGCCCACACATTACAGCCAAAGATTGAGGAACCAAGGAGAATTTTCATGGTGGAGGGTACTACAAGGTCTACACATGTAATCCTCAACAAGGATATCAGCAGCCACCAAGGTTCCAACAGTAGCATCAAGGGGGTGAGGGTAGAAATGACTATCAGAGTCAAAGGAGGACTCAACCATTTGAAGAACGTCGCAGCCTGGGACAAATAAAGGCTATTACAATTCCTATGAACGTAAATTGTCCGACTTGAAGCTTAAACTGGACATCAAGTGTTTCAGAAGAATACAAGTGCCTCGTTGAAAAACTTGGAGACACAAGTAGGGCAACTGGCCCCAATATGCCAAATCGTAGCAAGGGTATTATTCTCCCTAGTGACACCAAAAAGAATCCAAAAGACCGCAAGATGGCAATTCAAGAAGGGAAGGATTTGAGCAACACCGAAGGAAAGAAATGAAAGAAGAGACCGAGGCAATCAAGAAGAGACTGAAAGAAGGAGAGAAGAGCACATGATTGAACAATTAAAGGAAGTAAGGAGCAAATGTAAGGAAGGAGACGCCATACACCTTCTGCCATTTCCACATAGACTTCGTAAGGCAAGAAGAGAAGAACAAGCCAAATTTTAGACATTTTCAAGAAAATAGAAATCAATATCCCATTTGCGTGAGGTGATCAACCAAATGCCTATTTATGCAAAATTTCAAGGAGACACCGAGCAAGAAAAGGAAAATAGCCGTGGGGAGGGAATAGTAAACTTGGATCACACATGCAAAGGCCGTTATCCAAAGAAAAGCTCCCAGAAAATGAAGGACCCGGCAGCTTCACCATTCCCGCTCCATAGGGAAATATGAATTCAAGAAAGCTTTGTGTGATTCTAGCTTAGTATAAATTTGATGCCTCTATCAGCTGCAAGTAGACTTAATTGGGGAGAACTTACTCCTTACCACAATTACATTGCAAATGGCTGATAGATCAATGGCAAAAACAGAAGGTATTCTTAAAGATGTACTTGTCAAGGTTGGGAAATTCATCTTCCCAATGGATTTTGTTATCATGCGTATTTGAGAAGATACCCAAGTCTGCCTGGGAAGACCTTCTTAGCAACCGGAGTCGCCTTGATAGGATGGCAGAAGGTGAACTCGACACTCAAGGGTGGGAAATGAAGCAAAAGGCACTTTAATATTAATAGGAGCTGAAACATCCCGATGTAGATGCGAAAGTTGTAAGGCCGTAGGAAACAATAGCCTTCTCATCGTCAATTGAATTCGATTGTATCCTTCAACATTCTATCAATGAAATTGAGATGAATTTCAGATTCGAGAGCCTTGAATGTGAAGTAACGCTTTCAAATTTGTTTAACAAAGAAACAAATTCGAGCATAAATGAAAATAAATAAGATGAAGTATGCAATGTAAACAAGAAACTCATGAGCAAGAACCAAGGGTATGGGTTAACATTGAATAATTGCCCAGCCATTTGAAATATGAGCTTTAAACCGTAAAAGAGAAAACTAGTTATCATATCACCGCATTGGATCGTCGAACAGGTTGTTGGAAATTTCGAGAAAATACAAGGAAGCAATTGCTTGGTCAATCGAGGATCCGCGGTATCGCCCCTCCATTTCCGCATTTAGCATAAAATATTGGTCGATAATGCAAAAACTTCTATTGAGCATCAAAGGATACGAACCTGATGAAAGAAGGTCTAAAAGAGCTCCTTAAATGGTTAAATACGTTTTATATATATATCGATAGTTCTCGTGTCTGCATGTGGTTCCTAAGAAAGGTGGATTCATCAGATCAAAAATGAAAAGAATGAACCGATTCCGCCACATCCGCATTGCAGGAGGGTGTATTCATTGATCGTATGTCGATAGGCTGGTGGACACCCTCACTTTGTTTTCGATGGATACTCTGATATAAACTAAATTGCTATTGCACTATGATCGTGAGAAAACCACTTTACATGCCCATTTGGTACTTTTGCTTTAGAGAATGCCATTTGGCTCAGGTAATGCCCGGTACCTTCCAAAGATGCATGATGTCTATATTTTCCGATGAAGGTAAGAAGTTATGGAGATCTTCATGGATGATTTTACAGTGTATGGATCCAGTTTTGAAAAGTGCCTGCATAACTTGGAGACAATACTTCAAAGGTACAAGGACAAGAATCTAGCTCTGAATTGGGAAAAATGTCATTATTTTATGGTTACAGAATGAACTGTCTTAGGGCACATGATTTATGCAGCAGGGCTTGAGGTAGACCAAGCAAAAGTTTCAATTATAAGAAATTTGATGCCACCCACTACGCCAAGGAATTAGAAGTTTTTAGGACATGTCGATTTGCGTAAGATTTATCAAAGATTTCTCAAAATTGCTGTAATTCACTCATGCATTGGCCGAAGGGATAACAAATTCCTTGCTTTGATGAATTGGCCAGAGGCTTTTGAAGAAATCAAATTCAGACTAGTTGAAGCTCCCATCATGGCAAAACCATTGGAACAGAGAATTTGAAATCATGTGTGATGCCGTGATTTCAGAATGGAGTCAGATTGGGACGTAAAGATGAAAAGTTCAAGGCCATATACTATGACAACAAACCTTCAATGAAGCTCGTGAAAATTACTCTACCATCGAAAAGGAGATGCCGGCACATTTGCATGTGACAAATTTAGGGCCATACATTTTGGGGTCCCATGTTATTATACACACCGATCATGCAAAGAATTAAGTATCTAATGGCAAAGAAAGAAGCAAAGCAAGATCGGGACGTGGGTATCGTTATTGCAGAATTTGATTTAGAAATAAAAGACAAAAAAGGGTTGTAACAATGTGATAGATGATCACTTGTCAAGAGTGGAGGAAACCCACTCCAGACAAGAAGAAGAAAGAGAAATAATGTAAAAATTTTCCGTGATGAACAGCTATTCCAAATGATCACCTGAACACCTTGAAGGCTTGACATATTGTAAACTACTTAGCTTCAGGAATTGCCACCGTAATTCGCCTACCAACAGAGAAAAAGCTAAGGACTAACAAAGAGTACTACATCTAGGATGATCCATTATCGCTAAAAGAGAGTCGATCTAATTATAAGGAGATAAAACTTAAGGCGAAAGCAAAGCAAGATTTTACAAGAATGTCATGCATCACCATACGGGAGGACATTTTGCAGGAGATAAAACGGCCCACAAAATTCTCCAATCAGGATTTTACTCGCCTACTATTTTTAAGGACTGTTTTGAATGGGTGAAGTTATGTGATCAATGCCAAAGAATGGGAAATATCAGCAAAAGGCATGAAATACCCCTGCAAGGTATCATGGTGGTACAATTGTTTGATGTATGGGTAATGGATTTTATGGGGCCTTTTCCAGTTTCATTTGGAAATACATACATACTCCTAGCTGTGGATTATGTATCAAAATGGGTTGAGGCAAAGAATCCTTGTCCAAAGAATGATGCCAATACAAGCCAGGATTTTTACAAAGAAATACTTCGTGATTGGGACACCTAACTATAATCACGACGGGAGTGAGCCATTTTGCAAATAAGGTGTTTGACAAACTCATAAGGAGCATGGTATCAAACATTATGAGCTTGGCTTATCATCCTCAAACAAATGGGCAAGCTGAAATTTCCAATGTGGGAGATAAAGAAAATTCGAAAAGACTCAGAAGTTCTAGCATTAAGAGATTGGTCTGCTTGACGATGCACTCAAGTATACATGACTGCTTAAACTCCCATTGAATGTCCCCATACAAAGTTTGTCTTTGGAAACTTTGTCATCTAATTTCTTGGAGCTAAAATATAAAGCTATGTGGGCCATCAAGAAGCTAAATTTTGATTTCAAAGCTGCTAAAGAAGAGAGGCTACCCAAGCAAATGAATTGGAAGAGCGAGGAATGAAGCCTGGTGATAGTGCCGTAATCTACAAGGATAAACAAAAATGACATGATCAAATAATCTCAGGAGGGAATTCAAGGCGTGAGATCAGTCCTTATTCAACCTGTACTAAGACTCTTTCCAGAAAGCTTAAATCCAAATAGAGTGGACCATATACAAGGGTATCAAGCACACAATAGCGAATTTAGAACCAAAGAATCATGAGGAGTTCAAAGTTAATGGTCGTAGATTAAAGTACTACCTTTAGAGAAATAATTGGAAGATTAACCTAGTTCGAATATGAAATCAAGAAATGTAACAATGGCAAGAGAAGCTCCAGCCTAAAGACTAAAAATTGGTAAAATTTTCAGGGAAGATAATCCACATCAGTTTGTTTTAAGTTTTTTCTTGTTATAGTTTATAAATTTTATGTTTAAATTAATAGCTTTGTGTAATTTGATTCATATTTGATGGAAGAATAGGTAAATATTTGTGTTAGTTTTGCAGGACAATGGAAGATGAGTAAAGGGAGAGAGCCCAGAATCAAACTTCACCCGCATAAGAGACAAAAAATGGCAGTACACTCTTCTGATTTTATTTAAATTTTGTCTCTGAGAAAAGGATTGAAAGTTTAAATTTAATTTGTTTCGTGTTTAAATTTTTGAATGTGAAGCACAGATGATGAATTTGTTGAATATTTGCATGACGGGCGATGAATTGAAGCAGGCCAGTTTTGATTGATTTAATAAATGAAATTGCTGGTGAATTTGATTGTTCAGGGAGACTTAAAATTTTTGTGGTCGCAACACTAATCCAAAAGTTAAAAACCAAGAATGCCGGATGTGGGAAGCAATAAACGAAAAGGAAGTAGAAATGTTGAAACTGAGGTCATGACTAAAATAAAGCAAGGAAAGAAAAGAAGTTGTGACATAAAATTTCTATCGTGACTACATTTCCGTGCCTGAACAAAACTCAAGTTGCGTACTCAAAAAGTCCAAAATTCAATAAAAGAGGAATTTTAAACCTCTCATTTTGGGCGTCCCAGCATTAAAAATAAAACTCATTGAAAATCATCAATTGAAAAGCTTAAAAATCTGATGACGTGAAATAAATTGAGCCAACGATCCACTCCAATTTCAAGGTCGTGGCCCAAACAACTAAACCTTCGCTTCATCACTCATTCAAAAGTTTGAAATAGTTATTAATGCGTAAACGTAATCAATGTCTCTGATTAAAACGAATTTGGTTTTGTCCTGTTTGCCAAAGAGAATAATCGAGGAAATTTAATAACTCCAAGAAACCGGATCAATATTCTTCACTTGCCACCCCAAACCTCTGCTAAACATAAAGAAGCATGAAGTCGAGAAACCTCATTCACCTGCTTGAATTTAAAGAAAGAATAAATGACCTCAGCCCCTAAGAGACGCAAAATCACTATAAAAGGATGGGAGAAACAAAGGAAAATAAATTGTAGCACGAAGAGGCGGAGACTGAGAGAAAAGCAGTGCCTTTAGGTCGAGAACACAAAGAAGGGCGAACGAATGGAGTCTGAAAACAAACCAATTCCATTCACTATTCCATAAAACAGGTAAATCTTAAGAGATGGTCAAGGGAAGGAATCGAAGAAGGGTTAATTAGAACCCATCAACCCGAGAAGCTCCAAGAAAAAGGAAATAAGCAGCCAATTTGTCGGACAACCTTGTTAATGTAAATAATCACTCTCGAGCAAGCCTAAGGTCCGTGAACCAAAATGAGGCAAGCCAACCTGTGAGGGAAGATATAGAGTTTTAGACAAGAAATAGGAAAGTTTTTCCATTTAGTTATAGTCTTATTCAGTAGGAAAGTAGATTGTACAATATCGAAATTGTTTTGATATTTGAATGAAAATTATTGTTGACCTACAAATTAATATTTTTTTGAGTTCATGAATTGACTTGAGAAATTTTGTGTTCGTGTTATTTTCTGTTTAGCATGAAAAGAATAAATACCTTGTCTGTGCAAGGATCAAATAAACAATTATGTTCTTCCCCAAGAACAAAATTTCAGGAAGAATAAGGGCACGGATTTTTAAACTGGAAATTAGGAGTGCTGCCTGCATTGTTTAAATTTAGTATAGATTGCAAAAATGGGAAAATGGTTATTGCCGATGAAAGTAGTACTTCGTTGAAAGAATGTGCGGTATAGCAAATAAGTACAAGTCTTGGAAGAAATAATACACTCGGGTCAACAAAACTTATGAAACTTGAGAGGAATTAGGAACATCTTCTCTGGGAAATTCAAAGATCGAGTCCATAGTCCTAGAACTTATCGGATTATTGATCGAGGCTTAAATCTTAGGTGAAAATGTACTCAACAAGAAGTGATAGAGGCCATCCTTGGCGCTTGAGCTTTTCTGTTTACTCAATATATGCTAAAGCATATTCTAGTTCCTGATTTGAGCCAAATAAACCTTATTTCTTCAATACCACAACTAAAACCTAAATTCCTTCCTTGCAATAATCTTGTAGCAAAGAGCCCAATTTATCCAGTTTCACAAAAAAAGTCTACTATAAAGAAAGAAACAAGTTTGGGGGAGAAATAATTCCAAATGTTACAATGAAGGAGGTGAAGAAGTAAAGATGCAGAAATGTTTGAAAAAGGGAGTAAGTTTTGTCTTGTGGCCTATTTCCCTTGAACAATTAAGCTTGTAGGAGTGTTTTAACATCTAGTACCCTAATACCAACTGGTATGAGAGTTGCTAGCCCAAAGTTCTCTAAGAGTAATAGAAAGCCTAAGAAGACAAAACATTGCACTATTCCCAACCGTAGAAAAACAAAAGCAAAAGAGTTCAAGAACAAAGGACCTGCCTGAATAAAGTGCATATGGAAATTGAAATTCCATAAAAAGAATTCAGAAAGATGAATCAGCAGATCAGAGAATTAACAAGTACAAAGAAGAAAAGCAGAAAGTCAAGAGAACAAGCACAGAGAAGATGTGGAAACCGGTGATTTGGTAACTTAAATTTTTCCCATTATCTAATTGATTACCTAAGCCCAACATTACAAGCCCGAAGACCTCATTGATCTTGAAGGTTGAATTCTACTTCCACATTAGCGGAGATCAATATGAAAAACAAGCCTATGGACTTTGACAAACAAATTAAGAAAATTCCCAAAAGATCAACTAATCTAAATATGAAGATGAAAAAGGATTGGGAAGACCCGCACACACACACACACACGTAACAAGACTTGTTGAATAAACCTGCTTAAATACATTATTTCACAAAAAAGAAATCTATAGGTGTAAGTGTACCATTTCTATTCTCAATCGTAAAATGAAATTTAAAACGATGCCTAAGATTCTTATTTCCATATTAGAAGGTGGAATGAGGAAGACTCGTGGTATGACTTAAAAAATGTCCTTAAAAAATTTTAAGTCATTCAGTTTGAGACAAACAATTCTTTCTTTCGTCAGGGGACAAGTAAAATGTTGGTTCGGGGAATTCGATGAGTCCAAAACTCATTAGATTTTTAATCCATTTTTCTCGAGTATATTACAAGTTAAATGTTGATTTATTTGCGTAAATGTGGATCTTTACTCAAATCTCATTTAGAAAATACAAAGAAAGCTAAAATTTCAAGATAAACTGTAAGAGACCAAACATAGCATAATTGGAGTCGAGAATCAAAACCGGGGTCGCGATAGGAAGCTTAGTTGTCAATCAGTTCCAAGTCACGACATCACCAATTTCATGCTTTGAGGAAGAAAAAGAAGTCCTAAAAAGGGTGAAGTCGTTAATTGTTGTTAAAGCCGAGACAAAGGAAATGTGGCTTCGACTAAGGGAAATATCCAAAAGAAGAAATCCATGTCGCGACAACACCATGCGCGACACCAACTAAATATTAAATCGAGGCGCGACATCAATTCACGCCGCGACGTGGATCCGTCAATGAAAGCCACAAGAGAGGTCTTTGCAAGTAAAAGATGTTGCAACTAGTTTTTAATGAAAGGTTCCAATTGAGGTCGCGACATGCTGTTTAGGTCGCGACATGAAAACAGGAACTAGAGTCTCAACAGAAAAGGTGAAGTTGCAACCACATTAAGAGTTTAAGAACAGAAAAAGAGGTCGCAACCTGGAAAGAATGAACAAAGTCCCCGACAAGAAACCGGCTGCGACTCATGTAATGATCGGCTGCATCGCAAACGATGTCGCGACCATCGATGAAGGTCGCACCGCGAAGAGCTAAGCGTATAAAAGAAAAGAGGTCGTGGATACGACCTCAGGTCGGACTGAATAAAGGTGGGAAAAGTGAGAAAACCTATTATAACAAAGAACCGAGGCTACCGCTGTAAGAAAAAGCAAATGGCAAGAAGAGGTCGCGACCATGAGGTCGACATGAAATTGAAACCTGTGAAGGCTAAAGACCACCAATACAATTGCGACCAAGAAATCAATACAACATGAAGCCATCTTATAAACATAAAGGTATTTGTAACTCAAAACTCGTTGTCAAACTCGTGGTTGAAGAAGAGAAAGACAAAGAGGTCGCGACATCACCATGAGGTCGCGACATCAACACTGAAGAAATACTGAGCAAATGAGGTCGCGACTACAAATGATGTCGCGACCATTAATCAAAGCAGTTACAAGAAAACTAGTTGCAGCAGAGACAATGAGGTCGCGACTAATCACGAGCAAGCAAGAGAAATCCATGTCGCGACATCAACTTGAGGTCACGACATAGAACAAGTTGAGAGTCGGGCCTTTCTTCGAAATTCATCTCGAGCTTTTGGGATTCGCCCAAATTCTTTTACGTATAAATAGACAAAGATTAGAATAGTAAAGTAGCTTCCGTCTTCACTACCTTGGGTGCGGAAAGGAGAGGAACTCTGTATAGTTTAGATTAGATTTTTATTTCTTTTTTGGCTTTTATTTTAGTTTATTTCTTTTCCGGGATTTGAATCGCGACCAGCAAGAGACGAGTAGAGCTGGATTTTATTTTCTCGTATTTTTTAGTATTAATGTCAAAATTTATGAATTCTAGATAAATTTCTCGAATTCATATTTTTCTCGCTTTTATCGTAATTACAAGTGGGTTGTACGTGATCTAGATTCCATTTTTAATTAGCAATGCAAGACCGTATTAAAATTGGATTTGATTTACATTTAGTTACAGTCTTTCCTGCACAAATATGGAGAACTACTTTGGATTTGGTTTTACTTAATTAGTGTCGCTTTTGAATTGTTAAGTTCCCACAGTAGTAAATCGAATACCCGCTGAGAGAATGTATCTTATTCGACATCTAGGATGCCCTCTCGCGTGATGGCCAGTAGACGAGATTCCCGAGAGTCGAGAGTATCTCTTCCGGGTATTAGACTACCATCGACGAATCGCTAAGCCTCGAGGAGTTCATCTCGATAACCTCATTCGGTCACACTGAAGTTTGAGGGGTGTATTTAACAAATATAAATAATCGCAGAGTTCACCTAATCTAAAGGTAAGTTCCTAACCCCAAGGTTAGCTTAGATCTAATCAAGGAAAATAACCCATTAGATCGAGGTCGAGCCACTAATTAAGTGGTAGAAACTTTGCAAAAATCCCGAAGGAAAAGCAAAAGGTCTCATTACCGTGAAATGGTAGAAGCATTGAGAGAGAAAATACCCAGATCTCGCAAGATAATCAATATATGTATCGTTGATTCTGTCTTCGGGAGGCGCGATTATCTAACCAAGAATTCGAGAAATCCAATTCCAACAATTAGGAATTCCTCGACAAAACCGTATCCATAGAACAAGATAATGTACTTTAGTGCTAGAATCGATCGTTTGCATTGTATTTCACTGATAGTTTTCGCTTCACAGAAAAAACTCCATTCAATCCATTCTTATAGATATAATTTATTTTTTATTCATTTACTTTTGTTTAGCTTAGTTTGATAATATCTACAGTATAGAATCTTAATTTTTGTCTGCTTAGATAAAACTTTCTACTATAAGTTCTTAGTCCAAATAGTATGGAATTTTAGTGAATGGGGTAGTTGATCTTTTAATTTGTTGTCAATCTCTCGTGGGAATGATACCTCGGGCTTACATTCGCATTTTTTACTACTAGACATCTGATAACTCAGTTGTCATAGACTTGACCCTTATTTTTAAATCATGAATATTAAGAGAAGATTATTTTATCAAGCAAACTTATCCAAAGTGACATGGATGCAAGAGAAGTGTAAGACTCTTGTAACTATGTTAATTTGAGGGGTCTTTAGTCTATATAGAAAAAGGCAAACAACTGTCGCAACATAATTTTTTATAGACTAACTGATTTATGTCGCGACAAAGTTAGGGAAGTGCATGAATAAGAATGTCGCGACATTCCTTACTCTGTCGCAACATTGATCAAGAAAATAGCAATGAAACTCATGTCGCGACATCTCACAACTCACACAGAAAATACGTGAATTGAAGATAGCGCAGAAAGCTCACACGACAAAAGTCAACTATGTCAATGGTCAATAAAAATCCACAACAAATTAGCTGGCAAGAAAGATCACGAGAACAGAGAAGTTTGTAAGCACACACAAGAAAAACAATGAGACATGTCAAGACACGTCAATAGAGCTTATGTCATGGATAGACATTTTAATCCATGACAAGACCAAGGCAGATTATATGTCATGACAAAAGAAAACTATGTCGCGACACAACATTCAGAGTCAGCAATGAAGGATAAGAGATTTTTTTCATGATAGAGAAGTTTTATGTCGCGACAAAAAATATAAGAGACATGAGACCAACCTAGACAAGTATGTCGAGACAAAGACTTCAATGTTGCAACAAATAGTTCAACCAACACCAGATCAAAGACGACATGTCAGCGACAAAGAAAAGTCCGCACAATGCACGAAAACTCAGAGAAACTCTATCGTGATTAACAGTTTACTATGTCGCGACAGTTGAAAAGAACCACAAGAATAATAGGGCAACATCTTCTTTACCAGTCGACAATGAATGAAGAACTCAAGGTAGAATTCTTTGTCACAACAACAGGAAGCTAGGTCGTGACATAAATCAAGAGGAATGTCAGCGCATTTAAGTGTCACGACATAGTCAAGAACAAGAAATTGTCAAATTATGTCGCAACATTCCAAAACTTTGTCATGACATAAAAGAAAGGAGAAGACTTAGAAACTTTGTCGCGACACAAAAATTCTATGTCGCGACACAAAGTAGCGCAATAGAAGGAAACCCTACGCGTATTAAAGAATTTTTCAAGGCGACATAATTATCTGCTATCTGCCGCAAGACATCCAAGAATTGTCGCGACACGAGACACTCTGGTCGCGATATAAACCAAATAACCTCAGCAGAACTATGTCGCGACATTGCCTAATTATGTCGTGACAGAATTCAAGAAGAAAGCATAAAAATATGTCGCGATAGAAATTGCATGCCACGACAAGATGCTGGGCAACAGAGATGAAAACTATGTCGTGACAGAATTTTCTATGTCACGACAAAACTACTAATTGGGCCAGGATTTTTAGGGATCCACAATTTGTGCCTATAAGTGCGGCCCATCATTTGAAAATCTATAAATAGACGCATCTAGGGTACTGTACGCAGCTTCCACCAAACAAGGAACTTGGTAGTTAGAGCACTCTTGTATATTATTTTTCTCATTTTTCTTTCTTTTGTTTAGTTTTTAGAGTAGCATTTTGCTTAATTCTTTCGGGATTGAATAGTGATCCGTGAAGTTTCAAGCCGAGCCTACCAGAAATTCGCTTTTCATTACTGTTCGATGAATGAATTTGGAAATTTTGGGAGTCAAGTGGCTTCAATTCATTTGCAATTTTAGGTGAATTTACTCGATCAATTAGTCATATTTCAGATCCAGCTTTTGAAAGATTGAGCTCCATCTGGGAATGGATCGATGTTAATTATTATTTTCTGCTTAACTTGAAAGACTGTCATAGTTCGAAATTTTGGATTTATTTAATTGATATTGTTCTTGAAGCTACTTATTCAGAATATTAGTAACATGAACCTAGAAAAGGATTGTATCTTGCTTTGATTTCCAAGAAGCCCTATGAGTGACACAGAGATGGAGATCAACACAGTGTACGCTACTGGAGGTATGTTAGACTAATATTATGGAACCACTGAGCTCTAAAAGATCACTTAGATAGATCACTAACTTACCTTACGGTGATAGTTGAGGATGTATCAATTTAATTGATCAGAGGTTTCTCCTCAATTTGATGAGAGGATCTTGATCCCGTGTTAGCATAGATATAATCAAGAAGATAGAAAATCTTATCAAATTAGATGGATGAGTTACCAATTAGATTGGAGAAAACTTGCAATATCCTGTGTCTATAGGAGGAAGAAGTCTTCAGTCCTAAGAAATGGGTATGAAGTACTAAAAAGGAAAAACACCCAAATTTTAGAAAGAGGTTTCTATTCTACAAGTAACTAATTAGACCCATGTATCCGAAAGGAATATGGATCTCTAATGAGTGAAATATATGGTTTATGGAGAAATTTAAACTATACTACCTAGCATCTTTGACAAGTTCAAATTTCAAACTAATGGTTGAACTATGTTATAAAATGATGCAGAAATTCATAATTGTACACTGATCTATTTCCCAGTGTTACTTTACCTAGTGAACTTTCCAATCCATTTATTTGAATTCTTTACATGTAGTTATAGAGTTTAAAATAGTTTTTACTTTTGCTTTAGTTTATAACCAAACCATTTTTAACTTTGGAGTTCAAATAGCAAAGATCTTGAGTAGATGGGGTACTTAATCTTTAGATTTATCATCAACTCCTACGAATTTATCCTGACTTAAATCCATTTATTACTAGATGACCACAGACTTACAAAGTGATTTATACCAAAATCAATTATAATGGATCCCTTTTTCAAAAATGGCTAAACACATATTTTTATCAAAATTTAGTCAAACAAGTTTTATGGCATTCCAACTGAGGACTGAAAAGTCTTTGGATGAAATTGCTAATTACTTCATCAAATTTGGTCTATGTTTAAAAATCAGTCAATCAACGCCCAACTCAGGGAAGCTTTCATTCATAAGAGCAAGAAGCCTTTCAAAATTTCCAAGAATTTTGTCAATCAATTTTAATGGATCCCTTTTTCAAAAATGGCTAAACAATTATTTTTATCAAAATTTAGTCAAACAAGTTTTATGGCATTCCAACTGAGGACTGAAAAGTCTTTGGATGAAATTGATAATTACTTCATCAGATTTGGTCTATGTTTAAAAATCAGTCAATCAATGCCCAACTCAGGGAAGCTTTCATTCATAAGAGCAAGAAGCCTTTCAAAATTTCCAAGAAACAAGGAGACAAATTTAGCTTTTATTGTCTTATAGTCTTTCCTATTCACTGGTAGTATGACAACCCTAATGAAGAGATCTTCATGAATCTTATCCACTACATATTGCCATCGATGAAGAAGGTCAAGTGCACCTTGTTCCAGTGTTTTTTCGACTCTGAAAACAGTTACCGTTTCTGGAACAGGAACTAACCTAATTTTCCAGGCAACAATCACTCCAAAGCTAGCCCCACCTCCTCCTCTAATGGCCCAGAAAAGATCTTCTCCCATTGATTCCCCATCTAGAATCCTCCCATTAGCATCAACAATCTGAGCATCAAACACATGATCAACAGATAATCCATATTTCCTCATCATGTTCCCATATCCACCACCACTGAAATGGCCTCCAACTCCAACAGTGGGGCAAGCCCCAACTGGGAAGCCATGCACATTGCTCTTCTCTACAATTCCATAATAAAGTTCCCCGATTGTCGCCCCAGACTACACCCATGCCCACTCATTCTCTGTATCAACACTAACTGCTCTAAGATTGAACATATCAAGAATAGCAAAGGGAACATCAGACACATATGAGAGGCCATCATAATCATGGCCTCCGCTGCAAATTCTAAACTGCAGTACATGGATCTTGCAGCATATAATTGTGGCCTGAACATGGGACACATGAGAAGGGGCTACAATGAACTGTGGTGTTGGGGTTGTGGATGACATGAACCTGAGATTTTGTATGTATGATTGCAAGACATATGTGTATGAAGAATTAGTGGGGGTGTAGAAAACATCTGAGATTGGTGGGGAGGGCGATGATAGATGTGAGAGGCATTGGAGGAAGCTGTCATGGACTGGATCTGACATGGTCAACAAAAAATGGAGAACAAGAGCTAAAAGTGCCGGGAGAATTGCAAATCTTGAAGTACCCATCTCATCTACTGTTGATTTCCAAGGGAGAGATCTTTCCAAAACCCTATGGAAAATTGTTGGGAATAATTAAGACTGTCGATGGCCATGAAAGTAGAGGGCTGGAAATTTCTCCTTTCAATCCTTAGGTATGACTATGCCAACCACCATAACCGAATCAAAACATCCCACCAGCTTTTCTGTTTGCTTTTGCAATAATTTTGTGAAAAGGACAATCAAAATGACAGTCAGTGGATAAAAGTACTAAATTTTGTTAATAAAGAGCAAACAACTGATAACCCCACTCAATTACTAATCTTTTACTTTGCGATAAAGTAGGTGGAAAAAGGAACTCCAAATGACTTCACAAAATGTCCTCCATAATCACTCAGTAGATGAAAAGATTAGGGAAAGAACTGTCAGCATGTTTATGCAAATTTTCAGCCCCAAAACTAATAGTGAAGAAGAAGCATCAGCCCCAAAATTAAGAAAAAGGAAAGACAGAAAAAGGAACATGGGAGGAAGAAAAATAACAGAAAAGAAGAAAAAAAAAAGGAAAAGAAAAAGGAGCAGGATGGGAAATAAAGAACATGAAAAAGAATAGTCATATCACTACTTTGCCAGTAAGCATTGAGACCCCTGAGCCTGAGGGAAAGGTCCCAATGAATACAATCCTTAAGCTAATCTGCAATGGGCAAAGTTCTGATTTGTTTTTAATGTTTTCCTACCTTCTAGGGGGCACAAATTTACATAACATATTGTGGTCCTGTTTGCTAAAATTCCCACTCCAGTAAAGTTGGTAGAGGAATACATACAAAGTTTAGTAGTGATCAAAAGAATAGTAGTCCACAACAAATTGATAACAAGTCGTATTAATTTAAGAAACATGAAGGAAAACTATATTTTAGAGACTAACCTTTTGATTCTCCTCTAGTTCCATAAAAAATACATATTAATGGAGGGTTGTGTATTGCTTGGTGATAATAACAACTTTTTCTATGATGATGGCTCTACTCTGCCGTTACATAATTCCTATTTGCAACAGATGGAATGCTTTGCTCATACCTAAAGAAATTGTCTGGATCAACCCCTGTTTTACTTGTACTAATCTATCGAAATTGTCCTTGAAGTACTTGGTTCCCCAAATACTAGCTTCTTCATAACTTACATGACCATTGTGATTGACACCTAAGTCAACATCTCTGTAATTGAGATACGAACACCTTGGTGATTTTGAAACATAAGGCGTCATGTAGTCGTAAATCCTCCTTATCATATTTAGATAGTGATCTGCAGCCTCCATGCTTTCTTCTTTCCAGGTTACTGAGTATTGAATTTTGTAGATGTTCCCTGCTCTATGAGGAAATGGAGTCTCAGACTCCGAAATCTCACTCATTCTGCCACCATAAGGGTTGAATGTCAAAGCTGGTTTCTGTAATTCCATCATGGTATTCAATATCCCTTCTAGATCTGGCTTTGATAAAGGCACCAGAACATAATCTGATTTCTTCTTCAAATACTTTCTTGATTGGGGCGTTCTGTCAAGCAATACACTGATTGGAGTTCCCTTCACATAATTGGACCAATAAATTATTGATTCAACCCAAGTCATTTCAATAGAGTTGTTGCTATTGATGCCCAACTCAGGGAAGCTTTCATTCATAAGAGCAAGAAGCCTTTCAGAATTTCCAAGAAACAAGGAGACAAATTTAGCTTTTATTGTCTTATGGTCTTTCCTATTCACTGGTAGTATGACAACCCTAATGAAGAGATCTTCATGAATCTTATCCGCTACATATTGCCATTGATGAAGAAGGTCAAGTGCACCTTGTTCCAGTGTTTTTTCGACTCTGAAAACAGTGACCGTTTCTGGAACAGGAACTAACCTAATTTTCCAGGCAACAATCACTCCAAAGCTAGCCCCACCTCCTCCTCTAATAGCCCAGAACAGATCTTCCCCCATTGATTCCCCATCTAGAATCCTCCCATTAGCGTCAACAATCTGAGCATCAAGCACATGATCAACAGATAATCCATATTTCCTCATCATGTTCCCATATCCACCACCACTGAAATGGCCTCCAACTCCAACAGTAGGACAAACCCCAGCTGGGAAGCCATACTTATTGCTCTTCTCTGCAATTCCATAATAAAGTTCACCCATTGTAGCCCCAGACTGCACCCATGCCCACTCATTCTCTATATCAACACTAACTGCTCTAAGATTGAACATATCAAGAATAACAAAGGGAACATCAGACACATATGAGAGGCCATCATAATCATGGCCTGCCTGAATTTTAAGTTGCAGGCCATGGATCTTGCAGCATATAATCGTGGCCTGGACATGGGAGACATGAGAAGGGGCTACAATGAACTGTGGTTTTGGGGTTGTGGGTGACATGAACCTAAGATTTTGTATGTATGATTGCAAGACATATGTGTATGAAGAATTAGTGGGGGTGTAGAAAACACCTGAGATTGGTGGGGAGGGCGCTGATAGATGTGAAAGGCATTGGAGGAAGCTGTCATGGACTGGATCTGACATGGTCAATGAAAAATGGAGCACAAGAGCTGAAAATACAGAGAGAATTGCAAATCTTGAAGTACCCATCTCATCTACTGCTTATTTCCATGGGAGAGATCTTTCTAAAATTCTATGGAAAGTAGTTGGGAATGATTAAGACTGTTGACTGGAGGGTGAAAAGTAGGAAATAACCTAGAAATTTCTCCTCTCCATACTTAGATATGCCCACCACCATAACCGAATTCTTAACATCCCACCAGCTTTTCTATTTTCTTTTGCCATAATTTTGTAAAATGGACAATCAAAATGACAGTTTGTAGATAAAACAAGTAATGAAACATCTTGGAAGTTGATAAAAGTACTAAATTTTGTTACAAAAGAGCAGAAAACTGACAACCCCACCAAAATTACTGATTTGTTATTTTGAGATAAAGATTATTGACCCAAAAAACCTAGTTCTGTTTAGTCCAAACCGCGTTTTGGATGACGGAGGTTTTAGTACTATTCTTTCCTTATCTCTTAAGTCACGATCGTGAGGTTTGCTCCGCAAGTAACCCATTAAAATAATGAGAAGAAAACCACTTACCATTAAGGAAACAAGTCGTTGAAAAGGTAAACTATTGACAATGCACCTAAGCTGTTTGATGAAATGTGTCAACCATTCTCAGTCGCTTTGGATACAATGCTTTTGCATTCAACCTTCTACCGGAAATGCTTTTGGTTCCCGAATTATCAGTTCCTTAATATATTTTTTTGTCCAACCATGAGTTACCCTCAGCGAGCCTTGCATACACTAAAAGTATGTTTAAATAATGACAGTCCGACTAATCTTATATGTGTACGGAGAGATCGTAAAACTTTACCACATAATACAACTGTATTTTTAGGATCGAACTCGAAACAACTAGTTAAACTAAAAAAGACCTTACGTACATGTTTGGTGATGTTAATATATTTTTATTTTTATTTATGATTAATTAAAATTATAATATCATGAACAAATTAAAAGTAGGTACAATAATTTTTATATTTCATATATCAAATAGAAATAAATATAAATATGTTAAATTTTATTTTTTTGACAGCTAAACACTTTAATTACAATGTAATAAATTGATTCCGCTCTCGAACCCATTACTCCTCTCTTCTTATGTCCCGTCTTTTTGAAAAATTGAATATTCTACTATATGAGTTAGACATGATGGACTTTTAAATTTTATTAAATAATATATATATAAAACTATATTTTGAAGATATATCTTGATATGTGGAGACGCTTGGATGAGTTATGATTATATTGTTATACGCGCTTGTATTGCCGTGTAGAGCCTCCCTCGAACAGTTAAGACTCTGCTCGATTTTTAAAAAATACATCCCGATAAATGGGACACAATAGCTGATATCGTGGCCACCCGAATCCACGACCAGAGCTGACAAGTTGTCAACGGAACCCTTGACGAAGCCACAACTTTTTCTCAAATCTTAACCACTCAAACCTTAACCAAAGTAGCATCATTACGTCCATGACCATATGAAGACCCACTACAAAAAAAAAACATATTCAATGACGCTTAAAAAGCGTCAAGAATGACATTCCATGTCGCTTATCGAAAGTGTCATCCGCTAGCCTGTCATAATAAAGAGCCGCTTATAATGCCATTTTAGAAGTGTCGCTGAATAACCTTGACGCCGAAAAATGCCATTGTTTATTGTATCAATCTATGCTGACACCTTAATAAACGCCATTGTTAAGTAAAAGTGTACCTTAACGCTTTCAATAAGTGCCAAGTTTTGAAATTTTATACACCCAAGGCTATAAAAGCGACATCAAAGGAAGCCTTGACACTCGTAGAAATGTCATTATTTATTGTATCAATCTTAAATTATTTGAATACAATGACACTTAAAAGTGTCAAGGAAGATAATGATTTAATTAAAATATCAATTTAATAATTGTTGTAAATAAATTTTCACCCGTTATTGTAATAATGCATGCAATACATAAGAAAATTATGTTCCAATCCATACTAAGATTTTAGTATTTAATCACAATGGGGGAATTTGTACTTTAAATACATTTACAAACAAAAACAAAAAAAAACAATCACAATTTCAACATTCATTTCCTTTAATTCAATTCAAATTTTCTTATATATGCAACCCACTGTGCCTTATCTCCAAGAAACGCTTGCTAGCTTGGCTAAGTTGAAAGATAATTCCTAAAAGGCAACCTACATGCAAAAAAAGACAAATATAATCAATTACACTTCGTTAAAAAAAAAAAAAAAAATTTATAGAGCACTTGGAAAATAAAATGAAGGAATGATAACAACATTTCATGAAAAATAATGTATAATGATTTGACATATTTGATAAAAAAAATAACAACAACAAAAACAAAGTGCTGCAGTGGCCAAAATAAGCAGCAGATACTTATCGTCATGGCATAAAAGTTGATCAATTCATGGTAAAATACAAAACAATAATAATCCATTAAAACATATATGTGTGTAGAGTTGGAAAGATCAATAGTCACAAACTACTTGAAGAAACAATACAAAAATCAATTAAATTTAATAAAAATGAAAAGTTAAATTACAAGCCATCTTCCCAATACTTTAAAAAACTTTTGATTAGATGCTATGTATCGTAATTTCAAGTTCTATTGATTTCTACACATATATATAATCCATCAACTTGTAGTTTTGCATCTTCCATTAATAAAATAAAAGGCTATGTAATAAAAAAAAATTGTGCCTTGAAAATCATTGTGTTTTATATGTGAAATAGAACTTTGCCAATGTTGTGAGAAAGTATTGAAGCCAAAAGTTTAAATCTCCATGCTTTCCATACCAATCAACAAAAAAATCTATAGTTGACAATCGAAAAACAAAAGATCATATGAGAACAATAAAGTTCCAATTGCATATTCCATTTTAAAATATTTAATAGAAAGAAAGAAGTAATAAACTTGATATCATTATGAAAAATACCTTTATTATCACAATAGTTCATGAACCATTCCAAAGTTGGAAGATCTTCTAACTTCACCAAAAAAAAGTTTCCCTTTAGACACCTATGAATCATGCATACAATATACTAACTTAATTCAACTATTGGAAATTAGAGAAATATAATGACTGTGGAAGAAAAATACTATAAAGTCTTCAAGTGATTATGTCAAACAATTTACCTTCGGTCATAGTTTGGTTCAAAAGAGAAATAAAATATGAACCTCATCAAAAGTGATAGTTGGATATGCTTAAAATTTGTTCATTCTTCAAATACAAAAAGATGTCCCCAAAGCTTTTCAAACCAAGGAGTATTAACGTGAGTAACCAACATCACCCATTCGCATCGTACTTCATTCAACTCATCTTGCCTGCATGATTTTTTCCCATGAAACTATTGAAAGTGAAAGTAATAGTTTCATCAATTACATTGGAAAATAAAATAAAACATTGATATATTGAGAACCACAACTAACACATACCTTGTTGTAAGACATCCTTGATCGAGAATGATATCTCATATATCTCATCACATAGTATCCACATTCAACACCGCCTCGGTTGTATCGGGGCACTCAAAGGGATAAAAAAATCGCCATATATATATGGAGTTACTTGCAAGTCATATTGTACTTTAAAATTAAGAAGAAGACACTAAATATTTTATTATTCAATTTATATGAGCATTGACCCTAATACAAACCCACCAGCTCTCTTTGATGATTTATGTTTTTGAAGTGGATGAATTCTTAGAGCCCTGCATGAAGAAAATAATTTTTGTTACCAACTATGCTTCATTC
Source organism: Tetrastigma voinierianum (assembly GCA_016808115.1). Taxonomy (NCBI): domain Eukaryota; kingdom Viridiplantae; phylum Streptophyta; class Magnoliopsida; order Vitales; family Vitaceae; genus Tetrastigma; species Tetrastigma voinierianum. Next base: position 202,268 of record JAEQBH010002377.1, read on the forward strand.
TATAATATTGAGGGAAAAACTTACATATTAACAATGTCTTTAAGATCATCTGAAGGTTGATCATGCAATGAATCAAGGTAATGTTTATCAAAGTCCTTCGTGGTCAAGTACCACCAAAACCCAATGTGATAACTGGCTGAAAATTAACACGTGTGTATCTACATATCAATTACAATTTGATAAATATGCATACTTATAAGCTTACTTATGCTTAATAATCACCTGGCTATATGGAATAAAACAAATCAGCATTATTTTGCATTCATCAACCGATTAGCTATAACCCTCGACCTATTTTCCTTGCTTGCTTCTCCCATTCCAAATGAAACCAAGGCCTGATGCACAAAAATAAATCTCTCTGCTCTTTAGCATCAACCATCTTTTTATGCAAGTGCCTAATTTAATTTCACACAATATTTAAAAGTTTTAATATTTTAATGTAACTGAAATTAATTACAATTCTCATAATGAAAAATTAAACCATAAATAAGATAGTTAAAATATATGAAAAACATATTAAATGTTTCTTTACCATATATAGAACATAAGACGCTTAGATGATACTCTGTTGATGAAATTATGATATCCATATATCTTCTTTCATAAGGAAGGTCTTAAAAGACTCTCCAAAAACATCCATGATTTCCTACTTCATGTACCTTCTCATCCTTTAACAAATGTTCCCCAACAAATGTAGCAAAGTTCTCGATATCCGCAGGTTCTCATCCTTAAAAACTTACTGCTCTCTCTCTTATTCCTCTCGTTTCTTAAATTTCTTTTGAATCCTATCAAACATAACATATCTTTGTATATATAATAATTGTCCTAAATAAAATAGTTTTTTTATTAGTAACAAGAAATTTTTACTTAAAAAAAAAAAAGCTCATACCTGGATGAGATGAGTAGTAAGAATGACTAATTGGGCAGGCCATAAAACTTGATACCCAATAGCATCTCCAATAGTGGTAATTTGGCTTGGAATAGGCACAGGAAGTAATGCATTTGGATCATAAGAAGCATCCACAACAACAAGGAAGTTAACACCACATTCAAGTACTATTGTTCCAGTTGCAACTACATTTTCTCATTCCATGTACACATATTTCTAAGCTGGTAAAGGTATTAATATTGTTTTGTTGGTATGCACTACCTAAAGTTGACATACCCAGGTTAAGAATTAGTTAGACAAAATTGAGTTATCATAACTTATATTGAGCTTATTAATATAATTTATTATACAAACATTTCATTAAAATATCATTTCTATATAGGAATGATTCAACTAGGTAAGTTCATATGAAAATTATGAGTTTGTGTTATCACATTTTTATTATAGAATATTAATTACAACATACCTTGTTTGCTTTTAGCATTGGAGGAGTGTGGTCATCTATTCGACGTTTTGGTTGCTCAACAATTTCTCGTGAATTGACAATATGTTTTTGGAACATGTTAGAGCTACTAACATCAAATCGAGGTGTGGTGGGTACCCATCCGCCGAGTTGGAATAAAATGTTTGCCCCAAACTTTGATTGTCGCTCTTGAGATTCTTTCATAAATTCGCAAAGCACGATCTCGCTTATAGAATGAAAATATTAGTCGTGGTGTATAATGCTTTCCTTTAGCTCAGATCACCACTATATCTCGGGAGTTCCCAATGCTTCTAAGTATGTCATTTCCATTGAAACTCGACTACTTTCTTGTGATCAAGTAAATATCTTATCCTAAGACACAATGATGTTATAAAATTTAATGTCATATTGGTTAATATAAATAAGTTATTAACGTAAATGAAATATATGTTACATAACTTATACTTACAATCTTCTCCACTACTGAATGACCACTTCATCATAAGTGCCATCTTTTTTCTCCATTGCTTTCTTCCATAATACACTTCTATCAATGACTTTCGTAAAGCCGGTTGCTACCAACTTTTAAAATATTGAAATGTAATATAATGAGTCTCTAGTCAATCTCAACATAAAAAAATGTAAATAAACATCTTTAACTTACCATCTCTTCCTCAAGACCAGCATATCCCTTCTACTAAGATGATGATTATAAATATGCTTTTTCCTTCTTTCTTTTTGAACTTCTCTAAACTCCTACAAATTTTATTTCATATTAAGTAAAGAAAATATGAGTATATGACATGAAAATAATTAGAAATTTACCTGAAATCTTTGAGACAATCTTTCTTTGACAAAAATTGTCCAATCTTCATCTTCAATAAAACTGTATTCAACTGGTGGTTTTTTAAGAAGCTCTAGTTGGTCTTTGAAAGGAATGATATACTTTGCAGTCAACATGTTTTTGAATGATCTAAAGCACCTGCCCATTGATTTCATACAATTCCTTCTACTTTTACAATCCAATGTAAATGCAAATTAAGTAATGAACATAGTTATTAGTTGTTAAAAATTTTGCAAATAGAATTAGAAAACGTTATAGATAGAAAAAATACTAGTTTACCTCAATGGAGTCCCACAATTTATTCTTCAATTCCTTAGGTACATGGTGCCAAGTGCTATATCTAATTGACACCATGGTACGTGACAATACGCCTAAATAACTTGTGAGATGCACAGCAGCTTGTCCGACATAAACACCATCAACATTATACTTTACCGCAAGTTTTATTCCTTGCTCCTATTCTTGATAATCATAGTCTTTCTTGTTATCCCTCTACATCTCTTTCTTGTAGCTGCTTTATCTTGTTGTTCTGTATCCATACCTGTCATAAAAATAATTATAATGTTTAAATAGAAGTACTAAAATATCTAACAAAAATTTAAAGAATAAAAATTAACTAATTTAAGGCATTACCTAATCAGCTGCTTTGCATAAAACATAATACTGTCAATGTTTTGAATAATGTCAACCTGACATTAACTAAAATTGAAAGCATAACAATCATCTAATAACAAAGACAAATAAAGTAACTAGTAAGCATACATTTACACTACAAAAACTATAGTAGCATATCAATTCACACAATTACAACAAAGCTACAATTTGGTTACATATATGATTTGTTCTCAACCCGCATTCCCTTCACAATCATCTCGAATACAATTGATCAGTCATCCATTGCATCAAATAATTCAACCCCCGTGGTAAAGAAGATATGACCGGGATCAGGTCTGGGTCAGAAATGTCCAAGATCATCATCGTCATTTCTCTTTTGTGAAGTCTTGCTCGAGGAGTCGGGACAAAAACAATTGACCATCTTGGATCAAGCTCATCTTGTACATAGAAGACTTTCTTAGCTTGGGAGGCTAATATGAACGGATCTGACTTATGAGCCACTCTACTAAAGTCAACTAAGGTTAACCCAAGATCATCAACTTTGATTCCATTCTTATTATCAACCCAATCACACTCAAGACCGGGAATTCGAACATAGTATAATCAAGGTCCCAAATCTCAGTAATAACTCCATAGAAACAAAGCTCCCCGAAAATAGGATTTTTATCCTTAGCACTAGCAATTTGCATGGTCGTTGCTACAATACTAACTCCACTATTTTGGGTAGCTCGTAAATCATCACGCTCCTTGGTATTATATTGACATCCATTGATGACATAACCATGATATTTCATCACATAATGGTTTGACCATCAGCTATCCATTTATGCTCTAAATGCGTTCATTATTTCCAATCGCAACTTCAACCTATAGAAATAAGTTCCACTTATCATTTATATGTTAACCATTAATGTAAAAGATATAAGAAACCATTGTAGTACCTTTTGTCATAACCAAAAAGTAAAAGTACGTGCATGCTCATCTTGTAACCACTTTTGCCTTCTTTTATTGATGTAGATGTTTCACTTTTAGCCATTGCATGAGCTCTCTATGAAGTCATGTATAATAATTAATTAGAGTCATATATTATATGTACAACAAATAAAGAAACAAAAAGTTAGTGGTACTTACTCAATATAATTTGGACAATTGGTATTTTCGACACATAATGATGCTTGTAACCATAAATTGGAATCAACCTTCGCTTAGTGACCTCAATGTTTCAAGATTGCCCGACTTTTGGTCAATGTTTGAACTACTAAGTTCAATTGCATCCACATTTGATAAGTACTACGTACAAGGCTTCGTTCCTTCTTAAATATAGGGTCGGTAATACAACCTTCGGGTCTAGTACGATTTCGTACATAACTTGTTTTAACACTTTCATAAACCTTCAAATAGATTACGTCCACCTAAAGTAAACCGGTCCACAAAGTCTCACTTCTCTTACAAGATGCATAGTAAGATGCACCATGATATCGAAGAATGAAGGTGGGAAGTACTTTTCAAACAAGCATAATGTCACCACTATCTCATTTTGTAACTCATCTAATGAAGGAACATCAACGACTTTACTACAGAGAGCATTAAAAAACTCAATCTACAAATGGCATTCCTCCACATGCTTAGGCAAGATAGAAACGTAACAAAATTGCGAAATTGTTGCATCAATGCATGATAGTCATGGGATTTTAATCCATAAAGTTTCCAGTCTTCCATTGACCACGAGGGTTTGAAGGTTAGAACAATACCCCATAGGAACCTTGATTGTGAAAGTGTTTGGCAAAACACCTTCTTTTCCATTGTAGAAAGTGTATAACATGCAGGGGGGAGATATGTTCTCTTCGATTCAAACCTTGGTGCCAATTCACTCCTTAAGCCCATTTCTACAAGATCTAAAGCGAAATTAAATATTATGATCTGCTGTCTTGCAATGTTGAGTAAGGTACGATAATACTTTCCACAAACAGTTTTCTCAATATGCATTACATCCAAATTATGAGCGAACATGAAGATATTTCCAATACTGAGATCAAAGAATATGGACTTCTTTCCAACAATTTGTATTGTTGATTTAGTTACGATTAACCTTTTTTCCCAAGGAATTACAAATTCCATTGATTTTTTAATATTTCCTCACCGATCCAATATTTGTGGAGGTGAAGCGAAACTCTTGTTTTCCATCAAATGCTTTCTTTTGTTTCCTGGATGGTTTCTTGGAAGAAATCGTCTATGTCTATTATAGGAGTTCTTTTTCCATGCTTTAACCTACAAAATATGTTTCTTCTCCGCATGTTAGACTGACCATAATATCATTCTGCTTGTGCACCACGACAAGTTTCCATATCTCTTGAAAATCATTGATTGTCCATAATAGAACGACTCTTAATGTAAAGAATTCTTGTTGATGTGCATCGTAAACTTGAACTCCAACCTCCCACAATGTTATTAGATCTTCTATTAGCGGTGCTAAATAGACATCAATGTCATTGCAGGTTGTCGTGGACCAGAAATTAATAAAGATAACATCATAGAACTCTTTTCATGCACAACCATGGTGGAAGGTTATAAATTATCATGAGAATGGGCCAACAACTATGTTTGCTATTAAATGAACTGTGAGGATTTATGCCATCTGTAGAAATGGCAAGTCTCAAGTTTCTAGGTTACGAGGGGAAGAGCTTCGGGCCATCTATGATCGACTTGCTTCGTGATGGGTAGATACGATGGATGTGCATTTTCCCATCAAAAGTGCTTTCTTCAGACGCTGCCATATGGGCTCTTTTGCAATTTTTGATGAATTGAAACATTCTTCTAAATCTTGGAATTGGAGAAATACCACATTACTTCCTTGAACTCCTTTCCTCCTCTTAGTTCTGTGTTATCGTCTTCCCATTTCGAAGTTCCACCAGGTAGGACATAAGGATGCATCTTTTATCCTTAAATAAAGTACACAATCATTTAGGCGTACATGTATTTTCTCATATTCCATTCCCAAAGAATTTAATGTCTTTTCGCTTCATATGGACAAAGGCAATTCATTGTTTAAAGGCAACATATCTCAGTATTTGCAAAAGCTGCGAAAGCTCTTAACTCGGACCACCCAAAGCGTGCTTTCGGGTTGTACAATTTGATTAAATGGAGACAATCTTGTAAAGTTTACGCAACGAGGATATAATAGTTTCATCTTGTAGTAATCTTGCAGACAATTCGAGGATCATTTTGACAATCTGTCATGTATGCGCTTGAACCATTTCTATTGTACTATGTTGATCATCAAATTGAAGTCTATCATAATGTTATACTCTTATGGTTGGTGGGCCACTTGGAACTGCCTCTCCATGCCAATACCATGTATGGTAACTTTGATCAATTCCATAGAAAAACAAATGGTCTCGAATCTTTTAAGGAGTATGGAATATCATATTACCACATTGTAAGCATGGGCAAATAATGGAGGTTTATTTGCAGGAATTTTGTATTGCAAAATGCAACAAAACATTCTACTCCATCTTCATATTCCTTCGATCTTCTATCCTTTGAGATCCATGAACAATCCATTTTTAAAGAACAAATTACTTCCAATAGTGATCACTACAAGAAAAATCAGAATTAGAGACGGAAATTAGAAACGAGACGATTATAGTCTCCCAAATAAGAAAACGGTTAGAGACGGATTGCATACAAAATAATTAGAGACGGAATGATTTAAGTCTGGGTTGAGCGGATGCGGGGCGAGGTATTCCGTCTCTATTTAGAGACGGAGAATAGGGCCGAATAATTTCGTCTCTAATCGGAGGCGAATCACGAGGCGGTAGTCTCTATTTAGAGACGAAATAGAGGCCGAATAATTTAGTCTCTAATCGGGGAAGCGAGGAAAAAATCCGTCTTTGATTAGAGACCGAGAAATTCGGTCTCTATTTAGTGCTAAATAGAGACGGAATGATTTCCGTCCCAAATTTGAGACGAAATTATTTCCGTCTCTATTTAGAAGGCAAATAGAGACCTGGTCATTCAAGTCTCAATCGAAACGGAAAAATCCGTCTTTGATTAGAAGACGAAATTTCGGTCTCTGTTGATCTAAATAGAAACGGAATAATTTCAGATCTCAAAACTGAGGCCAATCATTCCGTCTACATTTGAGACGAATAGGGCCGAGCCGTCTACAATCAAAGAGCGAAATAGAGACCAAACTTTAGTCTCTAATCAAGAGCAGTTTTTAAGTCTGCGATTAGAAGGCAGAAGTGTCAGTCTCTATTTACGTCTCTAAATAAGACGGAATAATTTAAAATTACGAATTTGGGACGAATCGAATTCGAGTCTCTATTTAGAACGAAATAGGGGGCCGAATAATCCGTCTGCAGTGCATTTCTAATTATTGGCCTTTTGAAAAAAAGTATGAGACAAAAAATTCGAAATCTCTTTGTCCTCAAAACAATCAGGTTTTATCCCTAATATTTGTTTTATTTTCAGAAAATATCATGTTGTCTATCTATCTTTCGGTCCTATAATATCTTTGAATTTTTTATTGACTTTTTTTATAAGTAATGAAAAAAAAACACAAAATGAAAAAAAAAAACTAAATAATTTGTTTATAAATAGAAAGTCTAGAATCACAACATATACTAGTTACCTCAATTGAAAAACATATACCCTATAATAACAATAAATTAGAAAATGGTCCAAATTTTCCACCGACATCATATCAAGGAAAAAAAAACTAGAGTACATATGCACAAATAAATTATAAATTAATCATTTTGTGTTTTAAAATAATTAATTAAGCTTTCTTAATTAAAAAACCAACACTGATTTTTGTCTATTATTGTTGGAATAGAGATTGAATTTAAAATTTCTTTCATTTTAACAAATGTCAAATTTGTCCATCAATCTTTATATATATATATATATATATATATATATATATATATATATATATATATATATATATATATATATATATATATATATATATATATATATATATATATTATTTTTTCAAAAAATGTTTGGGAGAAAAATAAAATGAATAAAAATAGCGGAATAATTATTTTTGAAATAGAAATAACTAATTAATATACTCGAATAAGAACTTTATCTTTTTTTTCAAAAAAAAAAAAAAAAAAAACAAAAAAGAACCTTCAAGAAAGGGGATATATATGAAACATAAGTAGAAATAGAAATTGAGGTAGTTAAATGATTAATTAGCTAATCATTTAATTAGAAATAAAAAAATTGAGGTAGTTAAAAAAATATTCAAATTAAATTTTAAGCAGTCTCACTAATTTTTTAAATTACAGTTTTTACCTTTATGTATGGGCAATGTAACTTTTGGATAATATTTTTATTTCTATTTTTTTATATTTTCAAGTTTATTAAATTTTAAAATATAAAAAGTATAAAAAAATAAAATAAAGAACAAATCATAAATAAAAGTATTATGAATTTATATATATATATATATATATATATATATTATACAAAAATAAAATTTTAATAAAAGAATAAAAATAATGAGTAAATAAGAGGTAAAAAAATTATTTAGTAGATTTTCCAAATAAGTGAAAATAATATTTTATATTATCAAATGAATTAAAAATAAGAAATTAAAAATCATAAAATTTGTGCAATTTAAAAAAAAAAAAAAAAAAGATAGACTATTAGATATGTTGGATGACATTGAGTGGGTGGGGAGGGTGCCTGGGGTGTTGGGAATAGGCGTTGGGTAGGTTTTGTTGGGCAAAAATAAATTTGTTAAATATATTTTTGTTTCATTAAGTTATATAATATTATGTTTAATTTTAATAGTTTAATGGACCCTTTATTAAATAAATAAAGATAAGACGTACTATCCTTAAGCATAATTCTCCTATAAATCTTTAGTAGGTTGTGTAGAGGCTACTTCTAAACATGAGCTTCATGTAATAAATTAGATGTTTCATAATTCTCAATTTCCATCCAGCATATAATATATTATTATTTTAATATGGTGGTGGTCGATGTTGAAGTGATGAAGAGATAGAAAGATCAATATGGGTGTGCATGGTGCCACATACTATATGACAATTCAGATTTGTCAACTCGCCAGCAAGAAAAAATAATAAAAAAATTAAATAGAAAATGTAAAAATGAATCAAATTAATCTGAACCAACCTCTCATAGTCATCTCCCACATGTACATGGCAACTTCCAACTATACTTATTAGGACTAGTCTCAATATTAATATTAGTAAACATTATAATTATAATAAAATCTAATTAATAAATATTAGTGTGAATATTGGATATATAAAATATGAAAATTTGTCGAACACATTAATTTAAATAAAGTGTCACTTACAAATTGTCCCTAGATTCTTTATTAATGGAAGACACTAATCTCTATGTCACTTCATCATGATGCTTTCCGACCTTTCGTCTCTATTTTTTTATATATTATTATAAAGAAATGTTATATTGTGGATAACTAGGTAAAATATCAATTTCACAATTTACACAATTTTGAACTATTTTAGTGAATAGAAAAACTATTTAAATGGATTATTAAATCTAAACTAAGTATGGTGCCAGAAAATGTATTTTAAGTGTTAAAAGAATAAAATAATTTTAGCTTCATTTACATATCCTATTTCAAAATAAGTATAAATGCAAAATAAAAATATAAAATATATAATTTTATTTTCATTTTCAATAATTCAAATATTATACATCTTTCATAAAAGTTTAAGCAACTATATAAAAATAAATAAATAAAATTATATTATTTAATATTTTAATTATTTAAAATCTATAATTTATATAGTTATAGTGCACTTCTTTGGAATCATCGCTACAGGCTCAATCCCTTGCATGATTCAAAGTCGCGGTATCGGTCACTGACTCGGATGGTCTGAGACGTGTCGGTCATGATTAATGTCGGTCACGTATCGGTAAAATCGCAAAACAAAATGATTAAAATACCTAAAATTATTAAAATTTTATAAATCATTAAAAATATTTATATAATTAAGTAAACTAAATATTTAATAAAATATTTTTATATTTAAAAATAGAAATTTGGAAAACTGAACATGGAAAATATAGTATTTGGGTCAAAGCGTCAAAATAGCGTTGTTTGGCTTTTAGGGCTAAAACGACCTCGTTTTAGCCATCAGAATTTTTTTAATTCAAAACATTGATCGGACAGCGTTGTTTTGACATGCGGGATAAAAGCAGCTTGTGCGTTTTGGACTTATCATGAGGTCTGAGGCGATATCGGTCTCGATGTATCGAAGCTTAATTGTCGTCGATACGCAAATTTAAATAAATAGAGAGATTATAAGATTATAAATTAGAGAATACATGTAATTAAATAAATTAAAAATAAATAAAATAAAATTTATTTTAGATTTAATACTATTTAATAAATACAAAACATTCACTAAAATTATAAAATTATAATATATTGTATTACAAAATTAGATGTTAATTTAAAGTAATTTAGTCTTTTATCTTAAAATTCATCTTTAAATTAATTTAGTCAATAATTTATTATTATACCTTTCGTCCAAATTTTTTTTATTAAAAATGACATAATTAAATAAATTTTTAATATCGTATCCTGATTATAAAAAACATTAATATTATATTAAATATTAAATTTATTAATTAAATAAACACAAACCCACCTTCCCCATTTATTAAATATTTCTAATTTCAAGAAAGGTAATAAATTTTCCACAACTTCTCTATCCTCGTTTTGGTATTGCCCTACCTTCATCTTCTCTATCCTCACATCCTCGACTTGTGGTGATTCCCCCTTAGCAAATACAACCCTCGCTTAGCTATGGCAATAAGGGTCAGATGGCCAGCTGAGCTCTCTCTGACGTGGCCGAGACATTTCCATCGGTAGTGGTAGACCCTAACGACCCCCGGCAACCCTAATTTGACAAGCTGCTCCGTGGCTCCCTCATACCTTGTGGTTCCAAAGTCGTGGTATCTGTAAGTGATCGGACGGTCACGAGACGTATCGGTCCTTGATGTATCGGTCGCGTATCGAGGTACGATACGCAAAATAAGATGATTAAAATATTTAAAATTCGTAAAAATTTTATATAAATTATTAGATATATATATATATATATATATATATATATATATATATATATATATATATATATATATATAATTAAGAAACTAAAATTTAATAAAATAAATTATTTTATCATTTCATGCTAAAAATATATATGTAATTATAATTTTTAATGCGTATTTCATAAAGTGTATTGAGATAGATTTAAAATAATGCAAATAAATTTATTTATTTATATATTTGATTATTTAATATTTAAATTTTATAGTAATAACCATAAATCTTATTTTAAAATGAAACATTTTACATTTAATAAATAATATGTAATTTAAAAATAGGCATAACAAGTAAAACCATTAAATTTATATTTATTAAATGTGATAATACAAAATTTTAAATCCTAAATCATGTTAAAAGTAAAAACGTAATTTTTATCATATATATATATATATATATATATATATATATATATATATATATATATTTTATATTTATTTTCCATAAATACATAAAATTAGAAGAAAAATAAAAAGGAAAGATATTATTTTTGGTTTAACCCTCAAGTCTCTTCTTCTCTTAATTTTCCCTGCGGTCTGACCACTCTCAATCATTGTTCCTTTCTCTCCCGTCTCTTTTCCCTTTCCCTCTGCGGTAGCGATAGACCAGCGCATGCTTAGACGGCAGTGACAACCCTCGCCCCCACCCCCTCGTCAGTGGCTCCATCTTCGATAGTCGATATCCTTCAAACGTCGACCAAACGATTCTCAATCTCCGCTCTCTCAAATGACGTATTCTGTTACGTCTTGAACATGGTTCAAAGTACATGGTATCGGTCGTGACTTGGAGAGGATCTGAAGGAGCGTATCGGTCTCGATGTATGAGCTTGGTATCCGTCATTACACAACTCAAGGTGAAAAATTAAAAAAAATATGAAATATTATATAAATTATAAAATATTATATTATTTAATAGAAACAAATGTAATTTAGTAAATCGAGAATTAATAAAATAAATTATTTTATGTTTGATATTATTTAAGTAATTATAAAATTATTCATCAAAAATTATAAAATTATAATAATTATTATTGTAAATATATATGTATGGTAAAATTAATTAATGTTATCTAAAAAAATGATATATATATATATATATATATATATATATATATATAAAGAACTAAAACTATTAGAATATCAATATTAATACGTGTAAAAGTATATAAAATATTTTAGCATTTCTATTAGAAGTAATATTTGATATTAAGTTATTTTTATGTTCGATTAGATAATGATTTAAAATTATTTGATATTTATATTCAAATTTATCGTTTAAAATTAATTTAAATGAAAGTTTTTCTTATTAAAGATAGATTTTTACCAAAATTTGTAATTAAAAATATAATTAAATTATTATTTATCTATATATAGTTATTATTAATTAATTGATTTTGATATTAAATTAGGATAAAGATTAAAAGTATCTATAAGTTAAATAATACTTTTAATATCATGTGTTTAAATACATAAATTTATATTAATATCATTATTAAATATAATTTATATTAATATCATAATTAAATATAAAGTTTATTTAGCTGGCCAATATAATTAAATATCATATGTTAAATATATTTAAATATAATTCATATTCGGGTTACACATCTCCCGAGTTATTCAAATAATTTGATAGAAAGGAGACAAATAGTCGTTTTTATGGTTCTCTCTCTCCGCCCGTCACAGCATTTTAACTACTCATGATCTGCATTTATAACATACGTCTTCACTTGAGTGGTCGACGGGCACCGCTTGAACACCATTATCACCGCCACACCCTCAGGACTCCATTTGTGGGATAAGAGTTCTTCGAGCGTTTAGATCCACCATCACCGGCCTTTGCTTAGGGTTATACGAGGGAAAAGTGTGTCGGATCTTTTATTCTCTTGAGGAGGGGTCCCGGATTTCTCATAAGGGTTTGATTTTTTGTTAGATGGTAAGAAACATTAAGAATATGCAAAATCGTTCTCAAATATCTTTTTTTTTTTTTTTTGTGATGGTAAGAAAGCACAAAATCGTTATTTTCCTTCTGTATCTCGATTCTTGGTAGGTGATAAATTGTTGATATTTGGTTCTTCAATCTCGAATTTCTCAAAAAAATGATTTTGTATTACGATGGGTAATCAACGATTAGGCAAGTAGAATCGTGCTATTTTCTTAGCTGCTAACGATTCGAGTAGGAGTCAACTTGAGTTTCGGTCGAGATTAGCTGATTTCGATTCTTGCGAGTCTACAATAGTATCATATATGGTATCAGATTCGGTGCGGTCAGTCTCGAGATGGATATGACTCGACCCGCCGATGCAGTAGAGTTTGAACTACGCCTCTTGCTGAGACCTCATTTGCTCCACTGACAAACCCCGTGTCAAATTTCCACTCAGGACACCACATCTAGTCTCGACATACGCTAAATTAGAAATCTGGTTCATCTTGGTAAGGAAGTAGAAAAAGTTTTGATTTTAGTTATTTTAAAAGAGAATCTTCAGTTTCTCTTATAAAGTGATGTTTTTGTTGTAATGGGTAAAGCAGTTGAGAATATATGAAATGTCAGTTTTTTTCATTCTCTAAGAAGAATCGAGTTGGCCAAGGTCCAACTCGGAATCTCGGCCGAAACTTCCGAGTTTGGCCGATTCCGCGATCAGTTGCAATATCTTGTATCTGCTCTCGGACTCGGCCTGGCCACCTTCGGCAGCGGATACAGCTTCGGCCGGTCGTCACAGAATCGTGGGGTTTTGAACACGATCCTTGTCATATGAGAGACTTGTACATTATCTTTATTTGCGGTTCTTCTTTATGACTTTAGTGCGTATATTTAAAATGAGTTACTATTTGTTTGTGTTCCGCCCAGTGAAATTATTTGATTTCAAGCCATGTGCTTGTCTGATGGCGAACTTGTGATTGCTTAGATCATAGGAAAGAATGATATCTAATTTAGTTATGTTAATGTTAGAATATTGGTATTGAAATTATTCCACCGGAAAAATCTGATAAAAAAAAATTCAGATTTATCGTTTAGAATCGAAACTAAAATTCAGATTTAACCTTGTGGCTTGGTTGTTTGAAAAATGCTAAAATTTTCTAAATTAAGTTTCTGAGATCATTCTTGATTTTTTATATCGTATGTTGATTTATCAATTTGCGGTTAGATGTTTCATTGTTAAGGTTAATTCATTTATTTTTGGATTTTCAATTTAGACTAGAGCATCAAGTTCTAAATGCCTTGGGCAAATTCTATCTATACTACAGATATTGGAAATTGAGGCAGTCCCAAAATTTTATGATAGGCGAATAAAATATAATATTGATGGAGCCTAGCAAAAAATGGTGGAACAACCCCAGTACACCAGCATATACAGGAAAAACAAAAGAGAAAAAATATAAAGAACCAAAAAGAAAAAAAAGAATAAAAAAGACCTTTGCATGAAGAATCAACGTGACTAAATAAATCCCGGCACAAGGTCCAAAAAGCACATGGGTTTTGACAAAGTAAATAAGGATATGACAAGTTGTTTTCTCCTTGCTCCCATGCATACAACAACTATTAGAATTGCTGTATCCTCTTGAGGTACTCTTAAGCTGGTGGTATCACAAAAGAACCTTAAGAACTACCAAAAGAACCTTATTCTTAACTCTTGTCTTCTTACCATTATAAGATGCAATACTTTGTTATTTACATGTGATTCATTTTCCTTCTTTCTTCTTTCTCACAAACGTTCTCTACTTGCATTTGATCTCTTAAATTCCTATTTTTTATGTTGTAGTGACTTTACTTTCTTAACATAATAAGGGTAGTTTATTATTATGTAATATAAGTCTGTGGTGATGATTGTGTGTAGGTTAAAGCGGCTTACAAAGGAAGGCATGGGAGTGCCATCGATCCATATTCCCGATTAATGAAAAACTTGATCTGAGTCTAAGTTCAAATCGGTTAGCTTCTAAGATCCCAAAAGCGACTCAAGATTACTCTAATTCTCAACTATAAGCTCCATGGGCAAATTTACTTATTCCTGTGATACTTAATACCATTGGTTATCATTGTTTTCTACCATATTGTTACTTTTCCGCATGATATTTAATATCATTGCTTATTATTTGTCGGTTGCATTTTCATTACTCTGTTTTACATTTAGGCTACATATTCGTTTAATTTGAGTTTTAATTTATTGGCTTTCCCGATTATCTGAATCTTGCTATTGCGGTTTGGGTGCGATGTTACGGGTGGTGTTATTGGTGGCAATGATTATGGATTTTCATGGAGGTATTTCCTCTCTTTTCTTTTTCCATTTTTGTAGACTATTGTTTCTCTTTTTCTTTTTTTTTTTCTTTATTTCTTTCTCTTTTCATTTTATGGATTTTCTTTTTTTGGATTTGCTTTGGACTGCTATTGCTCCATCGATTTTTGGGTGGGAGATGTTGCCGGTGTGTTGGAAGAGGGATGTCGCTATGTTCTTCTTTGGTCTTTGTGTGTCTTTATTCCATTGAGTGGTTTATTAGAGGGAGAAATGGTGGTTGTCGATTCAATTTGTGTGTCTTCATGTTATCATCATATTACCTTTTTATATCCATTTGTTAGTTACATTATTAATACAGTATTAAATGATATTATTCGGCAAGTTTCATGTTCACATTATTATTATTATTATTATTATTATTATTATTATTATTATTATTATTATTATTATTAGTATTATTCTTTTATTATTATTAAGCTTCAAATTCTTAATTTACATATTTAAGTCCACTTATTTCCGTTTAGGTTTCCAAATATTTAAATTCCCTCTTTTGAGACACACAATTAATAATTGTTTTATTTGTCTTCATTTTATTAATATTGCTCCTTATTATATTTATTTATTTTTATCTCCACACTTCACTACCATGCTTCACTTTTTTCACAAATTTATCTCACTTTTATCTCACCATACACTATATTTCACCTTTTTGGTTTAATTAATATTACTTTTCATTAATTTTCTGGTTCCACACTTCAATTAATAAATAAATAAATAAATAAAAATCCCCCTTTTAAAGACTTAAATATGACTCGAATTTAGCTTTGTGTTCTTGATGAAGAATGAAATTTGGTTAATGATTTTTTAATTTACTAAGTCATTGGTTAGAAAATTTTGGATCTGAACAAGCCCGATTGTTTTATGCAATAGTATATTTTTTCTTTATGAGTTTTCACTTTGGTTGCAACTTGTTATGAAAAACTTGTTAGGGAGTTAATATATTATATATATATATATATATGAATTGAATTTTTTTCAACATATTCTTTTATGTCTCTAATTATCGTTTTTGGAGATGTCCTTTTTAGCTTCATGTTTACCAATCAATCTGTTGTCCATTCTGTGCATAGTCATAAATAGCCACAAATAACATTAACAATACATGCTTCTCTTTATTATATAAGGACTAAGAAATTTAAAAATATATAAAATATTGATTGTCGTGTGTTTTCATTAGCAGGGAAGTAAGTATGAGTTACGACGGACAATGGATGTATAATAGGATGCGTGGTGGTTATTTAAACCCAAATTTGTTGATGGAGTGCACATTTTTTGTTCAATTTGCAATTAGTCAACCCGGGGATGGGTGATGGAGCCAGGCAAGGTGTCCATGTAGTATGTGTAGAATCGAAAGTTTGTAGGCGAGAATGTGAAGTTACACCTAGTCGCAGGGTTTTGTACAGTTGTATTATGAGTGGAGATTTCATGGAAACTACAGCTCGTAGAAATTATGAAACGGGGGTGAAGGTCATACACATCGAAACATGCTCTTGAATCACTGGTCCATACCATACTATGGTTATGGTGCGAGGTGGACACGACTTGGACTTTGACAGCATGGAGGAGAGTCGAATCCGGCGACCAAAGAATTGTATGAGATGTTACAATGGCCGATCAAGCATTGGCCAGGGTGTGAGAAGCACTCACAGTTATCTGCAGTAGCTCGATTGTTGAATATTAAGTCAGAATATCATTTACCGGAGAGATGTTATGATTCCTTATTGGAATTTATGAAAGAGGCACTACCTCAGAGAAACACATTGCCAGAGAATTTTTACGATACGAAGAAGATGGTTGAAAGATTAGGTCTTCTTGTCGAGAAAATTGACTGTTGTGAGCTTGGGTGCATGATATATTGGGGTGTAGATAAGCAGCTTTGAAGTATTTACCGAGTTATGTGGGCATCCTAGGAATTTTCAAAGTAGGAGAAGAGTCAGCAAACATAAGGGTGATGTTAGTATAAGAGGATGTATTACTTTCTCTCATTCTCTGAGCTAAGTTGTATGCTTGAAAACAGGCTACTTGGGATATGCGTTGGCATGATGATCATGACAAGGAAGGCGGTGTTATGCATCATCCATCTGGCTCAAAGGCAGTTTCATTTTGACCCGGATGCATCCTTCATTTCGACGGAGAGTAGAAATATCGGGTTGGGATTAATACGGATGGATTCAGTAGTTTGGTCGATCGGGTAAGCAATATTCATGTTGGCCAATCATTTGTAACCGTATAATTTGCCCACCCAGGGAATGTGTATGAAAGAGCCTCATATGTTCTTGTCAGTAATTGTACCTGGGCCGTAGCAACCCTAAGCATAAGATAGATGTGTTCCTTGACCCCATTTGTCATTTGAATTGAAACACTTGTGGGAGGTGGAGTGTTGAAACATATGATGTGTCTCAGCAAATTTTCAAATAAAGAGCATCTTTGTTGTGGATATTAGTGATTTTCCGGCATACTCAATGTTGTCTGGATGGAGCACAGCCAGCAAATTAGCTTGTCCGCATTGTATGGAGTACTCAGATGCATTTTCACTCCCAAATGGTCGTAAGACATCATGGTTCGATAATCATCGAAAATTTATTTACGCTCATTCCTCACGCCAGGCCGAAACAAGAGCGCTTTATTAAAAATAAAACAATTTCTTCCAGTCACCGCCCACTAGATTACGAACGAAATTTTAGAGCATATCGACATGTTGGGACTTAGAAAGGTAACTGAAGCTTATGCAGATGAGATCAATAGCAACATTTGTAAAACTAGTGGTTGTGGTTGGAGAAAACGTAGTATATTTTGGGATTTGCCTTATTGGAGTACCAATGATTCACGTCCTAATCGATGTCATGCACATAGAAAAATGTGTTTGAGAATGTGATTGATCTTGTCATGAACATTGAGGGCAAAACAAAAGACAACATCAAAGCTAGGAGGATTTGGCAATGTTTGTCGGCGAAAAGAGTTAGGAAGAATGCTAATGGTAAATATCAAAGGCAAACTACCTTTGGATAAGAATGGTAAACAATTTTATCTGTGAATGGGTGAAAAACCTCAATTTGATGGATATGTATCCAAATATGGGACGATGTGTGGACTTAAAGTACAAACTTTTGGAATGAAAAGTCCTTAGTATCGCGTCTTTATGCGGTTAATCGATAGCATTTTGAATTTGATGCCAACGAATGTTTGGGAACCAGCGGCGAGTTGAGCTTATTCTTCCCAAAGACTTAACTTGTACGAAACTCAGGAGGAAGATATGAGGAGATTGGAGTTAGAAATTCGGAAATTCTATGTAAGTTAGAGGATATTTCCTCTGCTTTCTTTGACTCAATGGAACATTTGCTGTCCACTTGCCTATGAAGCAAAGGATAGCGAGGCTGATCTGATTTAAGTTGGATGTACCGTGTAAGAGGTACTAACTTCTCATATTAAATTTTTCAATTTCCTTGATATGTGATGTTAATAACATATAAAAACAATTAATTGTTGTCATATATATATGTATATAGGTTCCTTCGTGAGTTGAGGGTTCAATATGTAATGCGTATTTAGTTGAAGAAGCATCCAACTTTTGTTCGCATTACTTTGAATCGCATGTTCACACAAGGCAACGGAATGTGCTAAGTAATGATGATGAAATGGGGTTCTTTGTTCGATAGAAGGTAATTTGTCGATATTCACGTATCTGGGCGATCTTATGGGCTGAAGCCTATAGACCAATTGAAGCGAACCGGGCTGCTCAAACCTATATTCTTTTGAATTGTGATGAGGTTACACCTTATATCGAGTAAGTATTTTGGAATATTAGTAAAATTATTGATTTTTATTTTAATGGTTTATTTTTATTTAGTATTTACATTCTCTCAAACTACGTGAGTAGTCAATTAAGCGATGCTGACATTGATCAAATGCTCGATAATAATTTTGTTGAATGGTTCGAACTTTATGTAAGAGTATTTCGTTCCCTACATAATTTTTCATAATCAAATATTTTAAATCAAATACATATTGACATTAATATTTTTTGATAAACAGGCACGTAATCCACAGTAACAGCGTGACAAACATCTTTGTAAAGGCTCTTCTTTGAAGGACCAAATAGAACCACCACGGTCATATCAATGTACTTGTCAATGGGTACAAATTTCATACTATAGGCCACGGAATTTGGTCGAGCTACCATGAGCAGTGGTGTTTGCGTGGGAGTCTGAGCTATAGGTGAGAATGCTAGTGATTATTATGGTCAATTGATAGAGATATTGGAGTTAGAGTATCTGGTTATCCATTCAAAGCAGTTCTATTTAAATATGATTGGTTTGACCCTTGGTATGAATGCTTGGAGGCACCCAAATTCTGACCTGCGTAGAAGTCAACGAAGTAGAAGGTTTAATAAATATGAACCATTCATACTTCTGTCTGGCGATGCAGGAGTATATTATGTACCATATCCTTCACTGAGGCGCACCAAAACAGATTGGATAGCTGTGTGTAAGATTAAGAGGCGAGAGCGGGTTGTAGAGATGCAGTTATCGAAAACTTCTTGATACGGAATTGGCCTTTGAGACAATGAAATTAATTTACATCAAATTGAGGTGGTGGAGGACAATGATCTTGGTCTTCTTAATGATCGAATGGTGGAGATATAGGTTCGATGCTTAGGAGATGATGAATTTGAATCCGAAGATGAGATTGAACATGTTTTGGAATCTAAATCAGAAGATGAAGATGATGATGAAGACTTTGCTGATTTGCTTAGTATTTTTTGCAATCTTGTTAAACACCACAGTAAACTTATCTCCTAAGTTATTATAATCACTAGTTGTCCATTTGTAACTCCTTAACCTAGCTTTTGATGCAATGGGGAAGGGATGAGTTGGAATTTTTGTCTTTGGTTTTGTTTCTAGTATTTTTTTAGAGAAAGAAATTGTGTAACAATCCTTGCTTTAGTAGCCTGAAAATTGCAATAGTTAACTTTGCACTTGAAAATAGGATTTATATCCAAATTTCTTCATTTATTCTTTATTTCCTTTTTATATTGAATTGCTTTTGTCACGTGATTTTTCTTAGTATATTAAATACGGTATAGTAGGCGGTGTTACAGTTTGCAACTCCGTTAATGAAATTGTTATCGGTTGTACACATCAAGACCCGAGTCAAAGTGTGGACAAGATGAATAAATAATACTTTATTTTAAATTATGAATACACAATACATGTGTATTGATGAATGGTTTATTTTAGATGATATATATGTCGATAATCATAATAAAGGTAATGATTAAAAATTAGATTTATGGATTGATTACTTTTATTTCCATTGTATGTTTGATTGAAAGGACACTTTCTTGTAATTTCTACAACCTTAGTAGAATAATAATTGAAAATACAAGGGTTTCTTTCGTTTTGATGATGTGTTTGAACATTTGTTTTGAGCAGTTGGCTCAATGATTGCTGTCTCAAATCTGCATAAGAAGACGTAGCATGTTTATGAAGCCAGCGTGAAGGAGCTCTAGTTTGGTATGTTTCTATTTAACGAGAGAAAATGTTGTTACAGGAAAATTAATGTGTTATAATGTTTAATATCTTTATCAATGATTGACTTGACCATGTCAAAACATGTTTGTAGTTAGAAAAATTTAGGTATTCTTGGTCATGATACTTGAAATTTGGTGTAGTGACTTCTTTGGTGAAATACATTACTTGTGTTTTATGGATGACTGAGATCACGACATTTGTACGATAGTGTGGAATTATTCTTTTGTTTGCTTAAATTTAGGTTTGATTTCATATGGGTTGGTATAAAGAAACCATATGGTGGAACTATAATTGGAGCTCATGGCTCCTATCCAAGAAAATTAAGTGAAATTTTAATTGACTTTACAGAAAAATTACATTATTGACTTGGTACTTGCAAAACATGTTATAGTTGTAAAACTTTTAGGTATTCTTGGTCATGGTACCACGAGCTTTGGTGTATGGACATCTTTGGCTCTTACTCATGTTTTATGAATAAACAAGAGCGACATTTGTCACGATAGTGGAGGCTGTTCTTGATTTTGGCTCACAATGAAGTGTACATTTGATTTCATATCGGTTGGTGTAAAGCAACTAAATGGTGGAACTATAATTGGAGCTCATGGTTTCTATCCAAAGAAAATTAGAAGTGAAATCTTAGTTAACGTTATACAAAAATACGAACAACGAGAAAGAGGAGATAGAGAACTAAGAAGAGCAACCGAGAAAGGCGTAGCAAAAGGAGGATTTTGGGAGCGGGAACATCAGACAAAACTGCGATAGATTCATTTCACGATCACTGACTGCTGCTAGTTCTTTGCCACACTTTTGATTCTGAATATTCTAAATCAAGCTGTGTTCTGCCTGGTAGGATTAACGATCGCTTGCTTAACTACATTCCAAAGTTGGATTTTTAACGGTCCTAGCATGCGTGCAGAGACTTTGTTCAGTTATGTTTACAAAAGATTGAAGCAGAATCTAAAACCTTAAAAAATAACTAATTTAAAATCGATTTCTCTTTTTGAAAGCGCATCATGGAGAAGCGAATAAGATTGACTTGGCGTTACCATGATAACTTAGTACGTGCGCTTGGCTCTTATTTGGGAAGATTATTAATGTAAGTGGGGTGCTTACCGGCTAGGAAGTAATGAATTTGGAGTTCCACCGTCCACGTAAAATTGGCTTTCTTCACTTGGTTGACAGCTTTGGATAATCCTATGGTGTTAGACCACTTGATTGATGAGAACTTAGTGTTTCTAATAATGATCATGTTTGAAAATCAGTAATGTGAGAGAGCATTTTCCTTAAATTGCTTTTGTCTTCTGAGAATGTTAGTTTCATTAGGTGGTCCCTAAGTTTGAAAATGTATTTTTTTTATTGTGCTTTAAAATGGAAATAAGAATATTTAGGGTGTTCGGAGTTTCCCTATGTGTGTAGTTTGGTGTTTTATGATAGGAAGGGATCACGTGAACCTTTAAGGGATTGGAGATGATTTCAATGAAGTAAAAAATTTGTTGTGTGAGATCCTTTTATTGTAGGAGCATGTGTAGTAAATTTGGGTTAAAACCTGCTTTAAATTCTTTTATTTTCCTATTGTAATTATTTTGGACGTCAAATTTGCACATGATTGAATTTGTCCTTTCTTCTTTCTGTGTGTGCTATAAAGCATTAAAAGAAATAATAATTTCGATAACATTTATATGGTTGTAGTCAATACAGTAAGAGGGCATTCCTATATCTTTGTTGCATATATATTGGAAGAGAAAGGTAAAATATGTACAACAGATGGTGAAAAAGGAAGAAGCGATAAGGTCTAATTTCATATATGGCATATGAGGAAAGGAGTGAGGAGTGGGGTGTATTGACTTCTTTGGTGAAATCTATTACTTGTGTTTTTTCTTTTCCTGATTGGATGGACCATTGTGCACTTTCCATGTTCTCCCTTTCCCTCTTTAGGCATACTAACCTAATCTGATAATAAATAGATAGATAGATCCCCTAGACAGAGGGGAATAATTGAGCAACCTGCATACTCCCTATAAACTATGGGGTAACCTGGCTCTCTCCTCTTTTTTGTCTTTATAATGTTGCTCGAGTTTATCATAAAAAAATGAAATTATATCCATATACTGACACAAATAGTTAAGGACAAAAAGCTTTGAGTTACAAACAATATGAAATTTCAATTGATATTTTAAATGAGTAAAGCCTTCTTTAATCCTCCATTGGAGCTTTTGTAAATGGTCAACACATGCTTAATCTTTTTCTAAAGCAGAGAAAACAAGAAGGAATTCATCAAGATATAAAAGAAATACAATGAAACATGATTATTTATAAGGTAGGTAAATTGTTTTCCACAAGATTTTCACAAAAAAAACTTCATTACATGGCACTTACCCAAGAAAAAAGCGACAAACAACCAACCAAGCACAAACTAAAATCCAAGAGCCATGATAAAATGTGAAACCATCGAAATGCGCGACAATAATAAATTTAGAAATAAAGAGATCTTACAAGACCAGTGCATGAGAGAAAGATTAATGACGACATTGTGTGCTTCTCTTCTTGTTTTGCAGTTCCTTCACCGAATTTTCTCTCTGCAAGCCAAACTGAAAAAAGCGGCGAACACACGAAGCGGGTAGAGAGCAAGATCAACGAGTGGTGTAAGCATTATTCTGACAAGAATTGGATGATCCTAACAGCAATCAGTCCGTAAATGAAATAGAAGTCGAAGAAATACGCTGAAGATTAATTTAGATAAGCTAACAAAGAGATCTTGTAGACAAGAACGATTAGATCAGGGAGTATTTACAGAATAGCAATTCACTGGACAAGTATGAGTTATGCTATTTTTTATACTATCGATGTTATTGCTTACAACTATTGTGATCATATTTTAAGCAATCGGGAAGGGCCCATAGTAGAGTAAGTACCTGAATTTGTATGCCATTATGCTTTATGCTATTGCAGTCATATTTCAATATAAGATACAACGGTGACTTTGTGTGTAGATTAACACTTTATGCTTGTTGATGAACTTCTTGGGTCGTTGGTTTTACTAACATCATATGCGAGATGGGTAGAGGTAAAGGAAGAGGAGAGAATCCATGAAGGTAGAGGTAGAGGAAGAGGAGGAAACCATGAAGGTAGAGTTAATAATAATAGTAGATCTTGGACAGAGTCTATTGATGAGATAAATCATGTACCGGATACCCAAGACATGGCTCCCATGATAGTATCACAAATTCCTTCAGTACAACCATCACCTCCTCCGCCGGCCACGAGGGCACCCTGAGGCAATTTGAAATTGGCTACGCATCGGCTGTCTGGCTGCTTTGAATCTATAAATGGGGCCAACATTGATGGTGCTTCTAAGATTTGACCCTAGAGATGTGATCACTATTGAGAACAGAGTAAGTTTTCATCAACAATTTTTCTTCTAATAATGCAAATGGAATATCTTGTATGAACGAAAAATTTATTAACAAGTTGTTGAAAAATTAAAAAAACTCGAAACAAATTTTTTTAAAGTCAAATTTAAACTTAAAGACTATTTTGGCCTTGGGGTAGGTTGATGGACTTTCCATCCTCTGCCACCTTTTTTTGTTCCCTCTTCTTCTCCCCAGCATTAACCTAATTGCATGGAGCTCATGATCCTGATTATTTGCATATTGTCGTGTGTTATTACTCGTGCACAACGGTGTTTGAAACAAAGCTAAATTTTGAATTATTTTATGCAAGAGTGTTCAAATCTTATTAACTTCATTATAAAATTAATAATTTAAAAAAAATATAGGTAGGTTGTTTGTTTGATAGTGGGTTGTGAAAGTTAATGTTTCAGAGGCTTAGATGGGAATTGTTTAGTGGCATTTTGTAATTAGGATTATCCTCTCGCCGGGGTTTTCCTATTTGTACAGATTGGTATTTCTTCCCGATGAATAGGTCTTCCATTCCAGTTCCAGCACTGTTGATTTCTGAATTTGATTAGTATTATTAACTCTTTTCAATACTGAAACTAACGAGAAAGTAATTTTCATCATAGGTTGTTGCCTCACGAAAAATGCTCACGGATGATCACTAAGACTTTCGAGCAGCGACTTCACAAGGATGGGTATACTTGGAAGAACATTCCTCAGAACACTAAAGATTTGTATTTTGAGGATTTTCAGGCAATATTTCTTTCA
The DNA here is from genome assembly GCA_016808115.1 of Tetrastigma voinierianum. Taxonomy (NCBI): domain Eukaryota; kingdom Viridiplantae; phylum Streptophyta; class Magnoliopsida; order Vitales; family Vitaceae; genus Tetrastigma; species Tetrastigma voinierianum. The sequence goes on from JAEQBH010002377.1 coordinate 227,192, forward strand.
AATATATTGTAATTTTAAAATATAAAATGAGTTTGTACTATTATTTGTTTTTTTTTGCAAATTTATAGAAATATTTTTGATTGGGATAGAAAAATAAGTGGCATAGTCGAAGATTCTTTGGGAGAAACGGATGACTATTGTGAATCTGAGTTTCATTTGGACCATTAAGAATGCCAAACGAAGCCGCCCTATGTTTGATGATATTTGGAGGCATGGAATGATGGAATTCAATAAGCACAGGTATATACTTGAGCCCGCTGACCAGGAGCAAACTAAATCGGCAGGTAGTGAACCTTGCCACTCATACGGAGGATCTATCACACATTCTTCACATGCTAAACTCATGGATTGGGGTTTTTCGATAAGAAAATTTGTTACAATAATATTTTAATTGTGTGATCATGTATACAATTTTTGTTTTTGAACTCACTTAGGAACAAAGTTCGGGAGAGAACCCCGACATCTTATGAGTTGTTTATTCGCAATCATACTAAAATGAGTGATGACTCATTCGTCAATGAGAAAGTCAAAGCTTTGAATGTTAACATCTTAATTAAAATTTAATGTTTTATTATATTAATAGTTAATTCTTTCATTACTAAATTTATAAATTCTAATGTGATGTGTTGTTGAGTGAGATGATTTCATCGGAGCTACGGGAGGAGATGTCGACCGGAGGAGTCGTCAGAGACCTCGTCCGTTGATGACAATGAAATATTTGTTAAAAATGTCGGGAGTGAAGAAATCAAGACTATATGGTATTGGCTCGAAATGTCGGCTATCTTTTGCGTGGCATTGCCTCTTTTAGTGGCACTTCACTGCTGACGGGTCATAGCCATGAGTTAGGATAAATTGCGACATGCGGGAAAGAAAATAAGCTGTTACGTGATCAGTTTAAGGATTTGCAAGACCAGCACCAAAAAATACAAGAGAAAAATGAAAAAACGCAGGAGGAGATGCGTAAACAAATGCAGGAAGAGATGTGTAAACAAATGCAGGAGATGCAAAGACACATGCAAGAGCAGATGAAATCACAGTTGGCCGCTTTTTTTCGTGGTGACAATGATCAGTAGCTATATTTGACACTAATATTACCATTTTTGTTATTTAAGAATACTATTGATTTACGCAATTAATTAATGTAGTTAGTGGTTTAAGAGACTTGTCGGATAATGCTTAATAACCAAAGTGGGATCTACGGTTGTCTTAATTTTGATGTTACTTGATGGTGGGAATCTTGTGGTTGACCGCCCCGCATTTTGAAGCACACCATTTTGGATGGTCACATTTAAGGATCTTTGATTTCCCGGATCCTTGGTTGTTTAGTAGGCAGCCGGTACAAGCCGGGATGTTAGGTCGAGTTACCTCCAGCTAGCTTAGCGGACTCTCGGGGCTTTCTCTCGTCGGACTTCCCAGACGAGCTGGTGACGCTTCCCTCGAAAGCGATATGTAGTTTTGATGAAAGCAGTCTTTTGCAGAATAGCTCTTGGCAACAAGTGGCTCCACCACCAATGCGAACTTATACGAAGGTATGAAATTAAATGAAGTCTGAGCCCATTTCATGGAAAAAGAAAATAAAAATTCAGATAAAGTTACCATATTAAGATTTATTTCCATGTTACTTTACTCTTTCCAACTAATTGAATAAAGTAATCTAAAGATGGTAGTCAGGTCAGAAGCAGGGCCGGCCCTGCGGGTAGGCGAAAGAGGCGGTCGCCTCGGGCCCCCACATTTTTCTTAAAAAATAGGCCCTTCTATTCGGTGCGAGGCTACGGGACGCTTCGATCCTCGTAGAGCTCTCTCGATCGGGACTTGGCCATGGGTCTCAGCTGCTTTCTCCGCCGGAAAAGTTTGCCATGACGAGGTATTTCTCAATTATTTAGCTCTTGTTTTGATGCTAGGGTGTATTTGGTTTGATGTTGTTTACGGTGAGGATTCCTTCCGACTTTTTAAGTTTGGGGTTTCTGATTAGATTGTTGATTTAGGCGTCTGGGATTCGGATTGGGGAGTCAGTGGTTTTAAGTTTTCAAATTTGTGATTGATGTTGCTCGGTAAATGTAGGGAAAAGATGTAGATGGGGAAAACAAAGCGCCAAATCGGGAAATATATCTGTATTTCCTTTTGGTATCGATGTCAGTCTTCTTGTTCTTGAGGGTTTTAGTTTTGGTTTGTCATTATTCTTTATTTTTACATATTGATTTCGATGTGAAGTTGGATCAATTTAGGGTTCATGATGGATTATGGTGATTTCTAATTGATGTTACGTGCTTTAATTTCTTTGTTCTTCATTTCACCTTGATTTTGCGTTTGAGTCGAAAATTTGGTGTGTTTTGGAAATAAACAAAGAAATTAAAATTTACGATGCCTCTTGCCATCTGTTTTGGCTCGGGGAAAGGTCAAGAAAGGGAAGGAAAAATAAACGGCTGATAGGGCTTATACATCTGCTTTTCGCTCCTTTAGCTTGACTTTTTTTGGTTTGGCCAAATTGTTTGGTTCTTTGGAATCTTTAAACCACGAAAGTTTTTGGTTTCCTCCGTCATATCTGATTTCAAGAAGGATCGAGGTAAGAATATAGTAAAAAAAAAATAAAAAAAATCTCAACCTTTTGGTTTCATCATGAAAATTAATTGAAATGTACGAGGGCAGAAATGGAGGTTACATTCACAACCTCTTGGAAGAAGGAAGGAATTAGTCAAGCTAACCGAGACCTCTTGGAATTAGTCTGAGGTATGGGCAAATCGGCCGGCCGGATAACCGGAACGTCGAGATGTGGGGCAAACTGGCCAGATAACCATAGTTTTTAAATAAAAATATTGAATTTAACATTTTGTTCTACAGATTTGTTTTCCCTCTGCAATTATATTTATTGTGATTGATTGGGTTTGAAGCGGGAAAGCAGTGGGAAGAGAAGTGGAGAAATCGGTGGGATTGATTGGTGATTAATGCCCATTTTTATTTTCCTCGATTTTCTTGGAAACCAAATAGAGGATTTGATTCTGTTCTTTTATGATGAGTTCCTTTTTCATAGTAATTTTGAATATTTCATGTTTATTTTTTCAAATAAATAAGTAGTAAGTGTGATAGACTAGTATTGGTGATAGGAGGTTTGGGGTGAGCCTATTGAACCCTATTTGTGTGTTGATTGTTGTAGGAGAATGGTTATAGGAGGTTTGGGGTGAGCCTATTATGAAACCCTATTTGTGTGTTGATTGTTGTAGAATGGTTATGGGAGGTTTGGGGTGAACTATTGAAACCTGATATGTGTTGATTGTATGTTTTTCCTATAAAACTTTTTATTTTTGTTGTTGCATTTTCCTCTAATATATGATTTTTATTGATAAAATAGGTTAACATTATTGTTATAGTATTTGTTTGATATATTTTTAGTGTAGTAGTGTTGATAGGAGGTTCGGGGTGAGCGATCAAAAACCTCTTTGTGAATTGATTGTTGTGGCAGTTTTGGGTTTAACATAATAAACTAAGGTTTAGGCTTAATATTAATATTACAAGTAAAAAAAAAATTTATACACAATATAGGCCCCTTTTTAGAATCTTGTATAGGCCCTGGCATACGGGGCCGGCCACAGTCGAGGCTGGCGTGTGCCGACTCTCGGGAGGGCCTTGTGCAACCTCTTGGGTCCAAGCCTGGCACGGTAAGGCTTGGCCAGTCATTCTTTGGGGAAGAGGGATGTCTCCAAATGTCCTTTCTCCTCTTAAGACCATGTGTTTTGTTTTGTTTTTGTTATCGGCTTGAAATGGCTTTGAGCCCCATGCCTTAGCACAGTCGAACCCCTTTCATATTTTTACTCGGTTGTTGATCGTCTGTTATGAACCCGGAGCATGTAATAACGTGGAAATTTGAATCAATTTAAGGGAAGTGTCTCGATGTCTGGATTTCACCTTTTAAGTGTTCCAGATCTGCACAAATTGACCTCTGGGAGTCAAGGCTATATTCTGACCGAAAAAGTAAAAAAGCCCAGAAGGAAGGAGAAAAAGACATCTGCCTTAAAGGTCTATTGGGATAGAGGCATGGCCTCATAGATATCTCCTTGATCAAGTGTGCTGATTTAGTTTTAACATTGTTCTTGCCATAATTTCGAAAACTCCATTTCTTTATCCATTGACATTATCATGTTTGTCGATACGTGTTCTTGATTAAATGTTTATTTTGCATCATTATTAGGACGATACGCTTGGGTGGATTTCTTAGTTAGCAAACAGGGAGTTCTGGCTTTGATGGCATTTTTGGCTGTGACAGGTTCAAAAAATGGGATCAGTTGGTAGGTCAATTGATGTTGCGAAGTTTTAAAATTATGAAGAATTAATTTCGTGATTGAATGCATGTTTGGACGAAGTGCGCTCGATGACCCGAGGCTCGAGGTGGAAGCGGGTGTATGTGGACTACGAGAATGATGTGCTTCTTGTTGGGGATGATCCACGGAAGTAAGTTTGATGCATTTTGTGTATGCATGCAGCGATGGCGAATACCCTTACAACATTATGGTAGTACATTTTGAGAACATATTCGATCGGCCATTGGAGTTCACGGTAAAAATAAGGAAAATATCTACACCTCTAGGATCCTCCTAGCAATCTAGTGAGGGACTATGATAAGTCCATTTTTTCTTGCTATATCTTGCTTTTACTCTTAATGTTTTTAATATTCATTGTTTTTATTTGGAGCAATAGCACCGTAGGATTTGATTCTGGTTTTGACGTGTTTTCTAATGCTCATCAATGTGTCGTGCCGAGGAGTTTGTAGGCTCGTCCATTTGCGTAGAATTTTGTCACATACGAAAGTGCAGCGGATGAGTGAAGAGGGATCACGGCTTCTCATGACCCCTGGTTAGCGGGATTAATGATTCTCTCAGAAGGTGACCACCACCCGGATTGTCATTGAATATTTGATGACAATCCACCCTCTTTTTGCTCCTGCTGCTGCTGCTGCTTCTTGTTCCAATGGTAAAGATGGAAACCTTGGCTTCGTCACCAGGCATGGCCTGGCCTCATCATGAAATCCTGTGAGACGAGCCTTGAGGGTGGGTTGGTGTACTACTACGACCTCGAGCCCCGGGCTCTGGTGATTTGGGTCCCGAAATGCAAATGCCTCTCTACCTTAGGCCTTTTGTTTTGGCTTTTGTATTGTAAAAGGTGGAATGTAGTAGCGTATGAATTAATTATAAATGCAGTTCTACATGTGAAACTAGAACTAGAAGAGGAACCCTTTTAGTAGATGTAATGCTATGGAGGATGACCACTAAAGTGTAAGAGAGATTAGACCAGATGATATTTCTAATTTACGCGGAGGCAATTAATTCCTTAAAGCATGGATATGATATGAATATGAATATGAATACCATTAGTTTTAAATTAAAGCTGGGGTTTCTCACCCAGGAAATTTTACTTGTTTCATAGGGAAGATGCAGACCTTGAGGTCGCTCATTCTTTGACATTCCTTAATTGGAAGAGACAAGGAAAGAATAACAATGCGAGATCCTAAAAGAGCCTAGGAAGGAAAGAAACTTCCCAGTAAGGTATGAATGATCCTGCCGGATAAAGTCTCTTGAGAACAAATTTAGTTATTCTTAACAAAATTGATTCCATGAGCGTGGATAACCCAGGACATTTTTTTGAACATATATTCATTGTAATACCATGTTATGGATTCGATCATGATGGCTATCCCGTAAAATAAATTATATTGTCTTTAAACTCAGTTCGTCATCTTTGATCTTTGTCTACCACATCCTCTTGCTAAAACCCGGGTGGCGCACCCTCCTCCCACTGCCTTCATATGACATACCAATGTTCTAAAAAGTTTCCTTCAACCTATTGGAATATAGAAAAGCAATGAAACCTCTTCTTTTCAGGCCAAATCATCATTATTTCGAAACATGGTATTTGGCATGTGTGTATCTCACTAATGGGTGAGATTAAAATTTGTAACAAGTGGCGGCAACAATTACACAATTCTAAAGACAATGGAATTCTATTATTCTACGTGGAGAGTGAGCAGGGAAGCTACGAGACCTGATCAACGAAAAATGAAGATCAAAATAAGAAACCTACCAGACTAACAAATGAAACTAAATAAAACTTACAAATATAAAATCCTTCATCAATTCAAAGACCGAATTTTCACTGATTAAAGACCGAATTTTCGGTCTCAAATTCCGTCTCTGATCAGAGACGGAATTTGAGACCGAAGAATTCCGCGTCTACGTCGAAGGCGGAATTGATTCCATCTACGATCGAGCCCGGAATTTGAGGCCGAAAAGTCGGTCTTTCATCGAAGGCGAGTCAATTCCGTCTACGATCGAGCCAATTGAGACCCGAAATTCCGTCTTTGTCGAAGGCAGTTTGATTCCGTCTCTAATCCAAAAGGCCGGAATCCATCCGTCTTTGTTTAGAAACCCGGAATTGAGACCAATTTCCGTCTCACGATTAGAGGCGAATCAATCCGTCTTTGAATAGAGGCGAATTTGAGACCGAAAATTCCGTCTCTGTCGAGACGAGGTAACCTTAAATTATTAATTTAGAGACGGAAAAATCCGTCTCTAATCCGTCTCTGATTAGAGACGGAACTTTTCGAATCTCTAATCGAGGAGGCGGATTAGAAACGGTCGAAATCATGCCCGGCGTTTTAAGGCGAAAATTCCGTCTCTAATCCGTCTGTAATTCTGTTTCTAGACGGATTAGAGACCGAATTGTCCGTCTCTAAATGAAGGTTTTTTTGTAGTGGATCAAACTTCAAATGGAAGAACATATCAACATTGTCAATGTTATTCGTTTAGCAACCTCTATTTTCTCTGTTCAAAGAATAATCAATAATCAATTTAATAAAATATTTATAAGCATGTCGGATTTAAGATAAAAGATGAGCATTACTATTCTAATCATTTTGACTTTGTTTACATAGATCTAGTATATAGAATAACATACGAATATTTATAAATTTAAACAATCCAATTGTATACATATATATATATATATATATATATATATATATATATATATATATATATATATATATATATATATATATATATATATATATATATATACTATATATATATATATTTTATTGCCTAGAAAGTAGTAAATTCAAAAAGATGTATAATCACATTACAACAAGAGTGTATATCAATATTAACATATATAATATCAAGTTATGTTACTTGTTTTATGCTAACATTTCTAACTTTATCATAAATTAGGGGTGGTTCCTATCCCATATAGGAATACATAATTTCTATGTCAACCACCCAATGTACTTAGTTTTATTTTTTAAATTGATTACATATCGCATTAATTTTAGAAGATTAACTTTTTTGAATCATTTACAAGATTAACTTACACTCATTCTATATTATGCTTATTTCAAATATATAACTTTTATCGGGAAGGCTTAATAAATCGCTTTCAACTTAAAGCAACATCTAAGCAGTCAAAAAACTATGAAGGAAGTGAATGAAATTAATTAATTTTGATAATTTAAAAAGTGCACGTAATTGTCCCACAAAATAAATAATAAAATAACCAAAATTTTATTATTATCCTAACGTATCATAATAGCCTAAATGATGATGATGATTGTGTGTATTATTATTATAACATTTTAATTTTATCTTTCACAAAAAAATGATTTTATATATATATATATATATATATATATATATATATATATATATATATATATATATATATATATATATATATATATATATATATATATATATATATTCCAACCAAGGATAACTTTACTTATATATATTTCAACTAGGAAACAACTTTTACTTTAAATAAAATGTCTTTGTGTTTGAATTAAAAACGGAAAGGATAATAAGTGGAATCACGGGATGACTATTAATTTTGATGTCTTTGTCTTTATATTTAAAACAACAAATATATAAGAATAATAATAATAATCATAATAATAATAATCCATAAATCAATAAGCAGTTATTAATTTATTTCAAATTACACATTTTTCTTGAAAGGAAATCAAACATGAAATTATTTCTCACAGTTAGAACGATTCTTAGGAAAATAAATATTTAAACAAAAAAAATTATCATTTAATTATTCTATATATAAAAGTCAAATATGAGACAATTGATTCCTTAATATAAAATATTTATTCTCTCTAATGGATCTCTGACCTCTTATTATGCATTCTAGTGTATTATAGGTTTTTATTTAACTTTTATTTATTTTTAATGAAAAATAATTTAAATCATATTTGAGGTAAAGCTAATTCTCTAATTTATAAGAAAAAGGACATGACATTGGGGAAAAGAAAAAATAAGATGATTTTTTTTTTTATCAAACACATCTAAGAAAAAGAGAAAATAAAAAGTGTTTTGAGAAAAGGAAAAATTTTATTGGCCATGATTTTCCTTTTAGCATGTATTTTCCTTTTAACTATATTATTTTATTTAATTCTAGCTACTTAAAAATTTTATATTATATTCTTGCCCCTAAATCTTATTTTCCTTATTTGTGCTTGGCTTATTTAACAAATACTTTTGTGACTGTATTTTCCATAATCAATATTCCATGTATATAAGGTATATAAACGTATATATTCTCTTTTGATAGTAATATCCTTATTTGTGGCCTTATTTTTTATAAATGCTATTTAATTTCTCATTTTCCATAATCAATATTCTCAGGTATATAAAAATTTTATTTCTCATTTTGATAATAATATTTGTTCTTTTCTTTTTTTTTTTCTTTTTTTGGGGAAGATAGTAATGACTCTATTCAAACTTCAAAAGAAAGTAAAAGTATTTAATTAAGGTAGTATTAATTTACCTAATTATAAAATATTCTTGAAGGAAAATAAACAAAATATTTTGAAATATTTTGACTTTTCTTTGTAATATCAAACATAAAATAAGCAAAAACGTGAGCTAGACCTTAAATTTATAGATATGACAATACATGTCTCTTCTAGGTCCGCCCAGAGCTGAGTGATTTTGAAATGGCATGTTGCCGACACACATTTTTTAGGAGTATAGCCTCCTTTTTGGTACATTCACGATCCCCGAAAAGCAGAGAGGAAATCATAGCCCTCCATCACCTTTCGTCTTTAACTTAAGAATTATTTTGCCTTATTTCACCTCCTTTCCCAGCAAGAATTATTTTCTTTTATTTTGTTGACATGTGAAAAGATTGACATGACTCAATAAGTAGAAAATTTGGAATCCAATTTTTTCTAAACGACAGTGTGATTCAGGAAGTAGAGAATTGCTCCAGAACTTAGCTCCCACTTTGCCTTCTTCCTTTAGCTCTGAAACTAGAAAAAGCACTCTCTAAACGTTATAACCTCTCAAGCACAAACTCAACCCATTAACTTCTAAAAAATATAATCTTACAGTAGTAAACTCTTCAACCTTTTTAAAGTAGAGCCCACCCTAGAACAATATAATCATCCATATTTGATAAACTTAAAGCTGGCAAAAAAAATAGGGGAAGATTTTCCCATTTTTTGATACGTAAATTATTGTGAAATAACCCATAGAACCAAACCATCCTCCAGAGAAAAAAATTATTATTTGAAGAAGTAGAATCCATTCAATCGAGGAATGCAGAGAATTATCCATCTTGTTTTGGTTAAGTAAAGATGCAAAATCCAACACTTCAAATGGAAGCAGAGCAAACATAATACGTCTTTATTATTAAAATGGAGGAAAAAACCAAAAGTTTTACCTTTATAAAGCTGAACTTTCTCAAGCGAATAAGAGATTTTGGGGAAGAGCTTTTAAAGCACCATGGGACTCATTGAAAACCCTAACCAGCAATGTAAACTACATGATTAGAAGGAGACAAGGAAAGAGACATTAAAAATTAGACTCCTCATTTATAAAACCATCAAAGAAGTCTCAAGGTCCTCCACCAACAAAATCAATGTTTGAATCGTAAATATAGTCCATTTTCTTACCAGATTTGCAGGAGGTCCTCATGGGTGAGAATTTTGATGAAAGTTGGATTCATCATGTATAAATACGAAGAAGACTGGATTAATAATACCCGCAGATCGTTGATTTAGGAACTTTCAAGCGATTCAATCGGAAGAATGAAAAGGAGAGTACCATTTAGCCTTTGTGTTGTTTGTGACTTTCTGCTTTGTCGGGTTGCAAGAGTTTTAGTCTAAAGAGTAAAAAACAAATTTATTTATGGAAGGAAAGAGAATGACATTTTTTAAAAGTGACAAGATTGGTCAAATGCATAAATTAAATCTATGACATTTTAAAAAACGTCAACATCAATTTGTGCCATCAAATCCCTTTAATTCTCTTTTTTCTTTTGAATTTATTTATGGAAGGAAAGAGAATGACATTTTTTAAAAGTGACAAGATTGGTCAAATGCATAAATTAAATCTATGACATTTTCATAAAACGTCAAGATTAATAAGTGCCATCAAATCCCTTTAATTCTCTTTTTTCTTTTGAATCTTGACACTTTCTAAAAGTACCAAGGATTGAAGCGCCATTGAATCTATTTTTTGTTGTAGTGACCCAAAATAAGTTGTTGATATGTTTTTTCTTAGAGAGAGAATAATCTTCAACGGGAAAAAAATGAGATGGAAGAAAGAAACAAAGTCCTTGTTCAATAATGTAGTAGTCATACAGAATTCAAAGTGGGTCATTTGATGATACAATAAAGACTCTAGTTGTTGGAGTGAAGAAGATACAAAAAATGCTGTCATAAGTTTTCATTGCAAAAAATTCATGATCTACATAATAGTTTGAAAATCATATCATGTTTAATTAATTTTTTTAAATTATCGCACCTAATTGATTAATTAATTAGATGATAACACCATTTTAATATATAATTGAAAATATTCTACCAAATACAAAATAACTTTATTTATTCACACATACAAATAAGGTAACAAGCATTAATATTTGTTATAAAATGTGATAAGTTCCATAATTAAAAAAAAAAAACAAGTAGCAAACTAAAAGTATTTCATGGGAATCGAGTTCCTTGACTTTGGATGAGTTCTCGCATTTCTCTAAGCTCCTTCTCTAAGTCTTTTTTTCATTGTGCTGCAGTACACCTAGATCTTGCCCAGAATGGAAGTGGTAAAGGTTCATGGTCGCGACAGGGTTGGGTGGGGCGATTACGGCCTTGTTGTGACAAAGCACCTAGTGTGCGACAATGCGCGGTGTGCTGCGACGAACTGCGGCAGTGCACTATTTGGGTCACTATTCATGAGCGCATTCCACGAACAACATTCATAGTGGCTGTTTAAAAACGAAAATTAGGGCTGTCGCATACATGTCAACTTCCTTCAAAGATTGACCATCTTTCAACATCGATTGCCTTTACAACTTCAACATTTTTCCTACAAATACAAAGAAAAGTTAAATAACATAAAACATAACCCAATTAAAAATAAATAAAAGTTCTAAAAATATGGTACATAAAATCTTTTTAGCATATCCAAGTATTGTTACTTACATATAATTTATGTTGATCCAACAATAATTTATTACAAAGCGACATTATATATTAATAATTTACATATGCTTTGATGAATGTGGCAAAATTTAACAATTTCATATTTATTTTTATGAAGTTATCATAAATTTTTTTTCTTTCATAGAATCACAACTTTTTTTTTCAAACCAATTGAATTAATTTTAAAATCATAAAATCTTAATATGAAAAATTAGTTGTTTTACAATGTTATATTTAAATTTTTAGTCAAAAAATAAATTGAAGATCTTTATTAAATAAAAACAAAGAAACAAAATATTTTGTAAGAAAACTTACATAAGAACTCTCATTAACTTCATTTATTCAACAATGTTGAGAAGTCCAATACATTAACTTGCAAACTTCTATGTATCTTAGTACTTGTACACGATTATTTGGATAACAACATGAATAAAAAAAAATAAAAAAATATTTACAAAATAATGAATTATCTTTAATAAATTTGCGACCATGATTATTAAAAGAAGTGCAGTACACCCTCATTTCTCTTGCACCCATTAAAAAAACAAATACGGGAAATACACATTTTACCATAACCACAATATTTCTATTTGTTTGTAGCCTTTGCTTAACTTCTTCTTTATCTCTCTGCCTTGACTCCTTAACTTCCTCTTGCTTCGTTTGTGTTTTATGCACCCAACTCCCTTCTTCCTCTGGCTTCGTTTGTGTGAGAATGGCGTTACAAAGCAGAGAGAATGGCGTTGCCTTGAGCTTTACAACGGTGGAGAAGGAGGACGAGGATAACATTCAGGTTTGTTTTTTTTGCAGAATACACTTAATCCGGATTCGAAAATCCGGATATTATAACAATATCCGGATATTGAAATCCCAGGAAACCATGCTCCTAGTACGGATTTAACAAATCGGATTATAGACAAAATCGGATAGCAAAATTAGGTGGAGCATTCAGAAAGCGGATTTGATAGGTACTTTGCTACGGTAAGGCGATAACGGTAGCACCCTATATGTTCATTCCCCAATAGATTGTTGCAGGCTTGCAGCTCTGAGAACCAATTCAATTGCTTATCTTATGGGTACTTGAACCAACATGCAATGGGTGAATTGTGGAATAAAAGATTAAAAAAAGGGTTTCAAGTAGTACTTCACATCCATGAATACATTTATACAGTTTTTATAACTGGACATTATTTGTTGTATTTAATCTGTATTTTATTTTTGCAGATGAATTTCGATCATAATGCGGCCAGATTCTGACAATTATTTGATTGCAGTGATGCATTAGTAATAATGAGGTAATTTTAATACTTTAAAGTTTGAGTAATTTGTTTTAAGATATATCGGAATTAATAAATTGTTATTATCAGGATATTTTGTGGCAGGGATGCTTTGATTGAATGGGCTCGAAATGTAGGAAAAAGAGCGGTTGTTATTGTGATAAAAGATCGGATAAAGGGAGATAGTAAGCTAGAGTTAGCCTTGCATGTAGGCGTGGTGGAACATATAGGCATACGAAGAATAGAGTCGAATGTGAAGGCACCCAGATCGAAAAGACCTTTGGGCGAAAAAATGTGATTGTCCATTTAAGATAATCGGTGTGAAGTTAACTAGTAATGATGATTGAAGTGTTAAAGTTGTTTGTGGATTTCATAATCATCAAACAGCTAAACAAATGGAGGGTCACTCATATGCTGGTCGATTATCGGATGGGGAGAAAACCATATTGTCCGATATGACGAAGAACTTGGTGAAACCAAGGAATATTCTCTTTATCGATAAAAAATCATGATAGAGTATAATGTCTTAGCATATGAAGACAATCTACAATGCCGTCATAAACATTGACTACTTACTACGGTGGTAGATCGCAAATGCAACAACTAATGAAGCTTGGCCCGAATGAATGTAAATATGTTGAATGGCATAGGAAAGGATGAGTGAGCAGTGTGTAGAGACTTGTTTTGGGCACATCCTACTTCTATTCGATTGTTGAATGCATTTGCGATGTTCTAATTATGAATTGTACTTATAAAACCAACAGATATACGCCTTCCCACTTCGAGATTGTAGGTGTGACATCTACAAATTTGACATTTTCTGTGGCATTTGTATACTTGGGTAGGAGTGTGTGAAACTGACTACACTTGGGCAATGGAGAAGTTACAAGTTTAATGTTTGTTAGTCTGATTACCTAATGTCTGTTATTCTGATAGGGAGTTGGCCTTAATGAGCGTGCGGATTAGTATTTCCCTCTACGACAAATCTTAATGCGGATGGCTTGTATGTAAAATAACACAAGCTGTAAGAAGTCGTTTACAGGAGAAAGAAGTGGGAGAGCATTCATGTCGACTCAGAGTGTCCTTGTGTTTTCTTTGAATGAGGGACAGTCACGAGGAGATTTAAGATCATTGACAAGCGATTCACTTATGTTACCGGAGCGATAAAATATGTGTGAGTCATGGTTGACTGCCTAAGGAAAGATTGTACTTGAGCAGACGGACCAGAGTAATGCATTTAGAAAGCGATATGCGAATAGGTCGTTAATCGGTAATAGTTTTCTTCAAATATCAGGTACATAAAAATGATTCTAATATATGTTTTATATTTTATGGTAGAAGATTGCACATGCAAAGTTGAAGAGACATCTTGGTTCGTCTCGAGGGATTTAGAGTTCTTGGAATGCAATAAATGCTCTTATTGAGTTACGACATACGGAAATCAAAGCTTCGTTTGAGAAAGTATTTACATTTGTTGAACATCATTTCCACAATGCTATGTTTAAAAAGTGCGGGGTATGGTAGCTAGGGCTTCACTCAATATGATATTGATGGAGTTAAAACTGGCTTCGAGTTGAAATTGAGAAGGGATATGTGGTTGCGTGAGACGAGGAACCTCATATGGAGTGCCTTGTAGCATACGGGCTTGCGAGGAAGCTTATCAAAGAGGGTAGCCTGATTCACATGATATTGTGCATTCTCATTGGAGAACAATTTGGATACTATGAGCGACAATGTAAATGCAGTACGACAATCACTCACGAAGTTGATAGTATTTTGAGACAATTTCTTTGATTGTGATGAGGCGGAATTAAAATAGCATTAAAAGGAAGTTAGGAGAGGTTGGCTTATCTGACATACATGTTTCCACAGCCAGAGTTCAGGCGAGGAATTAGGTAAAGTCATTGAAAATCAGATTTATCTACCGAACTGAGCTCCTTCTTTATTTGAATTGTTGGGTCACGCCTGATCAGTGCTTCTGACCAGCACACGTATTCGTGAAGTGCAGAGGAAAAAGAATTAGGAAATTACATTCGTGTTTTCCACATCGAATGCGTAAACATATAGTGAACATCGTGGATGTTAAGGCGGATGGTCATTATGGATATCGTCGATTCTTCCGGGTTACTAGGAATGGGGGAAGGCGGATGGGGAGCGGTTCGACCAGTTTGACACATGAGCTTGAACTTTGCTGATGAGTATGTTTAATTGTATGGATCGATTAGTAGTGTTCTTTGAGTTGGTTTATTCATTATCATGTCTTGACTCTTTTGCTCCATATGATAGATGGATGACTTTACGACATGGAGTCGTTTATTAGCCTCACGGTACAATATTGTCATTGATCTTTATCGATTAAACCGATGCACGACATATCTACCGCCGATCATTATCTTTTCCTTCACCTGGCCAGTTACTTGGATTTATTTTGAGGATTGTCATTTCGTCAGTTTACATTAAGGTATATTATATTGGTCATTCAGTTTAATGTTTTAATTTTTTGACGGATGATCTTTATTTTAGGTGCCGTGGATTCAGCATCACAGTACCTCAAATTGCATACAGCCCAGCGTAATTCTGATACCGGTCTGCGCTCGAGGATGGGAGATCCCTTATGTACCAGTTAGAGGCTTTAGATCATTATTAGGAACTGAACTAAATCTTAGATCTGAGTATTGATTTAGATGAAACATGATGTATCTCTGACAGACGGATGGTTTATATTGTAATTTATATGTATTGTATTAAAATTTAATTTAAATTGAATTACTTTTAATGATGTAAGTTAATGTAACAACTAATATAATACAATAAAATTAATCAATTCTATTTTAAACATTAAAGTCATAACAATACATAAACATAAAACTAAGTCTTCTTTTTTCCTCTTGAACTGAACACATAAGCATTAGTAGATGCATTAGAATCAGTCTGGAGTTAACGAGAGGTCATTGCGAGGAAATTTGGAGAGCAAGCTGTCCACTAGAGGAGGAACTATAGGTGGTGGAGGATCCATCATCACATTGAGAGATCAAGCGATCACGTGGAGGATAAGACAAAAGTAGGAGGAACTCCATCATTGTAGCGGTGATGGTGTCTTCATGAGATGATGGAAGCGGGAGTGAGTGGGTGATGTGAGATCTGAAGTCATCGTGATGGAGAAACCTTGCCATGCCTCAATTTGGTGCAAAGCATGGCCTTGCTATCTTATTTTTTGGGACTATCATACCTCGATAAACTGATGCTCTAAGCATATTCATAAATAATAAGTGAGCTTATCACCAAGTAATATAATAAAAAAGTTAAATGTCATATATCTGATTTAGATTACTAGGTCAATGACGAGTTCAAATTTAACACTATCCAGCTAGTGAGATCACGTGTAAGCGAGGGCGGAGAAGGTAAATATCTGCGTGAAACGATCTGGTGCTGGGTTGAGCGATGCGGGTGATATGCGATCATACGAGCCATATACTCACCCTTTTACACTCTCTCACAGGCACGAGTAAGGCGTAAGTGACCTCGATACGATCGATTCATTATGTGATGCATGTCCATCTCTCCAAATCTTGATCCAATAACATACTACGGTCGAATTCGTGGAGGTGCGAAAGGCCAGGAGAATTATAGTGCAGTCCATATACCCATTTGGCGTAAGACCATCGGATGATATGAAACAGCAACAGTCGCGCCTTTGTGTTTAAGTAATGTATGAGAGGAAGAGACATGACTGGTAATTCAGTATGGCTCAATGGAGACCATGTGAAATACACCGTGATCTAGTGGCTCCCGATGACTGCAAACTATCGGGAATCCCCGCGATGCGGCCTCAGTCGTGCATGTAGTCGTGACTTCAGTGTCGCAAGCAAAATGGAGAAAGCCTTCTGGAAGTTACTCATGCCGTCGGGCTGTAAATTAGACAATTAATATCAATATAATCGATAATTGAAAATTATCTAAATATTATCGAAAATTGGCCATTATTAATTTTTGCAAAAGTGAGTAGCCACCTAGCCCATCCTGACTTCCGAACACAGTCGCATTAGTCGGTTGCACATGCGAAATACCCCAGCCAACTACACCCGACGCAGCTACCAACCGTCGCGAGGTCACGAAATAGCGCAAGTTAAAGTATAACAACGTTTACTCTTATCGGCCAAATAGAGTGCAGCCAGCCAGTCGACGAAGGCTCAAATTAGCAGGCTTCGATATCATCATCGGATAGGACATACGATGGTGAAAAAAATTCTCCGCCGACCCGGTGACCGGTGGAAGGAAGGCAGCGTATCCGTCTCTCGAGATGCCTTGGCGTCGGTGAATTTTAGCATTTCGACGATAAAGCATTGGCATCATCCACTGACGGTGAGGCCAGTATCCATGTTCATTGGCGAGTATTATTGTAAAGTGAATTGCGACAGCTAATTCTGGCGTGAGTAGAACAGTCTCTGACTGGAAGATGAAAAATTGTGGTCTCTGGCGCGCTCTGAAATCGACAACGCCGGTGCTCAAAATCAATATTGCAACTAATCAGATTTCCAACCGGATCATTGCCACCAGTCTCGAAATCGAGACCTCTACGCATCAGCTCCACAGCTGCGACTTTGCACCACATGATTTACCAATTCAACAGTTTGATCCTCACAAATATAAATACCGAATAAATTACAATCAAATTGCGTAACTAAAATTCAACATAATATATATATATATATATATATATATATATATATATATATATATATACAGCTTTGGACAATGATTGTTTACCTCTCCCAACCCTGTCTTGTTGCAACATGTTTGTGAAAACTCACTTGATATGCATCATCGATGGGTCCTCCCGGGAGCACCATAAGATACCTCATACTGTCGTACTTATCATGCGCAGGGATGCTTTCAGCTAGAATCTCGATCTTCTTTGGCTCAAACCTCCTCCTCAGATTGCACTCGTCGTCTAAATAGATCCGGTGGGTGATCTGAGGTGCACTAAATGTATATCCTCCTCAGTGCGTGGTGGCATATCTATTTGAAAATAAACATTGATAACTTAAATTAATATAATCATCTCATAATCATTATTTTAAATACCCATATTCATAAATATAAATTATATAATCCTTAAATTTTTTAAATCCTGCTTGACGCCAAACCAATCAACAGAGATTTGTGTTCTTAATTTGGGAAAAGAACAAACCACCGGAAATATTTTGTTGGCAATGCTTCCCTCAGAACCCAGCTGGAAGTTTAAATACAAAGGAAGCCTAGTAGTGTCTGTGAAAAAGGTAGTGGCCCAGCTATACAGGATCCACGTCAACCCTTTATTAATTCAACATTCCTAACTTCAGCAAAGACCACAATAAACCACAACAGCTCCCACATTGTACTCTGACCCCTTCTTTAGTAATTCAAATCATTCACTAACAATATGGCCATGCACCACGTTGGCTGAAGGTAGTGCCTCACATGATCATTGGTTGTGGAAAGCCACATCCTAAAAGTCACTTGAAAATGACTGTTCATAATTCTTTGCTTGATCTTTTGACTTGGCTAGATTGTAAATGAGTGTTGGAGGTGTAGATGAGGTGGGTGGGTTATTTTTTGTCTCCTCTCTTTCTTTTGTATCTCCTTGGGGCCTCTTTTGTATACCTCCAGAATACTCTGGGCTGCTCTAAGTTGCTTTTTTCTGATTAGTATATATTGCTTTTACTCATAAAAAGTATTCTTTTTTAATTCCTTTCTGATTATATCTATTGATACATTGCTTCTTGCTTGTGCACAAACATTCAGCAACATCCATGTTATCTTTTTGTTTGAATAAGTTTGAGATATTTGAGCTTAGTCATATGACCAGTTTGGAAGTACTATATACACTATGCATGCCTTTTTGACAGGATTTTTCAGCAAGTTTATGTTTCCGTGGTCAACGAATATTCTTGCACAATGCAAGTGGCTGGTTCGGCAATGTTCCTTTGGAAGCTTCTGGAGATTTTGGTATTCATCCAGAGGAAGGAGAATTTCATCTAATGTGTCAGGTACAATTTTTTGTATAAGCATGCACTAGGCTTGGATGGATGTTTTTAATACTACAGATCAGAGATGATCCATTTTGGCAAAAGGAAAGAACTTAGCATTTTACCTGTATCAAGGAGTTACATGCTGCCAGTTGTTGTCAAATTGAATCTTCTGATTGTTTTGATACTTAATCTTAAAATGCTTAGGACATCTTGAATAAGGTGAAGTGGAGAATTTCGGATATCATATTACCGGACATCATGGAATCCGGATAAAATCACTTCATCCAGATATCATGAAATCCGGATTACATGAATTTCTCCGGACATCATGAAATCCGGTTGAAATAATTTTCTCCCGACATCATGAAATCCGGTTGAAATCATTTTTTCTGGACATCATGAAATCCGAGAAAATAAGATCTCACCGGATTCAATGAAATCCGGAGTAGAAGCTCAACTTCAGATTTGAGAATCCGGTAACATAGAATCCGGAAACCAAAACCAGACGAAATTTCAAAAAAATGCAAACTTCTTCATATTTCTTGATATTTAACGGTGAAAATGCAAGAATAAACACAACAAAAAGCAAACTTACTTGATATTTTTGTCGAATCTCCGGATTTGGGGGTTGTCGGATGGGTTTTGGGTAACAAAGGGAGGATGGGGTTGGGTGCGGAGGATGGAGGTGAAGAGAATTTGGAAATTTCAGGTTCTTGTTGAATCTCGAATTTAGGGTTCTCGGATGGTTTTTTAGGTAAAAAAGCGGGGAGGATGGGTTTGGGGAGATAAGCGGGATGGAAGGAATTTAAGGTTATGGGGTGTATGGAGGGTAGGATGGGAATGTTGTTTAAAGGAATGGGGTGTAAAGAGTTTATTTTGGGGTGTAATTAGTAATGGGGTGCGTAGAGATATTAAAGGGGTGTAAATAGAATCACTCATAATTTATACCATTGAGCACCCAAAGCGACCCCTCTGAGTCCTGGCCCATCGATGGGCTCCCAAAAATTTTCAATAATTCGGTCCCAAGTTTTGGGACCGATCAAACATCCGTTCAAGGCCTCAAATCACCCGAATCATCAACCAAAATACTTAAATCTTAAATAAACCAAGTAGGATAAATCGCCCACCTCACGAAGTTTGTCGAAACTTTGCCAGACGAAGTCCACACGTAGGTCTGCTAGTGAAGCGACTTTCCTTCTTGTCGAAGCCAATTGACGGTGGATCGCGTAAATCTGAAAGTTTGATACTCTCTCCTTTAAAACGCAAAAATGGATTCTTTGCATCTATTCTCACTCCTCCCACGTTTTGGCTTCTAATTTTAATTGTAGGAAGGCGTCCTTTATTAGATTATTTCGTCTTATTATCATTTAAACATTTCAATTATGCAATTATGTCCCGAGCTTTGGTTTACATTTGACCTTATCTACGACCGTCCGTTTCCATCATCTCTCTACCCGTACAACATGTGCTAACATGTACATGTTATATGTGACTTTGTCACTGATTTAGTTTCACAGCGCTACGTCTTTCGATCACGCCGAAAAGCGTGTAAATTCACATTTATCACCGGAATTGTGAAATTCTTGAAGTGGTAACTAGATTTCGTGAGACGATTCCAACGGTGAAATCCATTTCGTCATCCAAGATCTAGAGAATAAATTTCGGATTTTTTTATCGAAATTACGATTTTATCCTTTTCCATAAATTGGAATTTTCTCGGGTCTTACAATCTAACAACTCACGGATCCTTTCTTGATTTGTACTATGTTTTTCTGAAAAGATTTGAAGAGGTCAAAAGGGATCCTTAATTAGCAATCATGGCATCACTCACACATACTACCTAACACAACCCTAAAACCTAAGACAAACTAAAACAGGGGACCCCTAATAAACAGAAAACACATAAATAAACACAAAAAATAGACAATGACAAGCATAGACACTTAAACACAAGAAACCTAAGCAAAAACACATAAATAAGAGCGAAACGGACACACTAAAAAGTGAGAAAGCTTCACAGCCTCCAAACACAAAACAACCCAATCACCCACACCCCCCAAACAATAGTGGACAATGTTCTCAATGTCTATAGAGTAGCAAGAGAGGGTGGAGTGAACTCCTAGTGATCGCGGGATCAACGCTGCGATGAGTAGTGGAGATTGCATATGAAGCGAGGAGGCGACGAATTTGCTCTGGATGGTGCGGATTTGCGGAGGATGGTCGCTTGGTTGTGCATGACTGAGCGCATGTCGACCTAGAGTGCATCCATATTCTGGCTGATGAGGACTCGGTGCTCCTGGGTCTCATCTTCAATGAAATCTCTTCTTTTTGGTACCCATGCGTAGCCCTTGTCGAGGCGATGAATTTTAAGCCTTGGCTCGACCAAACCAGACCAACGGAACTTGATAGCACAAAAGTGTGATGTGTGACTTGTATGGTTGGGTAAGCGCCTGTAATGTGCGAGTGCACGTAAGTATCAAGTAATATAGTGTACTAAGTACGGATGCTCCGTCCACGGGGGAAGTGCATTTGACCTCACCCCAGAGTGGCCTATGAAGTATTATACGGATTTAAACTCTTAATGAATTTCTAATTAATTTATAGAATTAAAACTAAATATAAATAACTTGTAAAATTACTTTTTGTGAAAACTAGGGTTTTGCCTCCCCATGCCACATTTGATGGATTATTGCCTAAAGGAATTATTATTCAGTTTATTAATGAATTCTCGTTGACTAGGTGATCGTGCCTACGAGATATCCTCTCTCGAGTTATATCCGCCTATTTCGCTAGTAGGGTTGGGCGCATTTACGCTGACTGCGGACTCGAAATGCTTCGTCTCAAACCTTAATCGTCACACTCGGGCTGGGATATCTCTATTCAGATTGGCGAGTGTCCCACTCTCTCAAATCCACAGGAGTCACTTATCTCTCGATCTCGGATACCCACATCAAGATCATATCAATGTTGGCTAGAACATTACCATGAAAATCAGCCTGAGACGTAAAAGCGATTAGATATAATTCATGAATAAAGCCCGAACAAAATAGAATTAATCTCACAATCATATTTGTTGCGGGGTTCCATAAAATACTAGAAATAAATCTAGAACATAATGAGAATTAGCCGGCATAGTTCTATAAATCATTGATAGTTTTGAGAAGATAAATACAAAGACACGAGTTTTTAAAATCTCTCGAGTCGCTCTTGCTTCGTGTTCCGCTCCTCGTCCGTACGTCGCTCGATACCTTGAAAATTAGGTCTCTCGTGCTTTTTATAATTCTGATGCAGGAATTGCGGAAACATCGGGATGTTAGAACGTCACGACGTTGCTGTTGGGTCTTCACTTCTTCTTCTTCACATTTCCAAAAAGCTTCTGAAAACCACCATATTCACCTGCAATGCACAAACGACCCAAAAATCATATATCGGGCAATAATGCACTTATTAATATATAAAATAGAACTAAAACGTGGTAAAGACATGGGTATGACATGATTGTTTTAGACGCTCATCATAAATCCGTAGATCAAAGAGAGAATCTTGGAGTTCTCTCTTTTTCTCTCCCTTTCTTCTCTCTCACGGTTTCCAGCTGGAAAAACAGAATTGGATCTTTGGTCCCAAGCCCCTCACTTAAGTTTAGAGTAATTGGCTCACGTGTCTGCGATGTCTGCGACACCGAGATCAGTTTTGCGCCGAAAGCGATTTTATTTTGTTAGGTTTAAGTTCAAATTATTTTAAATAAACTTTACTTAAATTATTTTGGCTTAAGTTTTCTCAAAAATCCCGTTTTTGAGGTCGATGAACACCTTTATCCTGAGAAATCGTGAAAAACCTGACCATATTGGAATTCAACGAAATTAGATGCGAATAACTAGATTTATGAGGCAAATCAACGGTAGATACGTTCGTCATCCGAGATTTAGAAAATTTTAGGTTTGCAACCTGTATTGTAGCGTCAATTTAACGTTTTACCATTTTTCGAAAAAATTCAAATTTACTCAGGTTTTACATAAAATACTTTTATAGAATAAGTTTAGAAGCAAAGAGTGTTGATTAAGTATATTAGTGCTAATCTTATGATCAATCCATTAATAAAAAGATTAGTGTTAATCATTTTATGAACATGTCACAAGAATGAGCCCGATATTAGCGTTACATTAGTATTTTATACTTATATATATATATATATATATATATATATATATATATATATATATGTTCAACATTTGTGCTCATTTTTAAATGTTGTTTCTTATTACCCAAATATCTTGTTTCTTTATCATTGGTATGTATATACAATTATACATGAATGAATCATATAAGTCTTACTTTGTCGTTTGTTTCCAATAGAATATTATTTTTGGACTATTATAATATACCTCATTACAAGTCATGTTATGTGGCCTAATTATATAGATATTATCTGCTTCGGGTCCAAGGGCCCTAACAGTTGTAAAACACGTTTATTAGGTTGAGAGGAACTCATTTATATAGTATCAGGAAGTTTATCTTACATCGTGTGGATGTAATGAATGCATTTATTACGGAAACACAATGTCCTTGTTGTGTGCAAATTTGGGATTATAGAGTGACAGGCAGGGCTGTGAGGTCGGATTAAACTCGATGTATCGGCATTGATTATGTAGGGTATTATGCGCCCCCGGGCAAGGGAGCGCCGCGGTTTCTAAAACATGTCTATTATGTTGAAATGAACCTATATTTATATAGTATTAGAAAATTTCTCTACTATCCGATGTGGGATGTGATATGTTAAGTTTGAAAACTAAAAATATTTTGATACATGGAAGGAACTATTTCAAGATAATGACATTTAATCGCTATAATCCTTATTAGTTTTTGCTTAGTAGTAATTCATAATGTAGTAAACGTTTTTTTGCATAAAAATGTAAATAAGGATTTACCTTATACAATGCATATTATGTTATATTATTAAACCATGGGAGAATGTTGATTAATTATCTTTTATTTAATTCAAAAGATAAAATATGATTAATAATATTAATTGTTAAAGTCTTTTGATCAGGTATGAGGATGTTTTCTAAGTAACCATACGCATATGAGAACTATGGGACCTCTATTTTAGATTTGGTTTCATATTTTCTTGATTGTTTAATTTTAATTTTTCAAAATTATAAATTTCTAGAATTTAATTAAAGGACTACTTAGGTTATGCATAATTGTATTGCATAAATTTAAGAAACCATAGACAGAATACTTCCATTTCAATGACATCCCCTTCCCACAAATGTGACATTCAGCTTTCAAGCTGAACCATTCTTCTTGGTCAGTTAGAGTAGAGTGCCAACTGATCAGCCATGCATCATTCTCTGACTTGATTTAAGTTTTTTATTTTTTATTTTATCTTTTTTTTTTATTACTGTGGGTGTTTGCTAAAATCACGGGCCTTAGAAGTTAAAGACCGAATAATCATTGGGGTTGTCATAAAAGGACTCGAATTGATGAACCTTATAAAACAAATCAAGGTTTATGTAAGATTTCAAGTTTGAATCTAATAACAAAATACTAAAATGATGTAATATAAAATGAATATAAGTAAAAAAAAAAAAGACTAAAAATATCACTTGATTATTTTCTTTAAAAGGAAAAAGCATTTTGCCTACTTAAAGAAAGACTAATAATTGACATGATCATAATAAAGCTTTTCTTATATTGATAAAAAGGGATAAACTCCCTACGCCTATATTGTTCATTAATTATTATCAGTTCATGATCCTCCCTATTTTGACCCGATGCGGGAATTGATTACACACCCAACAATAAAGGCTAATTAATGAAGCAAACGCATTGAGCACGGTGAACAAGTTTTCATGAAACTTCAAAACTATTCCAAAGCAACAATAAAATGGCAATAGAAATGAAAAGTTAAGAATCAAACACTAGTTTTAACTTCTAAAATGATGTATATTTATTGAGAGAATTAGCGAACTTTAAATTAGAAAATTAAAGAAATGAGAAATATGATTAAACATTGTGTTCTTCAACTATATATCTCAATAAATCGCTCTTTTTACAAAGAAATCAAATAGCCACACATTGAGCCAGATGTATCATTTGGCTATATATGTACAATTATGACATGTCAAGGCTCCCAAAAAGAATATCGGAGAAGTTTTTTTTTTTTTTTTTCTTTTTTTCCCTTAAATATATTGCCCATCAATACGAGTTATGAACCTCATAAATGTTGGAGACTCCCATTTTCAATAACTACCAGCTCCACTTCCCTTCTACCAGACTGCAACCTCATAGCTTCTATGGGCAGTCTTCTTCTCCCCTCCTGATACATGAAGATTAGGAAATAGTATTAATTAAAATTTGTTCAAAAAAAATGCTTATATATATATATATATATAATGCAACAACACACAAGAAGGTACTAATGAATCTCCAAGGTTTTACTAAACTAGGGAGGCTTATGGTCCATATGAGAGCATAAGAAGGCAGGAGGAACTGCATCAGTCTCCCCAGAAACCCCTGTTCAGCCATTAAAGTTAATCTGAAGTTATTATAACAACATTTTATATGCGGTTTAACGGGAAGGATCATAAGCTATTAAGCATGAACAATATCCAATTTATACGATCCTTTTAAGAAAACCTAAAAACAAAATCATGAGGTTCTCGTACCTAAAGTGGACAATATCATAGCAACAGAGTGAGAGGGATACGTTTATAAATTTCCCATTAAAGAGATGATAAGTTTACAGACTTTACATTCGTGGAAAACGAGACATGTCCATCATGAACACGTCCCGGGAAGGGAGCAGCATTTCCCAGCAAGATCGAAGCTGTTACCTGCCATTAAAATAAAATAGATCAATCATCAACAAGCTATCCCTCAATGATTTTCATAAAATGAGAAAGAACTTAACATATGATTATATATTAGGACTTACAATCAGGAGAAGCGTCTGGCATAGGGAAGTCATGCGGGCCATTGTAGCAGCACAATCCGGCTCCAATACATTAATGCCCGTTTCGCCACCATGATCATTGTAATAACCATCACTTTCTTCATCACTAATAAATTAATACATTTGCAAATGCCAAAGAATTATTACACTGTGATAATTAAGATCTGGGATCTGCGGAAGAATTTATATATATATCAAAGACTGAATGCACTCACCTGATATTAATGGCGGCATGATTTCGGAGACGTGAAGGTGGAGTTGGGAGCGGCGGGCAGGTGTAATTCGGTTTATACGCCTGCAATGAACAAACCTTAAATTAGTATTAAACCCAATGAAATGTTATTCTTCATGTTTTCATATATATACCTCGAATATATGATAAATATTGTAGATCATTTGGGGAAAAAGTTACAAGAGAAATGAGTTTGTAAAACCATATCGAGCAAGACATAAAGACATGAGTGAAGCACTCAATACTCAACGGAGTGAGTAACTTCGCGATTCAGTATGGATATAAGGAATGCTAGAAAACACGAGATATTTTAAGAACTCCAATTATCTCTCATCCACGATTTAAAGATGGCCGACCGAACCACCTTAAAACCTCTTGCATATTTGTGTAAGTTATTCTTTATATTTTTTGTTCTTGAAATATTATAATCTACTTTATGTAATGTGGGTCCAGCCCAAAGTTTATTTTGGCGGCCCAATTCCTTTTTCTCTCTTAAGCCCATTAGGGCTATATGTTTTGTATTGTAAAAACACATGAGCGTACTGCAGTTTTTCTGTGCTACTGCTTGGGAGAGAGTGAGGCGTGGCCGGGAGTGTTTTTCCAAAGGAGCAAAACTCGAGTACCGGGTGGTGCGTTTTTCGTGAGCGTAAAAACCGGAAGCAGCCGCGGGAGTGGCTTTTCCGGAGAGCGTAAAAACAGAGGCGCGGCTGGTGTTATTTTTCCCTGAGCGTAAAACTGGGCAGCAGCACTTTGTCAAGGAGAACACCTGCATTTGTATGCAGATTGGGTGAGATCTTCATCAACTGCTTTTGATTTAAGGCCAGATTTGCCTATTAATTTATTCACTATATTTGGATGATTTCTTGTTTTGGGATCACCTTGTTTGTGAGTTATATTGCGACCTAAATTATTATAAATGATACTGGGGTGACTCCGACAAAGATCCCAAGTGGGTTTTTTCCTCTTCACTTTTGGGAGGTTTTCCACTAAAATTCCTTCTATTTTTTTTTTGTGATTATCTCCCTGCCGACATTCTCGCCGTATTTCATCGACTAACAGTTAAATCAATGAAGGGAAAATATCCGGGCCTTTGTGTTTATTTCCCAACAAGTGGTATCAGAGCCAGGTTCTATTGTCCGGGTATCAGGGTCGTGTTGGTTTAAAAATGGAGGAATTCCTGGGGAGCTTCGCATGATTAGACTAATCCCTCGTCTAATTATTCTATTCGAAGCCAAGAATGGAAGATATATTGCAAGGATTTATAGCACCTATTGATGGGGATAAAAGTAAACCCAAAGATATGTCGTGGCATCGGAAGATCATGTGCATAGAAAAACAAGAGCTTTAAATCATAAAGGTAGACCGTAGTGTGTTTCATCACGTGTCACAGAGACCGGGACATACCGAGCTTTGGAAAAAATTAGAATCCATGTATGAACGAAAGACTGCACAGAATAAAGCCACTTTGATTAAGGCTAGTAAATCAAGTATAAAAGGGGCACGCAGCGCAGCACACCCGACTTTCAAGGGGTTGGTGAACCGCTTAAATGCGTTATGAAGATGAAGATTGAAGATGAGTTGCAAGCATTGTTACTTTTGAGTTCTTGCCGATAGTCGGGATACTCTAGTTATCTCACTTAGCAACTCATCTCAATGGCAATTTAACTATGGATATGGTAAAAGACGCTTGTTTAATGAAGGTTTAAGGAAGGAACAAGGAATATCTTCTCGAGACCGAGGCTCTGTCACGTAGAACAGGAGTAGAGGTAAAAATAGAGAACCTAAGGGTCGTAAATCCAAAGGCGTCGCGAATCCGTAGAGGAAAGCCTAGCGAAAGAAGAAAGTGTTATCACTGTGGTAAGGAAGGACATATGAAAAGAAATCAAGTAGCGTTTCGGGAAACTAGAACAAACGCAAAAATCGTATGAAAAGACGTAAAAAATAAAATACTACAACCATGATCCGACGAAGATGTAGCGCCTCTATTTTTCGAGACTAAGAATGTTCGTCATATGCATAATGTGTGTTGAGGGATTATTGATACAAAGAATTTTTATCACGTTATCTCTTATTAAGGAGTTCTTCACATCGCACAGCGAGACTTTGGTACCGTGAAGATGGGTAACACCAAATTACTCCAAGATTGTGGGCGCTTGGTGATGTTTGCATACGCATGCACGCTGCTGTTCATTGACTCGAGAGATGTGCGGCATGTTCCCGACTTCACGCCTTAATCTTATTTCCGAGTCGCTTCGGATCTGAAGGATATGTGAGTTGCTTCCCGGTAATCTGCAAATGGAAGCTTTACCAAAGGTTCTTTAGTAGCCGCTAGAGGCAAGGTTAGAAGCACACTTTACAGGACAGTTGTGAAAAATATGTGGAGATGAATTGAATGCAACTGAAGATGGTTCCCTCCCCAAATTTACGGTGACAAAAAGATCGTCACATGAGTGAGAAAGTGGTTTATTATACAGCCAAAAACGCTCTCATCTTTACTAAAGCGATGCCTTAACCCCTTGTGATTATTGTTTATTTGGAAAACATCATAGAGTTTCTTTTTCTAAATCTTCAAAAAGGAAATCTAATATTTTGGAATTGGTTTATTCTCATGTTTGTGGTCCCTTTCGAGGCGGAGTCCTCGGGGTGGAAATAGATACTTTGTCACATTCATTGATGATGCATCAAGAAAGAATGGTTTATCCGTTGAAGGCCAAAGATCAAGTGTATCGGGCTTTTCCGTAATTTTCATGCCTGGGCTTGAGCAGTAGGACAGAAAGTTCGCTGCCTTCGTGACCGACACGGAGGTGAGTATACATCAAAGGAGTTTAGAAACTACCGCTTCAAGATTACTGCAGACAGATACTTAAGACGCTTTCCTAGATCTACAACACAAATGGTGTTGCGTGAGGATGAACCGCACTATTGTTGAGAAGGTCGATGCATGCTAAAATGGCAAATCTACCCAAAGTAAGCTGGTGAAGCTATTCGCATCGCTTGTTACTGATAAATAGTCTCCCCATTCCTTCGAGTTTGACATTCCGTGAGAATAAGATGACGGTGAAAAGCACGCCATATAATCATCTTGGCTAGCGCAAGGCTTTTGCACATGTCCCTAAAGAGCAGGTCAAAGCCATGACAAAGCTTTTCCATGTATCCTCGCAAGTGAAATGAAGAGCTCGGGGTACGTATTATGATCCAGCTGGAAAAGAAGATTTTCGTAAGTAGAGATGTGATATTTTATGAAGATCGATCATTTCAGACAGGAGAAGACTCGAAAGGTTAAAGCTATCGTTGATGGTGTTATTGATCCTACAGCTTATTCATTTTCCTTTGCAAATAAGTACTATAGATGGGGAGCAGAGATGGATCAGTGACGGCTAACCGTAGACAAGTGGTTGATGATGGGATGTCGAGTGATCAAGCCGTGGAGCGTGGGAGCAAATTCTCCTCAACAAGTCATTTCTGCACTTCAAATTACGACTAACACAGTAGTCGCCCATCATCCAAAGATCCTCCTTCTCGTAGTGATGTATTTGACATCGATGAGGGGAGCCGTGAGAATTTTCAAGAAGTACAGACTCATGCAGATAAGGTAAGCTGGATGAAAGCTATGCAGAAGAAAATGCATTCTTTTGTTAAAGAATGACGCTATGAGTCGTGGGTGGAACTTCCAAAGGGCGTAAAGGCATTAATAACAAATGGTCGCTCAAGTCAAGAAAGATAGTGATGGAAAATTAAGAAGTATAAAGCTCGCTTTGCAGTGTGCTAGTTTTGGGCGTAAAAGGTATTGACTTTGATGAGATATTCTCTCCGCTGTGAAAATGTCTTCTATCAGTTGTTTCAGTTTGACTCCGCTAGCTTGCACTGAGTCAACAGCTAGGATGTGAAGACTGCTTTTCTTCATGGTGATTTGAATGAAGAAATTTACATGTCACAACCTGAGGGGTTTAAAGTAAAAGGTAAGGAGCACATGGTTTGCAAATTAAAGAAAAGTCTTTAGCGGGTCATAAGCGCCAAGGCAAGCAGGCTAAGTTTGATTCCCTTTATGGTGAGCCACGAGTATAAGAGACGTATGCAGATCATTGTGTTTATTTCAGAAGTTTGACAGATGAACTTCATTATTCTTTTACTTTATGTCGATGATATGTTAATAGC
The DNA here is from genome assembly GCA_016808115.1 of Tetrastigma voinierianum. NCBI lineage: Eukaryota > Viridiplantae > Streptophyta > Magnoliopsida > Vitales > Vitaceae > Tetrastigma > Tetrastigma voinierianum. The sequence goes on from JAEQBH010002377.1 coordinate 257,295, forward strand.
TGGAATGATTCAAAATCGATTGGCAAGTCAAAGAGAAAGCTGTTCAAGTCCTTCGACACGGCGGACAGTAGCCTGCAAAACAAATGTTTGGTATGCGACTACTCGAGATAGAAAGGCAAAGAAGTTGTGGTCATTACAGAAAAGTATGTTGAACGTGAAGAAAGGTTAATATGAAAGATGCAGCCGGCTAGCACACCTCTAGCCAATCACTTTAAGCTTAGCGGTATGCTTATGCCCTACTACAAATGCATGAAAAGGAAAGCATGGCTCTATTCCTACTCCTCAAAGAGCTGGGAGTCTTATGTATTGTATGGTTTCAGACAAGGCCTACATGTAATGGTGTTTAGTACAAAGTGAGTAGATTTCTCTCAAATCTAGGAAAGGGAGCGGCTGTGGAAGCAAAGCGTGGAATGGATCTTCTCAGCTGATTTGAGGGGTGCTTCAAAATTGTGTTTGAGTTTCGGGGGTTCAAACCGTTAAGGTTTTACAGATGGCCGATATGGCGTGACTCGATGGTAGGTGCCTACTGGTTTTTATTCACTTTTGCTTGAGCTGCTTTCATGGCGTCTGCTGGGCAAGTGTGTCGCTTTGTTCACTATCGAGGCAGAATATATACAAAGAATCAAGGAAGAAAAGAGAGATGTTATGGATTTAAGAGATTTGGTCTGGGTGAAATGGGTTTGATGCAAGATGAGTATAAGCCAGGTTTTATGAGATAATGTGAGTGCCAGAACCTCGAGCAAGAATACTCTCGCACTTACTCCCGTACAGCACATTGATGTGAGATATCATTGGTTACGAGATGTCATTGGAAAAGAGCTTATGAAGCTAAGAAGATTCTCACACAGATTTTAATCCTTCTGACAGATGACAAAGTTTGTTACAGAGAAGTCGAAGCCAGGTTTGTCACCGGCATGGACTCTGTAAACCCAGGATGCAGATTTCTAATCTCCCTTTATGTCAATGAGGGGGAGATTATAATGTGGGTCCAAATTTCAAAGTTTATTTTGGCGCCACCTTTTTCTCTCTTAAGCCTATTAAAGTAAGTGTTTTATTGCAAAAATACATGAGAGAGCGTACCTCTCAGAGTTTTTCCGTGCTACTGTTGGGAGAGAGTGGGGAGGCGTGCCGAGCTTTTCCAGCTGAGCAAAACCGAGTAGCAACCGGTGGCAGGCTCCGTGAGCAAACTGAGCAAATGCGGAGTGTTTTTCCCGGGAGATAAAAACAGAGGCGGCCAAGGTTATTTTTCCTTGTTGCAAAATCGGCAGCAGTTAATTTTTGTTGAAGGAGAACAAATTGTGACATTTGTATGCATTGGGTGAGATCTTCATCAACTGCTTTTGATTTAAGGCTGATTTGCCTATTAATTTATTCAATTATATTTGGATGATTTCTTTGTTTTGGGATCACCTTGTTTAGAGTTAGGTTTTGTACCTAAATTATTATAGTGGATATTTCAAAGTGACCCGACTAAAGATCCCAAAGTGTTTTTTCCTCTCACTACTGTGAGGTTTTAATGTTAAAAATTCTCTCTGCATTTTTTTGCGATTATCTCCTTGCCGATTATTTTCTCGTCGATTTCTTACCGACTCCTGGGCAACGCGCTAAACTCAATACTTAAAATATCCGGGGCTCTCGTTTATTTCCCAACACTTTAAAGCTTCCGCCATCACTTTATACCTGTTGGCATATTTCACAGACGATGCTTTTCTTTTCGTTACACCACCTCTGGACGCATTTTCTGTGGGCATACTGTAAAAGACATAGCATCAATTGTCATTCAATCTTAGAAATAATTATTAAACCAAATGACATGTCATTAATGGACTGATATCGAATTAGAACGTTGGTGACAAGTAATTAGAACAAGAATGGAACAATATCTTTCACCTTTAAGCTACCATTACAACCACAGGGAGTCTCCATGTTTCGAACAAGATCATCTTCTTGACAAATCCGACATTCAGATTTCATGCCGAAGCCGTCTTTTTCGTCGGAGAAGCTGAATCCGTCGGCTGCCCCGTTAGGGTTGAGCTCAGGTTTCTGCTGCAGTTATTTCCGGCCATTAGTCTCTTTCTGCATCAGTTCTAACGTGGGGCGTGATGAGGCGGTTAGAGTAGACTGCCAAGTGATCAGCCATCTTTTTTCCGACCTGATTCGAGTTAATTAGTATCAATGAATTAAGTAGATTCAAATGAGCTTGAATTCATCACAATCCATAGAAATCATCATGTAACTAATTAAACTCGAACTTTTCACAAGAAGGCATTAAAAATAACCATGGATTTCTTCAAATCAACCTGGGATGATACCATAAGGGACAAGCGGGGTGCAAGAGCTCTACTCTTTTTTTTCTCACTCAACAACATAGAGCCCGATCTATAAAGCAGTAGCTCCTAGAAGTTTCATGGACAAATCCTGTTAATTAAAAAAAACAAACATCTGTTACTTGCAAGCATCTGCAGAATCTGAACAGCATATATCAATCAAACAAACTCGAAGCATCATAAACTTTAAAAAAAAAAAAACATCATAACCATAACCAAAACCAAATTATAATCCAAAAACATCACATAAACAAAAGGGAAGATGTAAATATATTATACCAAATAGAGAAACCTTTCTCTCTCAACTCAAGCTGTGTGAAGATGAAGAAACTCAACGGCCCAATTTATAGAAAAAAATAATGGGTGGAAGTGGTGAGATGAAAGTGCGTGTTTTGCTCACAGAGACACGTCAGTCACGCCATTTTTAACAGATGTAGAGATTTGCAGTTGACAGAAGCACTAAACATTTGATTTTTCATGCAGAGATTCGACACATAATGAACAAGGTCGTCAGCATTTCTGCTTTTTCTTTTTCTTTTGATGTTTTTCTATGTGCTTTTCATTTTGTTTCCATGGGCTTTTTTTAGGTTGCTTCTGCCTTTTGTGCTGCTGCATGGTTTGCTCCGGATATTTCCAAAGCAGCCTCATATATGGGTCTCCATGGTGAAGTTACTGTAATGCCCCTTACTGGCCTTTTTACGTTCCTATTTTTTAAATCTCTTCTTAACAACAGTTTCTAAAGACACAAAATATAGGAAAACAAGTAGAATAAGGAAAAAAAATAAAGAACATGTTGGTTCCTTGTTTTTTGTTAAAAAAACAATAGAGAATATAGAAAACACTAAATTAGAAAACAAAAACGATTTTTAAAAAATAACAAAATGATATTTTTCATCTTCCTCGCTTATTCAAAACAAGCTAAAAATAAAGAATCAAACAGTTCATAGTTTTGGTATTCTCAGAACGTTTGTGAATTTTAGTTTTTTTTATGTTTTTTTATTAAAAAAAACTAAAAATAAGAGCTTGATTTGTTCATATTTTTTAAAACTATTCTTAAAAATAGTTTTTGAAAATACAAAGAACACCAAAAAATTGTTCTCTAAAAACTTTTTTTTTTAATACACTATAGTTTCAAGATAAGAACCTGTCTATCGCACTCAAACCCGAAATCTCCTTCCTATACTCTTACCTGCTTTGCCATGATCATTTACTATTCGGAAGCAGCATTTACTTAGATCCTCGAAAACCCTCTCGTTTTTCGCACTTCTTAAAGTATTTTTCAAGGCTTTTCATAACACACTAATGCTTACGAGGGAATTAAAAGAGTGTTAAATTTGGAAACTTTTTAAAGGATAAAGTATTCGTTATCCTTCATAACTTGAAAAACTCTATAAATCAACCACAATTGGATGAAAACTTGGTCAGCTACTTAAAAAATATTTTGAGAATATAATCCACAAAATATAGGATAATTTAATTCAGAAGATTAAGCTTTATAAAATCATATAGCTGCTCATAATTCTTGAAACAGAACAGGAAGAAGCTTAGCTTTTAATAGTTGTAAGACTTGCTTTTTTCTCAACCTTAGTTGGTGTTCTTTTTTTGGCTTCTTGTTAATTTGCTTTCAGCATTCAAGCGGTTTGTTTTTTCATTTTTTCATGATTTATTGTTGAATTTTTGAAATTTTTTACTCGATAATAAAGGCCAAAAGATTTGCCTTTTTCCTAATGTTTTTTTCTAATTTTTTGTCTATTAAGAAAAACTAGATATTATAATATAAAAAAATTATATTATTTATAATCAAATCTAAACTCTCATGATTCATTTCATGCTAATTAAATAAAATCATATATATTTTTTAAAATTTTATTGTTTCAAACTTTAAATAAAAATTAAAATATTAATTCTTTTAGAGAAAATAAACGACTAAATACTTAATTCTATTAAAAACTATTAAAAACAAAAGTTCTATTCAGCATAAAGTACAAAAACAAATGCCACCTTAGGTAGTTTTTGTTTTATTTATTTTTACTAAATCAATTTTTCTGGTAATTAGCCTATTGTCTTTGATTTTTCATGATTTATTGCCAATTTTTTAAATTTTTTGTTGAATAAGGGAAAAAAACTAAAATATTTAATTTTTTGGTTTTTTCTAATATTTCTGTCCTCAAATGTTTTTCTGTTAAGAAAACTAAATATTATAATATAAGAAAAATTTTATTCCATCCAATTAAAACTCTCCCGATTCATTTCATGCAAATTAAATAAAAACATATATATTTTAAAATTTTAATTTAAATTCTTTTGTTTCAAAATTTAAATAAAAACTAAAATATTGATTTTTTTTAGAGAAAACAAACTAGTAATTGCTTAATTCTATTGAGAATTATTCGTATCAAAAAAATTCTATTTTAAGATAATAAAAACAAGTTTTATCGGTTCGGGCGGTCGGTTCCGCAACGTTAAACAAAGAGGTGTGGCATAAAGTGGGAAGGGTCCCGAGTTTTCGAGTTTCAAAGCGTGATATATACTATTCTGTTTATCAAGCCGCATACTTGTCAAAAAAAAAAAAAAAAAGGTGAAAAAACAAAAGGGACCTTAGTGTATGCCAATATAAGCCAGGAATCCAAGCAAGTTCCTAACTCAATCCCACTATCATCAAACCACATGCTTGCTGGACCCCTTTGCTTCCATGGCAACTTCAACCCTGTCACCTGCACCTTTGTACCTATACCACTTTGCACACATCAGAAAATACACAAAATTCACAACACCCAGAGCTGCAATCATGTAATAGAACCAATCCAACTTCCCATTGTTCAGATCCTCCGGCAGCCAGTCACCGCCTCCGGCTTGGTTTTCGGTGATCTTATGAACAACTGAAACTAGAAAGCCACTTAGGTAATTAGAACCAGCTAAGCCACAGAAGAAGAAAGACCCTGCAATGCTTCTCATGTTTTCCGGGAACTGCTTGTAGTAGAACTCGATCTGGCCTATTGAGTTAAACCCCTCGGAGAGTCCGGTGAGGACGAGCTGGGGGATCAGCCATGAGGTGGACATGGATGATATGGCGCCACCCTTTGGTGCAGTGCCTATGGTTGTCCTAGTAAGAGCAACAGTTCTTCGCTGTTCTTCAAATACTGCAGACACAAGCATGGTGATGACTGAGAGGACAATCCCAGTGCCCATTCTTTGGAGGAGTGTGATTCCGTCTGCTTTTCCGGTGTGCTTTTGGAGAAATGGGATGACTATCCGGTCATAGAAGGGGATCCAGATGGTGAGGCTTAGCATGGAGAAGATGCTGTAAGAGGCTGCTGGCACCTCAAAACTGCCAAGATGCCGGTCAGATTGAAGAGCTTGGAGGACCGCATAAGTATGCTGTTGACAATTGTAACATGGAAGATAAATGGAGGATGCCCATATGGAATCACTCATTATGCATTTTACTTTTCAACTTGCTGGACACTCAAAAGTCTCCAAGGGTTTGAAGCAGATCCATCAGCTTTGGATTTGGTCTTCCATGGTTATTATTGCTGGATTTGTCAAGGAACCTGTCACAATTCACATTGAGTTAAATCATGTTTTAAGGATAAAATGTCAAGATTCTCCATGAATTTTACCACCCGCTCACCTGAATTGATCTGTGTGAGGAAGCTTGGAGTTTATATAATTTGTGGGAATATGGCTGAAAAGGCTAAGTTCTGGATGATCAGGTTGTTTTAAGTATCTTTTCTTGGAAGCAGCAACCAGTACTTGTACTACACCAGTTAAGGGACTCCCCTGGGGCTTTACCTTGACGTAGATTCTAGAACCCGCAAAGAAAAGTACACAAGAGATGAACATTAGGCATGGAGGAATGCCCAACCCTAGAGCCCAGCTGACATTAGATTGCAAATAGACGATGAATGCAGGGATCGATATCATCACAGCAAATGTGAAGGTGAAATAGTACCAATTAAAGAAGCTGTTGATACCCCTCTTGCCTGATTCAGTTGCTGGATTGAACTGATCTGCTCCAAAGGCAAGGTTACATGGCCTAATGCCACCTGCTCCGGTTATTAGGAGACCAAAACCAGTTAGCAAGAAGGCCAATTGTGAGGTGGTTGGCCCTTTACACAGCTCATGATTCTCTTTTGTTCCACAATGAGGAGGGTGCAGTTTGGAGATGGCTGCTGTGAGCATCATTACAGTCATCCCCTTGGATATAAACAAGTCATTTTCATGTCAATAAGTAAAGCCAGAAACTATGGAACTCAAAATATGAATGAGAAGTCTAGAGGGCTTGCACAATAGTACAATAAAAGTAGGTGTAAAGAGTTGTGTGCTTTTTTATTCAAGGAAAAGTTTGAATAGAAAAACTTTCCTTTCAGTTTGTATTCAAGCAAAAAGGATAAAACAAGGTTTTGCAGCCAGCAAGCAAATATTTGAAGGAATCTCAATTCCAAAGCTTGGCTGGACACAGTGGCAGAATCCAAAAAGCTATTCCTGCTTGGGTAATAGTTATAAAATTAGAATCATATACAAGATTGTTTGTCACTTAGGTTAACTTGGTAGTTAAACATAATCTCAAAGTGTTTCTTTCTTGGAAGATTCTTTGCAATGGCTGCAAAATAAATCTAGTCCATGAATCTTTATGGCTGTGAGGAACCATGTATGTATGTAGTGCTAGGAACTTTGGGACTGTTTGGTTACTAATTTTGAAAACTGTCATTGAGAACAATTTTTGAAAACATCAAGAACACCATTTTGGAGTTTTTTGAAAATTGTTATCGTTCTCTAAATTTAGTGTTTTATGTGTTCTGTGTTTTATCATAACAAAAAAACTAGGAAGCAAACGTATTCTCTGTGTTGTCCTAGTTCTCCTTGTTTTTTAGAACAAAAAACAGTTTTTTCAAGTCCAATATAGGATCCCACCCTGCGAATACAGTCAGCCATTGGCTTTAAATTGAATACATATGGTTATGAGGAACTCTAGAGGATGGAAGATTACCAAGAGGGAGCAGATGGAAGCGAAAGCCAAAGTCTTGAAACGTCCGCAGTAAGAATCCGAGAAGAAGGCTCCAACCAATGGTGCTATGTTGGTGGTGCCACTGAAGATGTTGATGAGAGTTGCAGCAGTCACACTCTTCATGTTGAAGACAGATGTGAGATACACCATGAGGTTGGATGAAGTCCCAATAGTCCTGGGCTAAAGATCTCATTTCCTGCAACACGTTTGGAAAACAATGTGATTCAAGAAGATGGCTGATTCAAAATGAAGTAGATAGGTCTCACTTTCTTACCAATGATGAAGGGCATGGCTCTAACTCCTCTATAGTCGATGACTTCAGGAGACTCAACGGATGGAATAGCTTTCTCCTCCTTCTCCATTAATGTTGTGCTTCACAACTGGAAGTGTAGTCTTCTCTACCTTCTTTTATATGAGATTCAAACTTATGACAATATGAAGAATGAGGAGTTTACTACAAGAAAAGGGAAAAAAAAATTCATCCCACCTCCCATGTTGGATAAAGCTTTCTGCAGTGACTGCACTTTGTTTGTGGAAAATGAGAATAGTGCTGGCCTGTTTCTGGATCACATTATGAAAGATACTTGGCCAAAAGGGTCTGTTTGTGCATGTGCATTGTGATGATGCATAATATTTTGTATCAAATTTTCTTCTTTTTCCATGAACCATTTGTTCTTTGAGTGGGTCATGACATTTTCTCTTGCCATTCCGGAATCCTGAATGTGGTTTATTTTTTAAAACTAAAATCGGCTATAAAAAAAAACAGGTAAAATGGCTGTGAATTCCAACATCACTGAAATATTCTTGCCTTTTCTGTGTGAATTTCCATTTCCATATCCATGACTGAAGGCTTTGATGAAATCCACTATTTAAAGTAACGGCCAATTTTGAGAAAGTGCGTCACTAGTAAATCTTTTGTTCATAAAACCAGAAAAACACTACTTTGATTCGAATGCACAATGTAAAGTCAGCCCAAACAAACCTTACCGTCCTTGAATGTTATTGTAATGAGTCATCTTTCTTAATTGATGTAAGAAAAATTCAAGTGCGGAAAGCAAGTGGCAAACTTTTTTTTTTTAAAATAGTTCTTAGTTCCACCTCTATACAACCAACTTTTAACAATAACTTAAATTTGGAAATTAGTCCATTACTTGCCTTTGTTTTACCATTTTCTTCTTTGAAGGACAAATTCAAGATTCCCATAAGTGAGGTTCATGAAACCCATACGGGAATTGAACTAGGTTCAATGTCCACTATTTACCAAAAAATAAGTAGGCCTTACTCGTTGAGAAATCATGTAGAAGTGGTACCAAGGATGAATCGATGGGGAAAATGATTTTGATATTTTCCTGTAGAACAAGTGTTTCAGAAAAGTGGTTTTTTTATTTTTTTGATAACTAAATACTTCAATTACAATGTAGTAAAGTGTACACACTGCGAATCGAACCCAAGATCCCCCCATTCTCTATATCTTGTCTGTTTGAAACATTGAGCACTCTACCACATAATCTAAACATGACGGTGTTTCAGATAAGTGGTTCATTTCTTCTTTATTTTTTTTATTTTCTTGAGAATTGAATGGTTATGTTCATGGATATTTTTTCAGCTACATATGGTTGAGACATGCCACAAGCATGGGACAACTACTTCTGTATCCACACAGTAAGTGCTCTTGCTTCAGTAACTCATCAAAGAGGGCGGGTAGTGACCTCATACCATTCTATTAAGGTGCCTACTGCTCCTATGATATATCTTTATTCATGCCCTGTGTGTGTGAACAGAAATCATAAGGTTATATTTCTATTCAAGGTAGCATCATTCTCCATCATTTATCTCTCAAAAAGGGCTTATAACATTGATCAATTTGGCACCTGATCAAACCATAATCTAATGTAGGCAACAAAGATCAAACCCTTTTCAATCTCTTTTTACCACAGCAGCATATGATTCATGCAGCAGGAATTGGAGTCATGAATTCAAATTTTCACTTAATTCAACAGCAGTATTGGATCCATATAGCAAGGATAGTAATTAGGAAGCAGACACATTTTTATCAATATGAAAACTATGAGCAAAGGAGGGGGGTGGGAACCTTCAAAATGTTTCTGTTTTTTTTTTTTTTATGAGTAAAAGGATGCATATTCATCAAAAGAGCACCCAAAGGTACCTACAGTATACAGTGGTATACAAGAGGGTCCCACCAAGGGGAGAAAAAAAAGTTAGGCAAAACAAAATCCCAATGGCCCACAAGCACCTTCAAAATGTTATGGGGCTGGAACCTTCTAATATTCTAAAAAATGTCCATGGAAGGTGTTGTTTTGTGATCCGAATTTGGTTTTGGGTTTATGACCAACATGAAGGTCCGCGATGCGACTTTTTTAAAAAGAAAAAGTTGAGAAAAAAATAAGGGATATGTTGTGGTCGGCCTAGCCTTGTAGCCTACAACTGATCCCATAAGCCCCCGTGGTATGGACCTTCTTACTTAGGTAATTTTGTCATATCAACATACTAGGGTTTATTTTCTTTTCCATTGTACTCTGTAATTTTTCTCACATTTATAATAAAGTTTTCTTCTTTGCCCGTGATTTTTTCTTGTAAGAGTTTCCATGTAAAATTTTATTGTTTTTCTTTGTTTTCGTATTTTACTATTGTGCCATTGTTTTCATCATAAGGGAATAGAATGGACATGTGGACAGGGCTGAAAGTTCAAGTTTGGAAGAAATCTACCAAGAATCAAGTTGATTAAAAAAAAGGGAAGGGAAGAGTGATAACCAACCAAGCCTAGCATGGATATAGCTGGAATCAGAAACTTGGTGTATGACATCAATGAAACTACTCCAAAAGGCAAGCTTAAGCATTGTTTTCTAAGTCTTAAGGATTAGAGCACCTAGAAGGTGGAATCCTAGCTAGAGAGTTGAAGGAATCAACTTAGATGATCCAATTTGTAGTTTGACCTATATTTCCAGCATAATGATGGGTTCAAGGAATCCAATGAAGCCACCAAAATATCCAAACAAAGATTATTAACATTTTGCTCAATTAAATATTCTTTGTTCAAGTCTTTGTATAAGATGTTGGAGCAAAAGCCGTCCATCCTTTTCCCTTGGAAATGTATATGGAGGAATTGTGCACAACCAAAGTTATGTTTTTTTTGCTTGGGAAGTAATTTGAGGAAAGATCTTAACGTTAGATCAATTGAAGAGCAGAGAAGAGGCTTCGCCTTTGCAAATAGATGTTTTCTGTCACAAGTGGGAGGAGTTCGTTGATCATCTCCTTCTTCAATACAAAAAGTCAGGAGTGCTATGGGAGTTGCGCTTCTCTCTTTTTGGAGTCTCTTGGGTCATTCCCTCCTCGGTGCAAGACACTCTTGAGGTGGAGAGGTCGCCAAGCGCATGGATCGAAGAGTTTGTACAAATGTAGCCCACTGTACATTTTTTAGGCGGTTTGGAGATCTAGGAATGACATTTTTTTTTAAGAACGAAACCTTTTCCTTACAAAAGTTAAAGCATTTTTTTGTACATCTTCTTTGGTCGGAGACCAAGTTGTTTTTTGTGGATGACCCCACAACCCTTATGCATTTTATTGATTGCATGAGAGCTAATTGATTGGGTGGCGTTTTGTACATGTTTTTTGTGGTTTCTCTTTGTAATGGGGTGAGCATTTTGTTTTTTAATCCCTAGGGTCATTTTTTCGGCACCTCTTTTGTTAATATATCCTATTACTTATAAAAATATATATATATATATATATTCTTTTTTACAGGGAGAACAATGAACATGACCCAAAAGAGCGTTCAAGCATAGGAGTACATCACCCTAAAACACTCACAAATTTTGCTATAGCCCAGTAAATTCCTTTAGGCTCCCATTTGGAACTGAAAAGTAATAGGAAAAAAATGTTTAGGAAAATGATTTTCTCCTATTTAGTTTCACAATGAAAAATATAAAAGAAAATCAAATATAATCAAAATTCTTCAAAATTTTACATATTTCTTAATTTCTTAATCTTTATGTAATAGAGATAAACAAATAAAATAAGTTTAAATAAAACATAGCTTTAAGCTTAATAAATTAATTCTATATGTTTTATTAAGCTTAAAGCTATGTTTTATTTTCCTCCAAATTCTCTTTCTTTCCACATTTCCTCACTATTTTCCGGGTTCCAAACAGAACCTTAATGATTCTGAGCTGCCCAAACATGGAATCCATAAGAAGGTCCAAATTCCAAAATAAACTGAACATCATTCAGTGAAAAGCACAAGCTCAGAAAGATTATTCCACAGCAGAATAAATTAGTAAATGTACATGATAGGCCTAAAATATGGAGAGAAATTCCACATACTCTATTGAAATGAAACTGGGATGCCTTGTTTCTTGTTCACAATAGCCATGACCAAATACCGAGTTCCCATCCCTATAGGCACCTGATCATCAGGTCCCTCCCAGAATGGGGCTTCACCTTCGCCAACCAAACGCCAGTACCCGGTCCTCAGAGACTCTGCTTGTTCATCGCTGCAATTCTTTAGCAGAGCTTCAACCCGGAAATTTATCCCAAGAGAACCAAGAAGCTGAGACTGAGTAATGGGACCATGGACAGTGACATCCTCTGTAAACATCACAAGATTATGGAATTAATCTTCTCTCCTCTTTCAGACTCTATATTCCTTAACATCAAAGAGAGAGAGAGAGGGAGAGAGAGATGGAGAGAGAGAGATTCTGCTACCACTACAACCAAGAACTTAAGGATATGCACCTGATGCTTCTTCAGCAGAATGCCTGATGGATGCAAAATCAACATATGCACTGAGATCAGCAGATCCAGGATTATCCAATATGTTGACAAACTTATGTTTCCGAATTGCCTGCATGGAATTTTATATTGATTAAGAAAACAAAAACCCAAACAGAGAATTGAGAAATTAGTTTACGAGTTAAGAGGCAGGATCATCAGAAGCATAAACCCCAATTAAATGCCTAGCAAAGTCTCCAGAAAACTAACACAGCTAAAGTTTATAAAAGGCTTCTATGGAAAAGGAAAAGAACTTTGGACAATAATATCACATGTAGAGATTGTATGGTGACATGACATATCATCAATAGGTGACCAAGGAGTTTCGTATGTCAAAATCAAGATGTGGAAACAGATAGAGAAGAATTAAATCCAATCTCATCTCAACCCACCATGCCCACGAAACTCTTCTAGGGTAGAGAGAGAAAGAGAGGGAGAGCATTCCGGAGCCAGAAAATAGTAGTACCCAAAAAAAAAAGTGTGCCTTATCTCTGATTAATTTTCAAGCACTTGTATTCACAACTTTCTTTTTCGTTATGGTCTGAAAGAGAAAAAAGCTAATAAAAACAAATCACATCTGAAGGATCTCTAATTGAATCAATAAATTTTACACTGAAAAGAGAAAATTGAGACTCAACAGAAACCATGACTGGAATCTAATATGATTAAAAAACCAAAACTAACAAAGCTTGACAAAACAGACCTGAAGACTATCTGAGACACCCTTATCTTCAGGCCAAGCAATCAATTACAAGTGCCCCACTCCATCAGAGCCTATTCTCTCAGCAAATTGCAAATTTTAGTCAGCTCTATAGGCTTTAGGGCAAAACCCTCGATCTTGATCAGTTTTCAGTTATTTCTTCAGCTCCCAGCCTCCACTTGCAGCGTTCCATCATATAGAGTTTTGCAGGTGTAGGCTGCGGAGATAGAACAAAACGAAACCTAACCAATATATGTAAGAAGAAACCATCAGATGCCATTAAAAAGTTTCTAAAGCCAAGAATAAAAATTTTGACAGATTAAGGTCCCGAAAGTTTACGATGAATCTTCTGCAACATCAATCATTTTCTCACACCAACCACGAGAAGCCCTCTGCAATCAAAATGATGAAATCAGAATGTATAATAAGAAAATGTTAAGGGTACAGACATACTAACACCTGGAGACAATTATGAATAGATTGCAAGACCGAATCCCATCTGAACTTCTCATTTATATATGTTTCGGTATTTATTGAAGGCTCAAATCATTGAACAATTTTAATAAGCTGATACAGGCTAATATATACTGTCATTATTAATATATACATAATTTATCACAATAGACTATTTTTAATCAATTTCAATTGTTGCCAAGAATATTATACAATACTTCCAATGACATGGCTCAGCATTACTTTTATAAGTTTGTTCTCAAAGGAGCGAACTCCCAAGAAGAAATAGAACATCCCAGAAAATCATATGGCACAAAATTGAGAACCCATATAATTGTTAGAAGGCACTGCAGATAATAAATGGGAACAAGATGGAGCTTTTTGAATTTTATTAAGCAATTCATTGGACTTTGACTGAAAGCTCAATCATTTCTTAAGTTCTCTGGATTTTCACAGTGCATAATTCATTTTTGGATAGGCCAATGCAAAATTAAGAATAATTCAAAAACCATCACTAATAAAAGAACAATTAGCACAAGAACCCAGTCATCAAATTATTTATTTAAATTTATCAAACGAACCTGAAATTGATGAACTGGTAGAGCATCATAAAACTCATGGGCAATAATGATTGTTGGCACTGGAGACAGAGCAAAAAGGTGCAAGTTATGAGACAAAAGGATGACTCAAGCACATAAGGGGCATGTAAGGGCAAGATTCAGAAAGAAGATCTCCATACATCCAGATGGAACCTGCTCCAATGCGGCATGCCATGGAGTACAGGAGTTCCAGCCAACATGCTAATAGTATTTCCGCATTTATTGTGACTGTCTTCATCCACACAATTTAAGTTCTTGTGTTGAAGCTTCTGTAATGTTGGACTGCATTCAACCATATGTATTTGCAATGATCCTGTGAAGTTTTTGAACTTAGATGTACCCTGCAAGTAGAAGCTATGCTGCTTCAATCAAAATTGGAACTGTTCCTATATAATCATTATTCACAAGAATAAGAAAAGCAAAGGTTCTGAAGTTCAAAGAAAACAAGAGGGGAAATTCAAACGGAGATAGACAAAAAGAATCGGAGCAACATACACTAAGAAGATCAGCCATGAGAGTTCCGCCCAGGTCTAACTCAACTAAGTTCACTTTGCTTGGTTGACCCATTTGCCCCACACAGGCACATAACCCAAACGCCGATCATCTGAAAAGAAATTCACAAGAAATGAAAAGTTTTCTGGTGATAAAACCTTTGCCAGTGAGAAACAAAGCAAATAGAGATACCAAACAAGCTGGTATAAATAACCTTCTTACTCCTTGAATATACTCCCACAAATAATAAAAGAGTATAACACTTAAGCATTCACAACAATCAACTCACCTCCCCAAACATCTGGCTCACTTCAGGAGAAGTTATGAAATCACCTTCCTGTTCCGAACACATCCCTTTATCAATATAGAATCCTGTTCTTTGGATTTGTCAAACTTCTTCCATGTACTCCGGCTACCGCAGATTGGCCGCACCGTGAAACTGAAAACCAATTTATTTTTTTTTTCACTTCGCCAATCAGTTCACCATCTCATGTTCATTTCATCCCTATTGATGCTAAAGTTCCCTTACTGAATTCTCCAACAAAATCATTTCATAAGCCCAAACAAACACCAATGACAAACATTTAACACTCACCAAAGAAAATGAATCACGTTTCGCTCGCCGGTTTACGAATATAATATCCACGTTATAACCGTAAAAACAAAAATCCACTTCAGATATTAACAAACATCCTAGCCGTACAGCTGAACACACAAAAAGCACTAATCACAATGACCTTAATAATAAGTTTTTGAGATGCTTAACTGAGCTTCAAATTAGAGGAGGGTTCATGAATGCCTGCAAAACAAACCATTGAAGCAAGCAAAAGAAAAAGAAAAAAGACCCGCATTTTCAATATGCCCACTATATCTCAATTCCAACTCTTTATTCAACATTTTCTGAGCAACCAAACGGATCACGAGATGGTGCTACCCGTGGGGTTGTACAGAGCGGAGCGGTCGATGGAGAGTTTGAAAGTGGGTTGACTGGGTTCGTCATCCAAGTGTTCGACGGAAGTGATGGGAGGCTTGGTCGTCGCCGTCTCGGTGAAGAAGAAGAAGAAGAGGAACATCTTCGAGGTGCAAGGAGGTGAGAAAGATGGCGGAATTGAGGAGAGAGACGACGAAGAGCCGACGTCTGACTAGTGCAATTTTCTCATCATCTTCCTTTAATGTTTTTGCAGCTTTAGATTTGAGAACACAAATGAAAAATTTTCTCCGTTTGGCGCGAATATAACTTCGTATTTCTTAACAAGTTTTAGAAAATAACAATAACTAATTTCTAAAACTAAGTTTTCATTTCCATGTGGGATGCAGCTCAGATGGTGGAGCGCTCAAGCTTAGCATGAGAGGTACGGGGATCGATACTCCTGCATCTCCAATTAATTTTAATTTCCATGCTAAGCTTTTATTTAATTTTTAATACTTTATACTGCCTAAAATTGTACTTGGCTTTACATTTTTCACATACTATTATTTTTGTAAAAAAAAGGTTAAATCTTTTTTTTTTGAAAATAAAATTATTTTATTAATTCAAGTTAACAATATATAGATAGAAAAATATATACTAAATTATTAAAAATCATAGATGATATATTAATAGTATAATAAATCGGTTCAAAAACTATAGATTTTATAATTTATAAAGCCAGCTATAATATGATATTATCGTTTTTTACAACATACGTATTTACCTTGCTAACTGGACAGTTTTTTCATCTGGATATGTTTTATTCGCCTGAATCGCTCGTATAAAAATAAAATATCGCAACAAGACAACAAAAAACAAAATATTATAACCAAATGATGCAAAATCAAACGTCACAACAAGACAAAATCACGAAAAACAAAATAAAACACATATTTATGTAATTAACCACTTTCTTAGAAAATAGATCATAGAAGTGACGAAGAGCCTAAGTTGAGAATAGTAAAAAAAAAATCACCCATCTTTGCTTAAAAAAGATGAATGACTGGAAAAAAAAAAGTTAGAGAAAAAAAAAAGATTAGCTTAATATATAATATTCACTATTAAAAATAAAATCATAAGATAACAATGCGGTAATACAATGAATAACATTCTTATAAATATCATGTGACATATTCTAAATATAATAAGTTACACTAGTATTTTATAACTATATTTAACAATGCCCATCATGTTATGTTTAAGGAGTAGAGAGTTCATTGTTCAATCGGTATTAAAAAGATGTGTTGTTCCTCATGTTTTAAATCATCCATAAGGCGGCATAAAAAGCAGTAGATCCTGCGCTCGAATTTCGTATGAACTATATAAAGAGGGTTCTAAGCTCGAGCCCAAAGATAATTTCACAATTAAAACCCATATTTAACAATAATATAAAAGTATTCCTTTAAAAGAAAAATAAAAAAAGGATTTGTAACTCGTTAGTTGATTAATGTGATTAAATTTTATGTTTGAAAAAATAATGTGATTAAATTTTATGTTTGAAAAAATAATGTTCTTTAAAATTTTAAATAAATTAATTACTTATATTGATGGTTTTTTGAATTGAGTTCCTGTGCAAGGCGAAGTAGCTAATACAAAGGAGAGAGGAGATGTTCCAATTTTCATTTGGGTGTTTTTATCAGACAGATGGTGGGCACTGAGCTCACACTTGCTCCAAACCAGACAACATCTTCTTCTTCCCACCAGTCTCTTCACTGGCGGGCTTATACTCCATGAAGAAATACACATAGAAAAGCCCCGAACACCCAACCACCACAATCGCAAACAGACCCACCGCCCCCGCCACCGAAAACAGCGGCGCAAATTCGCAAACAAACCCGAACAGAATCGACGACGTCAGGAACCATATCACGAATTTCAGAAAAGTCTTCTTTGGGGACGACTCCCACGGCGGTAGGCGGTGGAAGACGGTCAAGCA
Source organism: Tetrastigma voinierianum (assembly GCA_016808115.1). Classification (NCBI taxonomy): domain Eukaryota; kingdom Viridiplantae; phylum Streptophyta; class Magnoliopsida; order Vitales; family Vitaceae; genus Tetrastigma; species Tetrastigma voinierianum. Next base: position 274,568 of record JAEQBH010002377.1, read on the forward strand.
TCGGTCGAGAATGAAGAGGCCGATAGACGCGAAGATATAGCGATCATGACGTAGTCAATGGACGTAGGCTTGTAGATTGTGCTCATACAGTTGGTGGTCAAGAAAACAGTAGGAAATGCAAGGCATGGAGAAGTCGTCCATGCTTCCGCGCTGGTTATTATTCAGCATTGCCCAGTAAAATGGAGACGCCGGAAACTGGTATGAAGAAGAAGAAGATGGGTGAGGAAGTAGTGATGATGTGGAAGATCAATTTGTTTGTGTTAGTATATATTTGAATCACTTAGCGATTTGGTGGAAACTTGGGAGATAGTCAAGAAATTGTGATTTCTACGGTTTTAGGGTTTGGAAGTTTGCTGGAAATTTCTCAGAACGCTCCGGAAAAGGAAAATGAGAATGAGAGAGGACTCACGGCTGGGGTTTCCACGAAGCTCACGCTGGTGCTTTCTGGGAGTCTTCTAAGTCAATTTAAAAGGAGTAGTCAAAAGCTCCTGGTTATTCTGTCAGGGGAGTTTTTCTAGGTTTTTTTTTTTTTTTTTTTAAAGCTAATAACTTTTTAATATAATACAATAAAATTGAATTAGTCGGGACTTTGAACCTCTTCCCTCCTATGTCTAACCATTTTAACATTAATCAATTGAGTTAGACTTATGGACGACTTTTTCTAGGTTAGAATATGATTGTTTTTAACTTTCAATCTTGGTCTAATTCAATATAAATTGAGTTTGGAGTTAAGAAAACTTAAATCAAATCTAATCGGGATAAGGTACACAAATGTTTATGATGTTTGTTCATACGTCTAATTTGGTCCTTAAAACTTTTTTTTATGTCTAATACTACTCCTAATGTTTGTTAATTAGTTTAAATATATCTTTATTGTCAACAGAGTGAATGAATAGACAAATGAGTGTCTAATACCATTGATGTGTCACTCGTTAATAACATGGTCATCAACAAATTATGTCCGTGTAGATGTCATGTCAGTGGCGTTAAACATCTATTTATTCATCTGTTCACTTTATTGAATATAGGAGCACATTTGAATTATGGAACAAATGTGCATTAAACCTAAACAAGTTTAAGGGTCACATATGGCCCAACATGTTGCATCATTGTATCTTATCCCAATCAACCCTAATAAGGGAGCATATTTAAAGCTTTTCGGGTTTCTCAGATCCTTATTTTTAAAGTTTCTAAAAGAAAATTTTCAAAAAGTAATAATAATAACGATGATAACCCTTAAGAGCAACTCCAATGGGAGTTGCCAAAAATGAGGTGTCAAATGCCATTTTACAATCATAAACAATAAGGCAGACTAATAATGCTTTTGCTCCAAATTGCAGCGCTAAATTCAAAGCCATTATTTAATAATTCAATGTTTTTATTAAAAATATAATTAAATCTCAATACGGGATTTAAATATACCGCTGAGATAACATTAGCCACCAAATCCACTATTTTCATAATCTCTCAATTATCTCTCCAAAGTCACAAATATACTCACCCCAAAACCTGACTCGATATTTTATCACCCCGACGCCACCTTCATCGGAAAGATGATTTTTTATCGCTGGCTGCCATTTTAGCGGTTACAGGATAACACTCGATGAAGAACTCCTCCGAAATAAGCCTAAAATATGACTTAAATGGTAAATAGGTGGGAGGTAGCAGATAAGGTTTCAAACTCGAAACCTTATAAGAACAAAATAATAATATGCAGTGAATAGTTATCAAAATAGGAACAATGAAAATGTGTTATTTATTAAAATTTGTCATGGAATAAAACAATTCCAATACTTCTAAAGTTTTATTGTTTTACTTTCCATTAATTCATAGTGTACTCTTATTTTTTTTTTATGTCTAGGTCTATTATTATTACTTTTTTTTTATATAATTATAGACCCGGACATACAAAATATAATACCTATTCTGTTATTAATGTAAAATAATGTAACTTCCATCCAAATTATTCTCCTAAGCTTCCACTACAATAGTGTTTTGGGTGCAAAATGTATCCAATGATAATTAATGATTAATAAAAAAAACTATCTTGGAGTGGCATATGTCACATAAACTTATTTTTTGATGAACAATAAGATTGGAGCCTATTTGTGACTAAACATTTCAACCTTTTTTGTTTTTTAACCTATTGAACTAAATGATATTGACGTATTCATTTGAAGCACCATTGTTTATATTTTAATCTCATTTATTTATACTTTTATAATTTGATCTTATTTATTTGTACCCTTAATCCATGACTATCCCATTTCATGCATTTAGTGGTGATTGTCTATATGCCAATATTCTCTCGAATTTATCCTCCCACAATATATATCATATATTCGAGATATGATAAAATATAATGTCATTTATTGGCCTCGGATATTACTTGCCTCCTAAAAGGTTGATAAAAATGATGTAAAAGTGACAAATGGGATTGGTAATTTTTAGCATTATTTCTCATGGTAAAACCACTAATAAAAGATTACTCCTCAAAAAAATGAAAAAATTTCAACAAACACAACCTCAATGAGGGATAAGATAAACAAATGCTCTTGGCCCTTATGGTTTTTTGAATCCTTCCCCCTAGCATCTTTGTAAATTCAAACATCAATCCTATCATTGATAGAGTGAATAAATGTCTGGCAATGATACCTTGTTTACTAATATGACACTCGTCAACAATGTGACAAATCAACAAATAATGTCACATATGGGTGACATATCAACAATGTTAGACATCCGTTTGTCTATTTGTTCACTCCATTAGCAATAAGACATATTTAAGCTATCGAAAAAAAGGTTTAAGGACTAAGTTAAACATGACCAAACATAAGAGACATTTGTGTACATATCCCTTAATTACTACATCAATCATAAGCTCTCTGTATTACATTAAACCTCAGAAAAAAGGCAGGGAAGGTAAAAGGAAGGGCACGTTCATTTGGAATTCAAAAACAGCCTAAACAATTAAATATCATGTCTAAAAGAAAAACAATAATGCATGGCAAGTTGCCCTCCATAGTTAATAGTATACTTTCATGGAAAATTGTCCCTTCAAAGGTTCAAAATGTGCCAAGATGTAAGATATTTTCTTCATAAATACAATGGTTGGATCAAAATTTCAACCTGAGAGAATCTGGAGACAGGCATCAGCCTGTTCTAATTTTCTCTCTCTTCATGCATGTCAAGCCCTTCTGATCTATGAGGACTCAAAACTTCACAGTATTTGTAGGTAGAACCAATTACCAAAGTGTTGCTTTCATGATAGTTTTTCTGGATAGGTTCTTCAATCCACATCCCACACATTTGAGGATGACTGTCCCGGTGGAAGGATCAGGCTTAATGACAAATTTAACACCTAGAAAATCTCTGATGTTTCGTAGTGTTTCGATTCCGTTTGGTGAGAGCTTTCCTACGCGAACCTTTGAAACATCTTGTGGGCATAATGCACAAAGGAGAAACAGCAGACCCTGCAAACAAAAACAGAGCACTGATTATTATCAGACGGTAGGATGCTAACTGTTACGAAGTATGCTTATGGCACAAATGGAGGAAAGTGCATTTTGAAAGAGAAACTCTATTTAAAAACCACTGTTCTATATTTGGCCTTGTTTCTTGTCTCATTTTGGAACAGACACAGGCAATTCAAAAGATTATTACTAATGCAATGAAGTTTGTGTGCGTGTCTGGGCATGAGTTAGGGAAAGAGGCGAATAATTGTTTAAAGAACCAACCTGGTGGGTTGAATCTACAACTCCTCCTTGCTCAATCTCCCCAAGCAGAACAGAAGCAATTTACTGCGCCGACTTCATCTGGAGGCATAAGTTCATTACTCTCTTCATCTTTATCTTCGCCTAATTCATCCCCTCGTCTGTAAGAAACTGCAGTATCAGCAGAGATGAAGCAACCTGAAGTAGTTTCTGCAACCAGTGATATTCCATAGCCCGGTGACCTGGCATGTTATCATTCTAGGAATTAAGCACAAATCATAGCGATCTCTAATGTAAGAGACTATGCACAAAATTTATGTGTTTGTCTATTTGCATGTCTGCAATATGCTGCTTTATTTTACAAACACAAAAGGCATACTTTCCAGTTGATGAATGATAAGTAGATATGTGGACATCTGGAAGTAAGCGATTAAAGATTCCACGAGCTGCATATCTCATGGTATGTTCAAACTGAGAAGACACTCTGGATGTGAATGTCAGTCCTCTAATCCTCTTAACCATTCCCTCATCAATCCATGAGACTGCCTGTTGAGAAAAATGCATAAGTGAGACAGGATCTAAAATAAATGAACCACCATTAGATTTGAAAACTCACTGTTAAACTATTTTGAATAACAGGAATCTTTAATTCAACTTCTCCACCACCAAGGGGAGGAGGTGCACGATTCTTAATTGTGAGCTTCAATCCTTCCGGAAGGAACTCAAAAGCAGCTTTAAGATAGATAATGTGGTAGACTGGGAAGAAGTATCCAACAGAGCGGTCCTGGAATCATTTGTATTCCTGAAAAATAAAAGATGTTATACTAAAATGATAAGCTTCTTACTACAAGTTTGTCTCATACGCAGCTTCACTTTGTACAACAAATACAAATCATATTGCCATCAATAAGAATATCATGTTTGAGGGCAGATATTTCCAAGATAATTTCATGGCATCATCATAATTGGAGCGAGAGGAACATGTATATTAGTATTCCATCTCATAAAGTAATACATCCCAAAAGTAAGAGTAGGGACTGGCAGACAAGCTCTATTTCCTCTTCCTTTAAACTTAGTGATTTTCTTTATCAGAATAACAATCCATTGAAATGAACGAAATAGTCCAGAAAGAAGGATGAGATATTCTTTAAAGATGGAAACTTAGATTTATGTTTGTTTCCCAAAAGGTACTATGGAAAGAAAAAAAATGAGTTACTTAGGTTTGGTTGTATTATAAAATACCAAGAAAACCAAATTAATTAACATTAGTTAAGCATATTCTTTCAAATTATTCAATCTTTATAAAAGACCTAAAATAAGATAAATAAGTTGGAAGTAACATAGAAAGTAATATATTGACTTGAATCTATTTTTTATTTTCTCCCTCTTTCTTTCCTCCTACTTTGCCTCATTTTCTTTCCCTCAAATTTAACCCAAAATTAGCAAAAGTGATTCTTTTCAAGGGTAATATGAGATGGTAATTTTAGTAGATATGATGGACAAATCAGTACCATATTCATATAAAAAGTGCTTAACAAAACAGGCATGCATTCGAGGACACAGACACAAACATCTTCAACAACAAACCATATCTAAACCCCACCCAATCAATAAACACAAACAAAGGCAGGAACCCATAAAAAGAAGAGGTTGACAGGACCGTAAGAGCAAGATGCAAATGGAAGAGTTGTTAAGTGATACATAGATAGCATCTGTGTGCTTCTAAATAGGTATTGAACAAAAAAAACAAAGGAAATGCTTCAAATGAGTATATTAATGCAAAAATTACAAGCAAACATATACCTTTGAGTGTGATCGAAAGGGGCTTCTTCCCAAACAAACCAAGCACAATCAATGGCTCCAAGAAATAACCAATGGACCTGTCAACACCACAATCATGCACAAGATTTCTCCCACCCATTATAATGCCTGGCTTATACTTCAATTTTGTGCCTGCCACATATAAACTAAATCAATATAAACTCAAAAGCAACCAAAAAAAAAAAAAACCAGATCTTAGATTATTCCCAACATCCCGGTTGTTTTGTCTGAAAAATCAAACCCCTCAAAAGTGATGCCAATACAAAGTCTTCAGCTAAGGGCTAACCTAAACAAATTCAGACACATTACAATTCAAAGTCCCACGTTCGCCCTCAAAACCATAAATCACCATCAAACAATTAGAAGCAAACAAGAAAACCCAACTCTAAGCCCCAGTTTTGCATATGTTAAAAGAGTCCTAGGTAACGCACCGGTATCGTTGATTTCGACGACACAGTCGTCGCAAACTCCCTCGAACAAACGGAGAAGAGAGACCTCGTAGGAGCGGAGGCCGGTCAATGTATCTTCATGACGGATGTCTTCGATAAGCACCGGCGTCCCAGAAAGAGTAGCGAGAAGAAGACGAAGCCTCAGGTTCTGGCTTCCCTTCAGCTTCATGTACAGTCGTCTTCCCCATTCTCTACTGCTCTGCGCTCGGCACAACTCCGGCGGCCTATTCTGTTGCAGAGAGGCTTTGCTAGGGTTTTGTTCAACACGACGTCGTTTCGATCTTGGAATAAATTGTAAGAAGTTATAAACTTATATATAGGACGTAATATAAATAGTATTTTATTTTTGACATCCCTGAAGAACCTTTATTTTTCTTTTCTTGGTCTATATGTAATTTTTTTTTTTTGAAAGCTATCACTTATAAATTTTTAATACAATGTTGTAAACGTCCACAAGCCTAAGTCAATTTATATATATAGCTAGTGTTTATTTTTAATACCGAGATATAAATTTTTTGAGCAATCTTAAATATGTTTAATAACGTTAAATATTAAATTATTTTTTAATATTAAGTAGTTAGTAGGAATGCAACGTAATTGGATTATTCCCGGGTTTCAATCCCTAGTCCCATTTCTTAATGAGACGGGTTTTGGTTTTTTAACTATGTCAATTTTTAAGCGGGTTTTTAGTTTATTTTTTGGTCAATCTGAGTTTGGGGTGAGTTCGGGTATTTATTCTACGTCATGCGCCGATTATATTTTAAAATATTTTATTATTATTTTATTTTATACTTTAATATAAATATTAATAAAATTATAATATTTTAATAAATAATTTATAAAAATTCGCAATATTTATTTTTTTATGAAATATATTAATTTTAATATAATAAAAATAGATAAATAAAAAATAAAAATCAAATCTCTTCAGGAGGTGAAATTTCTCATCCCTCACCCCCGTCTTATTTAATTTTTAAATGAGCAGTTGCAGGAGTGAATGATGGGGTACATCGGGTCACGGCCTCCCGATTATCGTCTGCAATAGTAAGTGTTCTTTAGCGCCATCCTTTGTTGAAGCGATGATAGAGTTTGCTATTTTGATAGAAAATAACTTTTACGAATAGAAAAAGTTAAATATTCATTTTTTATTCGAGATTTTTTAAAAATTTCGGTAATAAGTCGTGAAAATTTTTTAAGCAAGCAGCAATGATGAAAATTTGTGTTTTAAGCAGTAAGTCAAAAAAACAAACAACATGCCATTGCCAGTCAAGAAAAAACTTGTGGTTCTAACCTGGCTTACCATGTTAGTATTAAAGTGATTAACTTGGGACTTGGTACGTCCACCATTAGCGTGATTAATTGGTAGGCACATTGAGTTGAGTATCACAATACTTGATTCGAGCTATTCGCAAACTTAATTTAGATTTACTATCTTATAAATGATCAACTAATTTATTTAGAATTAAGATAAGTATAATTATTTATTAATTTTAATTAGTTCGAACTTTAACAGGTCAAGTTCGATTAATTCATTATTTTCAAAGTCGAGTTTCAAACATGCGAGAAAGAGGCTCCATTGAGTTTGAGCTTCGAGCTTTTTTTATCAAGTCGAGCTCGAGTTTAGCTTTGTATTCACTCAACTCGACTCGATTCAATTGCACCCATAAAAAAAAAACAATGTTATACAAAGCTAATTGATGTACAAAAAAAATTATACTTATTTTATCTTTCTTAATAATTAGTATTTTACGATTCTTGGCATTTGGACCGCATCGACTCGGTTCGCGCCCACATAAATTCCGGTTCTGTAACGGTCCACCTTGTTCTCGGCTAGTGATCTCCTTAGGCTCTAAGCCAGGCCAAGAGAGAACAACGGCGACGATGGCGTCTTCGTCGGCGATACGGCAGGTCAAGCTCGACAAAGAGTGCGAGCTCAGGGTTGAAGTCAGTGAAAGTGCTCCTCTCCGTCTACGGGTTCTCCAACAGCGGCTGAGATTTTCGGCTTTCAGATTCCTCCGAAATCTGGCTCTCTTTTTCCTCCTAGACTCAAGTTCGCTGTAGTACTGTATTTCTCTAACTTTTCTGTTGGGATTTGGCTTAGTTCTCTAAAAAAATTGAAGGAAAAGAGAAAGGAGATGGGAGTTTGTGCCTTTTTTTCTCCGCAGGATACTGTATGAGTGGCTCAATTTAGGATTCTGATTTTTGGGTTTCTTTATTTTCCTCTTATTTGCATTGGTATCCTAGTGGAGCTTTGAAGTGAAAGTTTCAGTATTGATTGTGTGAAATTTCTGGTTCAAATGGTATGCAAAAAGTATGTGATTTGTTGTACGTGGGGTTTGATATTGGATGTTAATGAATTAAAGACCAATTCTGAACTGTATGATGGGAAAAGAAGAAAGAATGAAATTGCCAAGGCTACTGTTGGTTGCATGGAATGTGTCCTCGATTTTGGAATTTGGATGCTCCAGTTCCGACTCTGCAGCTTCTATTTGGCTATGGATTTATAATTGAATTGACCAAATCTATAATAACATTTTCAAATTTCATGGAATAGGAATTCCTAAGGGCTTTAGTTTCATGCATCCAAATGAAATAACCCTTATATAAATAATTGATATGATTTCTCTTTGCATTCTATTGAGATATATTTGAATTTCATGAATAGGTTTTTACTTGGTATGGAGCCACAATTGAAATGGATGGTATTGCGGAAACTGATTATACTGCTGATGAGGTATTCCCCCCTTCCCCCGCCTTTTTTCTGCCCAGTAATTCGGATTGATGATGGTAGCACATTCTTGATTCAGACACCCATGATCCAGTTATGTTAATGTACATGCTGTTCTGGAATGAAGAAATGGAGTGCCAGAAGCCATCTAGTGATGGCTGAAGCTTCTCAGGTATTTCTTTGTCTTATCTTAGCATACTGAAAAAAATGTATTTATAAATTACTTGAATTCTCATTATTATTTTGCATTGTGGAATCTGTTCAAGATGTCCCTTTTCTGGTGCACTTTTGACAGCATGGAAGAAACAGTAGTTTGATTTGCTATAAAAAAGAGGGTTCCATCATGGTAGCCTCTTCGTCTGGACCCTGATTTAAAATGAGTTTCCTCTTGTATTTCTTTTCACCCTAATATTTTTTTATGACACATTGGCCTAAAACTGTTCTTTACTTTTCTTTAAATGCATAAATCATTTCGAAGGGTGAATATTTGAACATCATACATACATAGATGCACCTTAGCTTTCACTTGATGAGGTGAAGACAGTTTTTGCAATATTTTATAAAAAAATAATAATAACACTGGTGATAGGATCCTTTTGGCTAGGTTTTCCCTCAGAATATATGCTAGATGATTGGGAAATTATTTTTACTTCATTCTTGACCGGTCGAGGAAGATAATATAACGATTTTGTTGATCTTGAACCTACATAACATGAGTGGCATGCGTTAACTATATTTGAAGTGTTTGAATTGGCTGTTGTGTACCCTAAAAGTGTTTTGATGGCATAAGCTTCAGACTTGTGGAAATACCAAGTATCAAGAAACCAAAAGTTCGTCAAAGAATGTGCTTTATTTGAATGACCTCTAAAAACCTTAGCTGATGCACTTAGTGTAACTTATAAAATACTCTTCATGTTTCTTATATAAAAAAGCCTTCCTTCTCTCAAAAATAAAATAAACTAACATAAAATAAATTTCAGAAAGGTTTTCTTCATGCCTCTGTAAACATATTGTTTTGCTTTCAGTTGAAAGGTTGGATCCAAGAACAAAACGGGCCCTACTAGGCAATATGCATGGTAAAGTTTGGGGTTGTCTGATTTAGTTATTAGAAACTATAACATGTTACTGTAAATTGTGGAATGTATGGAATGTAGTCTCAAGGAAATCTTCAGATGAAATCATTTGAACTCATCCATGTAGTTAGGGTGATTTTAGCTTCAAAAAGTATCCTGAACAGTCTTTAGCAAATGGGGTGTAGTGCATCGCTTATTTGTGTCACATTTCTTCGTTATCTGGATGTGGCTCTTAGGAAGGAAATTCTTCAAGATTATTAGCTTGGAATTGTTGTTTCTAAGTTGTATTCATATAATTCTGCTGCTGCTGTGGATTTTTTCTCTGTGCTTGGAAATAAAATTCCATGCATTTATTAATATACCTTTACATAAGTTCATTGTGGTTCTCATGCATCATTTGGCGCATATGCCAAGTCATAGTACTCTTTGGTGATTCAGGGCCCAAGGGTGATTGTTGTTGGACCTGTAGATTCCGGAAAGAGTACACTTTCAAGAATGCTTCTCAGTTGGTCAGCTAAGCAGGGTTGGAAGCCTACTTTTGTGGACTTGGACATTGGCCAAGGATCTATAACAATTCCTGGATGTATTGCTGCTACCCCAATTGAAATGCCAATTGATCCAGTGGAAGGAATTCCTCTTGAAATGCCTCTTGTTCATTTTTTTGGCCACACGAGTCCTAGGTAACTTGCATTGTTTAACACTTGTTATGGTTATGTCATCTTTCCCCTTCATATATTAATTTCCATTTAGCTAGGAATGTGCCCCGGACACTTTCTGTTTAGTTTAAGATAAAGTCATTTTGTGTTCAATTTTTCTGGTAAGTTTTGGGTTTGAGTTTTACAGTGTCAATGTAGAGTTATACAAAACTTGTGAAGGAGCTTGCTCCAAACACTGGAGAGGCAGTTCTCAGAAGTAGCAGATCTCAAGCTGCAGGCATGGTGATCAATACCATGGGATGGATAGAAGGTGTTAGTTATGAGGTGACCTAGAACAGGCTTTTATAAGCACACTGATTATGCTGTGTTACTACTGAATATACGTGATTTGTTGTTTAATGCTCCTTCTGGTTTTATGCCTTATTGCAGTTGATTCTCCATACTATGATCATTCAATGCCAATGTTGTTTTTGGTTTTTTAGAGTCAAGTAGTGGCTTTTCTTTCAAGGTTTATTGTTTGTTTACCAACAAGGAAGTAAGGTTCTGATCTGCCAAATCTTTTGTCGAACATCTGTGTATTTAATGTTTTTCCTACGCGCGTACACTAAAGCTCAAACTTTGAGATAGATTACAGCGGTACTAGGTTTCATATGGTTCATTAAAGCTTTGATGTTCAAATTAACAGTGAATTAAAGTCCAAGTCAAAGCCTTTTTTTACTGATTTTTCCTTCAATTGCTCTGCAATATCATGAGTTTGATAGTTGAAAGTACAGTTAAGTAAGCGTCTGATTCGAATTTCAGATTTATCTGGGCCCATAAGAGAAAAATGAGGGGTGAAAAATCACAGTGGGTGGACTGCAAATTTTGTATAGTGACTAATTGCTGGACCAATGTCTTGAAGGCCTGACTCCCTCTTATACAGCAAAGGTGATCTTATGGAAGGCCAGTACATTGCCCGTGCTCAGGGCGGCAAAGTGTTCACTGGACAGGGTGACTACGTGGGTTTTGGCTATTGAGTAGAGATTATTCTATTTTTCTTGTTGTAAGCCTGCTATCTATCCAAAGGTGCTTATTTGCTCTTAATTTCCAATAATACGTTGTTAGTAATTTCAAAATGCTTAATTTCAATATATGTAGCATCTCTTCAATATTTGTTTACAAATTTTACATTTGGTTTTCCCAGCATAAACCTTTTAAATTTTATTTGGGACCTGATAATGATCCTCTTGATTCATTCTCAGACTGGGATAGTTTTGACAATCTTTGTTGATGGTATGTTTATATCTAAATAAATCTACCCAGGAAAAACTGTGCAGCATGCTTTGAGATGTGCTAAAGAACAAACCTAATGTGGATGTCGTGAAACTCCAAAAGTCGGGTGGTGTTGTATCCAGGGGAGCAAAATATCGCCAAAGGGCCAGGGGCTACAGGATAAGGGTAAATATTAATCATTGTGTTTCTTTGCCATTTTAGTGATGCATTTTGAGGGAAATGTTATTGTAGCATTTACACTAAGTTTCTTCTATGCGTGACTATTACTTGTGATGAATTCATGTTTTTGAGTTTGATGGTGCAACATCCCATGAGAACATGAAGAATTTTGCAAAAATGGTCCATTTAGAAAAGAGGGGGAAAAGTGTTATAATAATGGTCTTGAAGAAATTGATTAATTGGATGATTAATTTCATTCAAATCTAGTCAAGTTTAACTGTTTTAGACAACTAGAAAGCTAGTTTGCAATGTGCTTATCATGCATTTATAGAGAATATCTAATTTGCTTTATCTAAGATTCTCCAGTTTAGAAACTTTTAATGATAAATTAATTCTTTTGATATTTGTTTCTTTAGGTTTTCAACCCCATGCTTGGCAAACCTTGTTCAATATATATGCCTTTTCAACATCATTTTGGCATTCCTGTCTAGAGTTCATGGTGTATACACTGATGATCCTTTCATGTCTACTGATGGGGGCAATCCTGTGCCTTCCTTCAATCTATCAAAACATGTCTTCTTCTAATTAGTATGCTCTCTATTGAGTTTGTCTCCCTAATCCATTTTAGGATTCTTTTCCTTCTCTCTTTAGTCTCTTAGTGGAACTGAGAACTTTGTTTCCTTTTACCTTTCTTGGCTAGAGTATAAATGTATGTTTCTTGATTTGTAAATTGTGAGAATCAATGTGTTCGCTTACCAGCGTGGTATCAGTATAAAGAGTTTGAGAATATTAGGGTTAGGGTTTCGCCGTGTGGTCAATTCCGAGAACCCATCCAAAGACCGTGTCACACTCCGGTCGTGCTACAATCTTCACAAAGCCTCATAGAAGCCAAACCATCGTTGGAACACCTTGTCGTTGACAACTTTTACCGGCCCAGTTTTACGGCGACCATTCGGCCAGAAGAGCACACCAACGGGGCGCCTCCCTCGATCCTCTTCAGGTGGAAGCCTCTATGCGGAAATACCTTCCCACGTTGCTACCTTGCAAATCTCAGTTTGGTAGTGAAATTCACACGCATCACCAGCGTCGGCGGCGGCGGACTCTTTGTTTGACATGCCTCACTCAGTAGGTGCGTTTCTTGTCGACAAGCCCATTCATCCGATCCACGTGCTTTCGTGAGTCTCGAAAACCCTTCTTTTCACGTTTCTCTCAGAGCCCTTTGTTTGGGTTTCACATTCGACCAGTTCTCCATTGTTTTTATTGTTTAAGAAACTTCTGTGACATCTTCAGGACCTTGGGAGTTGTTTCCGTTGATTTCTACTTATTTCTCATCTCTATGGTTGAAAAAGATCTCTCTATGGCTGAAAAAGGTCAGACTTTTAATTCTTTTGTATCTGGAAATATTATGATTACCTTGGATAAACTCATAGGGAGTGAAAATTATCAGTCATGGGCAGACTCGGTGGACCTTTGGTTTAGTGGTAATGGATCTTGAGGATCATCTCTTACTATTAGGACACAAGTATTCACGAAGATAAACGCATAAAAATGGAAAGCGTGGCTTTACTTAGCAATATTCTTGGAAACGTGTGTGATGCGAAGACTATATAATATTGAGGCGCTAAAACTTGCTCCACTCTTGGAATCATTAAAGAAATTGTACGCTAATGATATTCAGCGTCTCTACCGGGAAATATCCTCCATTGCCAATTTGAATCAACTGGTATGGATATCTTCTTATAGTTGGGCTGAATATACGCCCATAGGATGAACTTATCTCTATTTTCCAAAGTCTACTATCTTGAGACTTCTGTCGAGATGGATTGAGTCTTTATGATCATTCTTTTGCTTAACCTCAGGCTAGATTTTGAGAATATCCTGGAACAGACACTCACTAGAGCAGTTATTCCAAACTTTGATGAGGCTCTTGCTCGGTTACTTCGCCACACCTCCACTGCCACTCAATCCATGCGATCTGAGATTACACCGGACACTTCTGTGATGGTTTCTCAGTCTCATTCTTGAAGTGATTCCAGAGGTGGACGCGGTAGCAGCGGTGAGACAACATCTTGATACATCTTTGTCATAGGCTTGGACACCGTGATCGATCGCCCGTCGATTCATGGCCCGACCTCTCGTGCGCTCATTTGGCTCGTGCTGATCATTCGGTATGTTCGTGTTACTGTCTCGGGGCTCATCCACACCTCGGGGTTCATTCTTGCCGGCTGATATGAGGTACCTTAAAAATTCTCACTCAAGCGACCAAATCTTCCTCATTGCGCTCTTTGCCCAGTTCGGTAATGTCTCACGCATACATTCATTTGCACCTTGGATCCTTGATCTTTGGAACTCGATCATATCTCTGGTAATAAAGACCTTTTTTCTTCTCTTTACCTTCGAGTCTCCTTTACCTCTGATTACCTTGGCTAATGGTTCTCAAATGGCAAAGGCATTATTCCAGTTGTCCCCTCCTTCCTTGCCCCTTGCGGCTGTGCTATGTTACGTTTCTTTTGTCTTATTTCATTGTGTACTTACTTTTCACATAACTCTGTAACCTTAGGGAGCGGGTACGGGAAGACGATTGACATCGGGACATAGGTCATAGGCCTCTTTTCACCTCATTTCGCCTCTTTGTTTCCCTTTGCTTGCCTTCCCACTGAAACTCCTCTCCTCCTCCACAATGTCTTGATTCTTAAAAATCCTCTCTCGAGTTTGATTTGGTTCTTCATTTTTCTAGTTTATTCGCTTGAGTGTGAGTCATGTCAGCTTGGGAAACATACTCGTGTCTTGTTCCCAAAGAGTTTAGATCCTCGGACAAGGTCTCATTTTGAGCTTGTTCACACTAATGTTTGGGGTCCTTCTAGGTCTACCTCTACGTTAGAATTTCGTTACTTTGGTACTTTTATAGATGATTATTCTCGATGTACTTGGTTATTTTAATGGCTTCGGTGGGTTATTTTCTATCTTTCAAAAATTTCATCTTTGAAATTTGCACTCAATTCAATACTTATATTCATTTTAAGAAGTGATAATGCAAAGGGAATATTTCTCTCGCCATTCTCTTCTTTTATGTCTTCCTTGGGATTAACCGCGTCGTCTTGTCTTTACACTCTTGACAAAATGGGTAGATTTGGCGTAAGAACCGTCATTTAGTTGAGACAGCTCGCACTCTCCTCCTCCCTCATAAGGTTCCTCAACATTTTTGGGGGGATGCTATCTTAGCTACTTGTTATTTGATTAATCGTATGCCATCCTTTGTTTTTATAATCCCGGATCCCTCGTTTCTATCTTACTACCTAATTTACCTCATTTACCTCCCTTCGTGTCTTTGGTTGTGTTTGTTTGTTCATATTATTCTCCACTCTTAGGCAAGGCCGACTCTGCCAACCCGCAGTGTCTTCTTGGGTTATTCTCGCCTTCAGAGGGGTTATTGTTGTTATTCTCCCGATACTAATCGCTACTTTATCTCTGCTGATGTCACCTTCTTTGAGATTCTCATGTAACCTCACATGCGGTCGTCATTACGATTCTAGATGTCTTATCTATTCCTCTTGTTGTACCATCTCCCGATTTCCCTTCTCTACCCTACGGTCGTCGTGACTCGAGCCGCCAGTCCCCATGCTCGTTGTCTCGTCCTCCTGGGGCCTCGTGTTGACTACGTCTCTTATGCCGTGATCATCTCACTGCTTCCGATTCCGCTACCGTCGATGATCTGTGTACCATTAGAGAAAGGTACCCGGCTCTACTTCTAACCCACATCCACATTTATAATTTTCTTAGCTTTCATCATTATCTTTACTACTACTTTGTCTTTGTTTCCACGTATTACGTATTACCCTAAAGCACTAGTGAGGCTCTCTCTATATTAAAGGTGGCGATGATGTGATGGATGCTCAGCATCGATGACACGTGGGAACATGCGCTCTTCCTCTGTGATCTCCCTTTAGTTGTCGTTGGAGTTTGCTCTGATAAGGTGGGACGATGGCAAAGATTGATCGGCAAAACCCGTTTAGTTTGCGAGAATTTTCGACAATATGACTTTGGTATTATGACATTTTCTCCGGTGGCCAAGATTTACTTTCATTCGCTTGCTTCTTTCTATAGTTTGCTATCGTTCATGACCCATTTTTAGTTGGATATCAAGAATCGCCTTTAACCGTAGTGATGCCGGCGAGGAGGTTTATATGGAGCAATAGCGGTTTTTGTTGCTCGGGAGTTTCGTTTGGTATGCAAACTCACGTTGTTCCTTATATGATGCAAAAAGCAGTCTCCTTGAGCTTGATTTAGTTGGTTTAGCTATGGTTTAGGAGTTTGGCGTGATTGACGCGAAATAGGCGTTCCGTTTTTATCATCATTCATCTCTTTGGACCGATTATTATTTACTTGATTGTTTATGTGGATGGCATTGTCATTGGCGACCATGATGGCCCGAAACTCAAATAACGCCTCTTGAAGCCACTTTCCACACAAAGACTTAGGGAAGCTCAAGTATTCCCGGCGTTAAGGTATACCGATTCCCAATTAGGAATTAGTTTATTTTAGAGGAAGTATACCTTGGTTATATTGACAGACACTGGTATGTTGGATTGTAAGCTGTAGACACTCTGTGGATCAGATGTCAAACTTGTACCGAGGTGGGGAACTCCCCGAGATCGAGAGATATTGACTACTTGTAGGTAAACTGAACCATCTCACTATCACTCGGCCTGACATCTCGTTTCCTGTAAGCGTAATTAGCCAGTTCCTATAATCACCTTGTGATAGCCATTGAGATGTTGTAGTTTGTATTCTCTAGTTATATCAAGGCAGAGATTCAAGGGGTGTTATTATGAAAATAGAGGTCATTACCCGGGTTATTGGCTGCGATTGATGCTGTTGGGCGAACTCACCACGGATAGTCGTTCTACATCGAGGTGTGTGTGTTCGTTAGGGAGTGGCTTAATATGCTGGAAGAGTGAAGCAGATCTGGTAGCGGATCGATCTGCGAGCCAGAATGCAGAGCTATGACCTTAGCGACGTGAGAAGCATATGGTTAGGCGTCTCTCAGAAATTAAGATTTGGGAAGGATGAACAAATGAAGCTTATATGTGTGATAATCAGGCACCTTGTATATTTCATCTAACTTGATTTTCCATGAGAGGACCAAGCATGAGTGGATTGCCACTTTCTTATAGAAAGATTGCATTGGGATGCGTAGTACCCAGTTTTAATACATTTCCCCAATGTCCGTACTTGAGATATCTTCACTAAGTCTCTTAGAGGTCAGGGATAAAGTATATGTGACAAGCTTGGTGCTTTTGACTATATCTTTCCATTTTGAGGGGATTATTTAAGGTTTAGTTTCCCTAATCCATTGGGATTCTTTTTCATACTTATCTCTTTAGTCTCCCTAATTAGACCCCTTTCATTTCCTTTTTTTGCTAGCATTTAAAGTATAAATATGTATGTTTCTCATTTTGTAAATTAATGAGAATCAATGTTTTCCTTTTCTCTCCTTACTATCTTTAGAGCTTTTTTTGCTTGTATTAGCTGGGATGAGAAGGCTAGTTTTCATGAATTGCATACACAAATTGATCCTTTCTTCTCTCTACTTGATGGAGGCTGATCCTGTCTGCCCTTCAAATATAAAACTATATTCTTCATCAAAGTATGCTATCTTTTGAGCATTTTTTTGCTGGTATTAGCTCGAGATGAAGGATAGTTGATGCTGGTGTTTCTTCCCGGGAATGCTTTTATGGCCTTGCAAATGACCTTGCACCATACTCCAATATTTTGAATTTCCAGCGATTTGGTTGTCTATATGTGGTGGTGGACCGCAAGCACCACGTTCAGCTTTGCCAATTGGCGCAGAGCCTGCAGATCCTTTTGGTTGTGGTTCGGCGTGGTCATGTAATGGGATGATATGCTCCATGTAGTTCTTGCTGTTTCTTTTGCTAAAGAACCTGATCAAATTGTTTCAAGGTAACTTCACTACACTTCAAATTTCCAACAACCCTCAATGTTTTGCACTTCCACTAACCTGTTTTTTGAAGTGGATGAGAAACCTTGAATCATCCACAATAAGAATGAGATAAACTAAACAATAAGAAAACCTGTTATTGACACGACCTATGAACACGAATTCCCAACCCTACTTGGCATGCCATGAGCCCCTGCTCTTTCAACACAAGGGAATGATCCAAGCTTCCTGCTCTCTCTCTCTCTGCCTCCTCCCAACACTCACTTCCAACAAAATGTGTTTGCTGACTCTAATAATTTTCGGTTTTGCAGTAATGTTGCTGGATTCATTTATGTCACTGACATTGACATCCAGAGGTAGAATCAGTTTTTAACCATCCATTTATACTTTGGCATTTGTTCTTGGAATGGCAGTTTCATTTGATCTGACGACTGATTGTAACCATAATTTACAGGGAGAAAATTACATACCTTGCACCATCGGCTGGTGAACTTCCTGGCAGATTCTTGATTGTAGGGACCTTGACATGGATTGAAACCTGAAGATTTACAACTACCTTCTTGAATCTAACTCTTGAGTTTGTAACGAAAATCATAGTGTAACTGTACAATTATGATCATATGGCTATAGAGATTTGCAGCTTGATCTGGTATATATAGTGCTTCTTGTAATTCAGTTATTGTTAAATGCGAATAACTTCTAAGTTCAGTTTTCAGTTGCTCAATTGTGTTTGGTACATAAGAATTATGAATTAAAATAAGATGAAAGTGGAGGTGAATCTTGATATGATGTAGAATGTTTGAATCATTTATGATTTTGCATTTCTTATGTATGGTATATTTTGTTTGCGTTCCCAAACAAGCCGAAAGATAATATGATATAGTAGTTCCAAACATAAGATTCAACCAATGATAATCCAATAAACATTAAGGTGTCTCGTCTATATAAAAATGTTTATTAATATTTTTCAAAATTTTTATGTTTGAAGCTGTCACAAAAGCCAACTGATAGAAAGTCAAATAGCCTCAAAATGGAAAACATTTTTTTTTCTTATTATTTTAGAAAATAAATTTTAATTTTTAGAGTTCTTTTCAGTTAGTTTTTTTTTTTTGTTTTGTTTTTTGATATGTTTTGAATAATAACTATCCAAACATGAAAATGATTAAAAATAAAAAACAATTATTAAAGTTATTTAGATAAAATTTTATAATAACAAGAATATTGCTTTTATGGAGTATTGTGTGCAAAAAAATTCTCTTTTAAATACTAATTATTTGACATTAAAAGTATATGTAACTGAAAAAAAAAAACAAAATAAGTTTGAGTATGCAAAAATACTTTCGTAAATTTAAACTTAATTTTTATTTTCCTTTATTTTTATTTCCTTATATATTTCTTCCCCAATTCATTTTCGTTCATTTTTTTGGAGAACCAAAAATAGCCATATAAAATTTGAAAAAACAATTCTCCATGCGAACTTGTTAATCTAAATCTTATATCCTTGCTACCAATAATGCATTAATATTACATTGTTGATTAATTTTCTAAGTAAAATTAAAATACGTTATATTTGTTCTGTTATACTTGAAAAGCTTTAAGAAGACTGAAACAGGGTAAAACAGAGTATGTGGTTTTTTCAGATTTTCTTTTCATATAGTTCTTGTTACAAAGGGTAAAAGCTTATATACATTTGCAGGTTGTTACTATGTCAATACCATTATGATTTTCGAAAGAAAAATTAAAAAACATAAATTATTGATAATTGCTAACGCGTAGAAAATATTATGCACGATAATCTCTCATCTTATTGTAGTCTTTAAATACAATGAAGA
Source organism: Tetrastigma voinierianum (assembly GCA_016808115.1). Classification (NCBI taxonomy): domain Eukaryota; kingdom Viridiplantae; phylum Streptophyta; class Magnoliopsida; order Vitales; family Vitaceae; genus Tetrastigma; species Tetrastigma voinierianum. The sequence goes on from JAEQBH010002377.1 coordinate 294,230, forward strand.
TTTGACTACAAAGATATAACAAGCCCATACTGGTAGCATGAAAATAAGAAAACATAACTTTATTATATTATATACACCTTGATAAATTATATTTCTTGATTCTTCAATTCACAAAGGGAAATGGCATAATAAGGCGACTTAGGAAATGGAATGTTGCCAAGAAGTTTGTATGATACTTGTTGCATTGTTGGACGAAATCGTGGATTTGAATGGATGCATTTGAGAGCCAAAAATACAACAAAAAATACATCTCTTGCAACTTGTACATCTTCCGGAAGTGAGAGACGTGGATCCATTATATCCCTTAACATTATATCTTGACACAATGGTGATGATAATGAGGTGATAAGTTCTTCGGGATGCTTTCCCATCATTGTCTCTAGTGCCACCACTCCAAAGCTATAGACGTCACACTTTTCAGTCACAACCATGGTGTAGGCAAGCTCTGTAATGTACCAAATAAGAAACAAATATTGTTCCCATAAAAATAACAAAGTTTAATTAGTAATTGATTGATCAAGATTTAACTTACATGTATTTTTAGTTGAAGAGATATAATTCTAATTCAAATTTTTAATTGACTCGTCTTCCCAATAAAAATTACCAAAATGTTAGACTCTTCAAGCTTCCTATTAAAGGACAAGTAAGTCAACTTATGCATAATAAAGATGTAAAATTGAAAATAAATGTAATTATAAAATATTGTTATACAAAATTATCAATGAACACATGAAAATATTCATTTCATTATATACTACGACAATAAGGGAGTTTGGTTTAACATACAAATCAAATCTATTTCTTCAAGTAAGTTATTCATTACTTACAGGAAAGGTTGAGGACATAGTCAAACCAATTTCTTAGAAAATCTAAAAATCTATAATAAAAAAAAATAAAGAAGGTAAGAAATATGAATATCTTCTAAAAACTTTTTCTTTATTTTCCATGTATTTCTTAAAACATATAAAGATCCAAGAAAACATTTAAAAAAAATGATGAGAAATACATTATTTACAAGCATCTCTAACACTGATATTCTCATTCCTTTTCTTTCTATAACGTACATGATAAAAATATTTTAGAGTTTCTATAATATGATTACTGTAAGTTAATTAGGTTTTAGCTTCTATTACAATTTTTGTCTATGAAAATTTCAGTCTTCTCTTATTCACCAATTCTTAGAACAAGGATATGTATGTAGATTAAGTTAGAAAATTTAATAAGGGATGAATTCACTTACCAGGTGCGATATAGCCATAGGTTCCTGCAACAAGGGTTCGATTGGATGAATCTGGATCCAACAATCTCCCATTTATTGCAAAAGTCGATACAAAACCCTCAAGCTCACGAATTGAGGAGAGATATTTATTTGTAGTATGGCTCAAATGAATGATTGAGAGTACAATCATGATGCATGTAGGATAAGGCATAAGGCAATATTTTTAACAATGTTCACCCTCTTACTCCAATCAATTCATGGCCTCGTCTTCATTGCTTTCGGCATACAAAACAAGCTTCCCCTTTCCATGAACATGTATATGAAGAACATGCATCGGTTATGTAGACAATAACCATAGCAAGTTTCACAATGTTTCGATGCCAGTTTGTTCCAACATCCGTACTTCATTCATAAAACTTGTCAAGTATGCTGGCTCCTCTATTTCTGTTCCATGAAGTTTCTTCACGGCAACCACTTTTCCGGTGGGTAGTCATGCTCTATAAACACTGCCATAGCCTCCAGAGCCTATGCAGTATCGGATATCAAAATCCTCTGTTGCCGAGATGATGTCTTCGAATGCAAGTTTCCCGTCAAAGTCCCATATGGAGAACAAATCTCCATTTTTTTTGGTTGCTATTGACTTTGGTTGAACTTTCCTTTTCTTCCACAAATGGGTTAAAAGCAAGCCCATTAATATAAAGATTAAAAAACCAAGGAGAGGAACAAACGAAGCGTCTTGTGTCCCATTGCAAGGGGAAGGTGCATAAGCCTCCAAATGATCATTGTTGGATAAATCAATTGCACACTTGCAATTGTGGGTGATAAAGGGTGGGACCTTGCCTGACAGTCTATTATAAAGAAGTCTAAACTAATCTCTTGAATTTTTAGTGGAAAGGTATCTCTCCATTTGATTAAATTAACACCAAGATATAAATGGACTAGATCCTTCATATACCCAATTTCTGGAGGGATGGATCCATTGATTTGATTCCCACCGAGGTTCAATGAAGTTAACTCAATGAGGAAGCCTATAGAAGAAGGGATGGGATCCCTCAGGGAATTGAAAGAGAGGTCAAGATAGTGGAGCTCTCTTAGAGTACCTATTTGGTGTGGGATGCTACCAGTTAGTCGATTACTAGAAAAATCAAGATGGTAGAGTTTAATAAGATTAATTACTTGGCGTGGGATGCTATCAGTTAGTCGATTAACAGAAAGATCAACATGGGTGAGGTTAATAAGAGCACCTATTTGGTGTGGGATGCTACCAATTAGGTAATTACAAGCAAGATTAAGATAGGTGAGTTTAGTAAGATTACCTATTTGGTCTGGGATGTAAAAGCTTAGTTGATTATGAGAAAGATCAAGATAGGTGAGTTTAGTAAGACTAGCTATTTGGTCTGGGATGCCATTAGAGAGTTGATTATGAGAAAGATCAAGATAGGTGAGTTTAGTAAGACTACCTATTTGGTTTGGGATGCCATCAAAGAGAATTTGGTCTAGGATGCCATCAGAGAGTTGATTATGAGAAAGATCAAGATAGGTGAGTTTAGTAAGACTAGCTATTTGGTCTGGGATGTCATCAGAGAGTTGATTATGAGAAAGATCAAGATAGGTGAGTTTAGTAGGCTTTACCTATTTGATGCAGGATATATCGAGAGTTGATTATGAGAAAGATCAAGATAGGTGAGTTTAGTAAGATTACCTATTTGATCAGAAATGGTACCTTTGATTCCAATTCCAGAAAGGATGAGAAAATCAAGGCTGGAAAGTGAAGCAAGATGTAATTTACTAAAATAATCACCCACATATACCCTGTGATCAGGTTCTAGTCTTATCCCGATGACATGCCTGGCCTCGTTACAAGTTATGCCCAACCAATTGCAATGGTGGTATTTGGGTGGATATCGCCAAGCCCCAGATTCTGTGAGCCGTCAGCCTTTCGGCCACAACACAGTAGTGATCGGTTGATGAATAAGTTGAAGCGACATGAATCATCACCACGAGCACCACAAGTACACAAGATACTATACACTCCATTTTTTCCATTTGATATTTGTCTCAATTCATACATCTATTCAGCATTGGTGTCTCACTTTATATTGTGACATTGGTGTGTATGCCAACTCTTCCTGGAACCATATATAGCAAGTCTTCTTCCATATTCTTTTTCAGAAAAAAAAAATATATATATATATATAAGTGATATATCTATATACCCCATGAGTTTCCTAAACCATAGTTGACACGGCGAGCCAAGACCATGGAGTTTTTTGTGGGTCGATTTGATTGGTTAGTTTAAGTCAAGTCAATAAACATTCAAACACGGTAGGAAATAGTTTGCTAGGTCACATGGATGGATATGTCCATTTTTTTCTAAACCAACAGAGACGCATAGAAAAGTTTATAGGTTCATATTTATGCATATGAATTTTCAAAATAACTTATTATATACTCCCAATAATAAAAGACTATAAACAAAAATTTTAGAAATAATAATCCTTATTAGTGTTCAAACATCAATGGGTGGTCATGTGGGCACCAAAGAATAAATATATGGGACTTTATTAGAAAATGATGTATTGATTATATGCGGTACTTGTTTTCTTTTTTATATATAAGCATAAATCTCCATGCTTCCAGCAATATGCAATAATTCGAAATGGTGTTTTTTATTCTTTTGTTTTCTTTTGACATTGATTGAAGTTCAATCGAAAAATGATTATCCCCTATTCCTGGGAATCTATAAGGAAGCTTTCTCCCTTAATTGTGAGCAAGGGATGAATGGAGTTAGAAGACAACATTCATTTTTCAATTGATGTTTGTCTCACTTCACGCGTCCCACCACCACTTGATGATGCGAGTACATTGGTGTCTACACCAATTCTTCCCGGAAGCAGAGCAAGTCTACTTCGGTATACCTTTCAGAAAGAAAAAGATGAGACAAGAACAAAACAAAAAAAAAAAAAACTAATTACTTTTTTTACCATGTCAGATACATATTTCAAATTTCCAAATAATGTACAACTTTTACAGTAACATGAGAGTCAAGAATCTTCCTGGAAACACTAGCAATAATGCATTAATATTACATTGTTAATTAATTTTCCAAGGAAAATTAGAATGCAATATGTTTGTTATATTTATACCATAATAGTTTCTACAAAAAATATAATGACACTATATACATAACCAAAATAATATGCCTTTGATGTAATCTCTCTCTTTATTTTAGTCTTCGAATACAAAGGAATAATTTGTCAACAATGAAATAACAAGCGATACTGTTGGTATAAGCGAAGACATAACTTTACTTATAATATATACATCTTGAAATTACATTCTTTGTCATGAATTCTTGGATTAAGTTAGAAGATCACTAGCCTCTACATTTATATTCGATGATTGTGATTATTTATGTTTTTTTAGTTTATTTGATTATTTAATAAAATATTAGAGTTCAAAAGTGCCGGATCTCGGTTAGTCTATATCCCATTTGTTTTGTAACAATTTTGGTTGCCCTTCCATGTATCTCAATTGATAAGGAAATTGGATAGACAACAAATTAAAGATTGGTGAGACTATTTGGATCCACTGAAGAAGGTATAGAGAAGTATGAATGGAGGTTAGTTTGGGAGGTGGCATAGGTCAACTCCGGTCAATAAAGATTACTAGCAGGGATGATTATTAGGTGGGTCAAATATATTATAAATGATATATCTACGAGTTTTCTAAAACCGTGTGGCACATGTAGAAACTTTATTGGTCAATTTGTTGGATATATCTTCCAAAATTTCAAGTAACGTGTTTCGCCCACATTCAACCTTTTAATGATAACATCTTTTCATTGTCGCCGGAACACCTTCCACGGCCAAAAAAGAAAAAGTACCCAATTTGCTGAATTAAGCAATAAGTAGAAAATGTAGGGAACGTTTTTCATGGGTTTACTAATGATAAATGTAAACATATTGCAATTATGCGATGAAATTGTTTACACGAGATGCACGTTATTGACAATTGTGAGTCCTATTTATTTGTGGTTGAAGAAATATTATCAATATTAATAAAGAAAGTAAAAAAAATTAGTTTAAATTCAATAGTAGTTTTTATATAATGTTTTAAAGCTACCAGTTAGAGTCATTATTGGGTTGATAAAGATTAATGCAGCAATATTTTCTTAGAATAATAGCAAAGCTTTCAAAATATTTGTTATACGTATATTATATCAAATGACCAGTTATGCATTCCATGAATTAAGTAGTTGAAGTCGATGCCTTTAACTAATTTTATGGAGTAGAAGAAAGGAGAACAAAGCTGGAAGAGAAAGGGAGAAGAAGTAGGGAATTAACGAGTGTTAATTTTTTGGCCTCTTAAATCTTAATTCTCAATTAAGGATGTTTGAAATTTTTAGTGATACATATGAATACATTCTTAGTCTATCATAATAGTAAGGAAAAAAAAAATTCAATAAAAGTTCAATTAAAAAAAAAAATTGACAAAATGGTTCTTTTAAATAACTAATATGCAAATAGAATTTATGTACATAACAATATCAAAATTTGATCAAATTATTCAACAACCAAAATTAACTTCTTCCAATCTCTTCCGAATTTTTCCAAATATTCATTAACTGGTTTTATAATTTTTTATGCATGCATTTTTCTTATCAATGTCAAAGACACAGAAAAATAGTTGGTCAATATTTGTCTTTGATTTGAACCTTTTAGTATTCCAAATAGCGTATCATTTACTCTTAATAATGCATGTAAGACTTTTAGCCACCACAACAATACTAGATAGCATACAACACACTTCATTTTTTCCAATATTTGATATTTGTCTTACTTCATTCATCCATTCAGCATTGGGTTCTCACTTTATACTGTAACATTTGTGTCTATGCCGACCCTTCCTGGAAAACATAGAGAGTCAATCGAGTCTTCTTCGATATTCTAATTTTTTCGAAAAAAATAAATTATGATTGATATATCTATATACCCAGTTCCCTAAACCATTATCGACACGCATACAGAATGAATAATGGGCTGAATGTTTGCATTGCATTTGATAGAGCCAAAACCATGGATAGCTTTGTGGGTCGATTTGATTGGTTACTTTAAGTCAAGTCATTAAACATTCAAACAATGGAGGAAAAAGTTTGCTAGATCACATGGATGCATGTGTGCATTTTCTAAATATCACAGACATGAAAATTTTCAGGTTCATATTTTTATATGAATTTTCAAATTTTAAAACAGACAATATTATATACTTTCAACAAGACTATAAACAACAAGAATTTCTGAAATAATAATCTTGATTAGCATTCTAACATCAATGGGTGGTCATGTGGGCACCAAAGAATAAATATATGGGACTTTATTAGTGATGTTTCAAAAGTTATAGGATTATATAGCCTGAAATTGATTTTATTGATTTCAAACATTCCATTTTTTTCATTGATGTTTGTGTTCTTCACGCATACTACCTATCAACCTTAATGGTACAGGAGTACATAGCTGTCTAAACCAACTCTTCCCGAAATAGAGCAAAGTCTACTTTAATTTATACTTTTCAAAGAAAAAGATGAAAAACAAAGAACAAACAAAAAACAAATTACTTTTTGTTGAGATTCATATATATATCTTTCTAAATTTCCAAATGACTTACATTTTTTATAATGCAATATAGGAGTCATGACGACTCTTCCCGGAAACATAGCTAGTCAAGCAAGTCTTCCTGGCTAAGCTTGTCCAACTTCTTATCAAGTCTAGGTTATGGATTTTAGGTTTGCTTTTCATTTTTTTATATATATAATCATAACCCTATATGCTTCCAACAATATGCAGTAATTCGAAATAGTAGTGGTTTTTTTTTTCTTTGACATAGATTGAGGTTCAATCAAAAAATGATTTTGTTAATTAAAAATCATATTTGAATTAAAAGTAAAAGAATATATGCAACTCTTGCAATATTGATATAAAATTTAATTGTGTTTAAAGCATATATAATTTGAATGATAGTATAGCTTAAACATCCATAATAATCCAAATATTTAATAAGAAACTCTGGCAATTAAGAGGCAATATTTTTGTTAATGGTATGCTATTTATAACTTTTAAAGAAAAATTATTAAGAGTATGGAGCTTAATATTGATGAGCATGAGTACATTATGATGGTCTCCAAATACAATGGACAGATCAAAATAACAGAAAAACATTCCACCTTATTTCACAAAAACACAAAGAACTAACTTCTGAATATAGTATTTTTAAATCAGTGGCATGTATGGGACACTGGGTGACACAATGAAGTTGCATAAAATGGCAACTCTAGAGGCAGTATGTTATTAAAACACTCTGGATACTGTCGCATTGTTGGGCGAAATTGCGATTGAATGAATGCATTTCAAAGCTAAAAGTACTACAAAAACATCTTGAGCAACTTGTGGATCTTCTGGAAGTGAAAAGCGAGGATCAATACATCCCTCAACAATATATCTTGACCTGATGAGGATGACAATGACATTATAACGTCTCCTGGATGCTTTCCCATCATTGTCTCAAGTGCCACTATCCCAAAACCATATATATCACATTTTTTAGTTACCATCATTGTATATGCTAGCTCTGCAAAATATAAGATTAAATAATTATGTATAAGAAATCAGCTTATCAATGAATTCTTTATTGTAATAGAAGTATAGAGATTAAAAAAGGGTGGGGAGTCATACTTGAGGGTGGTTATTTAATTACGGTGCAATATAGCGTAAAGTGCCTACGAGAAAAGTTTGATTGGATGAATCGGAGATTTATTAGTCTATTTAGCGATCACAGAAATACGAAACAAATGCCTCGACTCCCGAATTGAAAGTGTTGTTGCTTAGTATGTCTCGATAGATGATTGGAGAAGTACAATGCCAGTGCATGTAGGATAATGTGGCCCCAAGCCGGGGTCAGTTGGTAACGTCGACCGTGGAATACAAGTGGATGTCGGGTGCCCGGCGCCCACTTGGCAATCGGCGAGGTCTCCTTTGTACGGGAGGCCCCTGCCACAAACAATCCTCGTGAAACTTGTCCCCAAAACGGTCCAATATGATTACAACATTAAGTAAGCATCTCTTGGGCCCATAATACAATACTCATCACAATATATCAAACTATATCCAATAGTTTGAAGTTAATAAACTACTCTTATCGACATATGGCAAATAAGCATTCTAGCCGCATGTCTGATGTGACATAAACCACATTGACTTTCTTCTAAAACGGCTTCAGGGCAGACAGTCTCTCGCACGCTCCACATTGTAAGGGTCCCACGGCGGGGTGAGTAAAAAGTGATAGGAGAATCGCTCTAAGTGGGCTACTCACCACCTAAGTGTTGTGCAATGTTCCAAAGTAAACACGCATTCAAGCCGTCGTGATCACCACTTGAATGTCTACATGACAGCTCAGATCCCGAGTCCTCACCGACTCTCTCACACTCGCCTAAGCCTTGTATGAGAATTATTGTTTTATTAGTGGACAACCCTTCGATGTATATATATATATATCAATTGGGCCGCTCCGACGATTGATATATTATTTGTTTGTGGACTACCCTCCGATGGATATCAATTGGGCCGCTCCGACGATTGATATTTTAAATTTGGACTACCCTCCGATAATTAATGTTTTTAGACAACCCTACGAACCGTTTTCTCTAAACTTATCTCATTTTTCACTCCTATAATCCTAGAGATTGTTCCAGTGCATATGGAATGCATGTATGCGATTAAAGGCGATCCCCAATCCTTGTAAATATAAACATGAATATACTCGCATAATTCAAATCACACAATTCATGTTATGTAATTTATCATTTCATCACATCAAAAATTAGCTCCTTGGGCTAGCGATCGAGCGAACATTGATTTAAATCCCTTTCGGCCAAACATATATTTTCACAAAAATATTTGAGAACAATATTTCGAGAATAGTGAAACCCTCGTTTATTCCCGAGAAAATCAGAAACGTCAGTTGTTTTTAAAAGTGAGGCAAGGGTTTCAACGACCATTTAAAGCCTCTATCCAGATATTTTATGGTGCGCCAAAAACACACAATTCCACACCAACATCGGCCGTGGAGGCGACCACGGAGCTGCCTCCATTGGTTTTCAAAATTTTATATTAATTCGGTCCAAGGGTTTGGGACCCGATCAAAGCAACCCTCGCATTGATCGACTCAAACGTTGAAAGTGCGAAAATGGAATAAAAGCTGATAGGGAGAAAGCACTTCTGTCGTGGGTTTGGAAAACTCCCACCAAATCTGGTACCCGGTCACGAAGCCTCTGCGTGAAGCGATTCTCACTCTTACCGAAGGCCATGCAGCGGTCGGATCTCCGATATTACAGAAACCTGCGACTCTCTCACTCTAAAAACTTCATTCTTCGATCCTAAATGAAATGGTTTGCTGTTTTGTTTGTTCGATTTGAAAGACAATCACAATTTGCTATTTTGTCATTGTTGACTTAAAACTTTTCTAAAATGGCGTTTATGTCACTCTTTTCGGTTGATATTATTTATCACCGACGTCCATTTCAGTATTTCTCTACTCATACCACTTATGGCATGAGTACTTGTTATATGTGACTTCGTCGCATCAAAAAAATCGATTCTGACGCGAAATCACGATGCCTTAAGCGTGCCGACTCCGTATCTCAGGAATATTATGAAATTTTACGTGCTAACTGGATTTTGAGGCGATTCCAGCGGTGCTCCGTTTTGTCGTCGAGATACAGAATAAATTACGAGATTCTTTACTTAGAAATTACAATTTTGTAATGTAATTACAATTTTGCCCTTTATCCGAAATTGGAATTTCTCGGGTCTTCCCCATTCTCCCTCGCTTAAAAGATTTAGTCCCAAAATTACGGACTATCATAACCCGCACATGCATATCTGGCGCGCTAGCTACACCATGCGTGTAAATAATTAGTTTAAATCTTAGCAGTAAACTCGTACGCAATTACTCGTGAGAGGATAGGTGGCCCGCGCTCGTGTCTGTTCCCACGTTGACTCCTCCACTCCACGTTGCCGCCATAGCACTCTCACTAACCTCACGGTCTTGCGTCGCAAAGCACGATCCGCGGCTGCAAAATGCGCGCGGTGCCACCGAAGGTACCGTCCGGTCTTCGGCGCCAAATCCCATCACGTCCATACATGAGCTGGATTTGGAATTATACTTCCGGGCATGGGCGGTGAAGCACCTGCGTGAACACCTGACATGCTGGGCGTACTTATGCCGTGCCTTGTTGTCTTTGTCGCCGGTATCACCGAAGATTACGAGCGCCGGTGATAGCTTCGCTTGCGAACGACCAATCCTCTTAGGAATCGCGCGAGGAAAGCGTGATCGCGGGCAGGCTACAGGGTGGCGTCGCGTGCGCTAGCTCTTCTGCGGAAATACGGCGGGTGAAGGCAGCTGTCGTATCAACTCGCATACCGGGGTGTCTCTAATCGGTCGGGACGATGATGGAGCTCTGCACGCCGATTACAACCTCGCGTGACTTTGCGCGGCCTCCCATATAGTGCCTCATCTGATTGCCATTGTATACTACGCGATAACGGTTGTTGTAGGCGAATTTCACTAAGCGAAAAATGCTCCTCTACCCTTATGACCCAGGACACATGCTGCGGCGATGTCACTGCTGCGTCATATATAATCCATATGACGTATAACCCTACATAGCCCTTACTTGGTGTGTAAATGCTGACCTTCCCAAGGTCACTATTGCTGACAATCCAATGGACCGTCAACCTAGCCCATGTCATGAATGACATCCTATCTTTTGAGCCCTTGTAGGCAACAGCACCGATGTAATTGCGAGGTGTCCGTCTCGAGTCACTCCCGACTCCTATCACTCAACTCTAAGTCTACGTGATAACCTGACCGTGTGTTTTTATCTCGATTGCATAACTATTCGGCTTACACTTCGAGCCTCTTACATTTCCTTATTCAACTATGAGTCTTCATTGGACGTAGTCCTAAAGACAAACTCAACCCACACTCACCAAGAGTGGTGAATGACCCTCTGGATTCACCCACACCCGACACGGCGCCAATGTCACCATGCACATGAGCGCCGTGATGTTGTATTGTGACAACCAATCCCAGTTCCACCATGAGCAGAATCTCGGAGATCTCTCACTCATAATCCCGAGCCTGTCCAGGTGCTCTCACCTACACCTAGGGAAGAACATCATGCTTGGCTTCTCTGAGGCCTTAACCTCTAAGCCCGAATCCCGATGCCATGTGATTATGACAGCGGCCTGGGTCGATTCACGACAACGGAGTGGTTGTCAGCTCATCCATGTCAAGCGACATCTGACAACCAATAGGTCTACCACTAAGGTCCTACGCTTCCTTTGCGCCTTTCACGATCACATCACGACTTTGACCCACACTCGGCCCCTTTGGCGATACGTGGCTGTTGAGTGCAATATACTTCCAGCCAGCCCCAGTTCCTTCCAGCCGATACTAGGGTGTGGAGGAATGTTGTATACTCTCATCCACATGGCTAAGCTGGGACTACATTGTCCCAAAGTCTTGGGATCCCTGTCTGCAGGCGATCAGTACTCATGCTCAATTCGGCCCTAGTCCACGAAACTAGTGTGAAGCGAGAAGTCTTGCCTCTTCCCAGGAACTAGAAGAGGTGATCCTCCCCTCTTGCTACCAACACATATCGAGTGTTCCAAGTATCCTCAATCTCTCTCACATGGTCGAGGCCGCCCTGACAAATCAGTCCATGTCCGTAGGCGAAATCCTACAATGCACTTTGAATGAACAACTGATACATTCTCGAATCTCTGTAATACCCAGCCAATCCCGAAACTCGTATCCTAGAAGATTGACATTCGGTCTCTCCCAACTCATCACCTTAACCTTCTCTGGAATTATTGACACTCTTGGTGCGACACACGTGTCCAAAAATCTCCCCTCGATGGCTAAACTCGCACTTGCGGGAACTTAAAGGCGTACGGCTGATGGTCTCTCAGTGCTTGGCAACACAATCCTCCAAGTGATACTCATGCTCCCACTCATTTGGGAGTATATCAAAATGTCATCCCACGAAGACTCGACAAAGCCCGATCTAGATAGGTTGGAATAATACGCCATGAGATCACATGAATCTTTGTTAGGCGCGTCGATCAATCGAGGGCATCATCGTAATCTCAAAGTGCTCATAGCAGCGTCCCTATGTTGTCTTAGGGATATCTGTATCCCTAACCCTCAGCTGATGGTAACCAGTACGAAGGTCTATCTTGGAGTAGACTCGCGCTCCTCTCAACTGATCAAATAAATCGTCAATCCTCGGTAATGGGTATCGATTCTTGATCGTAACCACATTCAAGCGTCAATGGTCAATGCATAATTCGGGTCTTGTCCTTCTTCTTTGCAAACGAGGCAGGAGCGCCCATGGTGAAGTGCCGGTCTAATGAACCCCTTGTCCAATAGCTCCTGTAACTAGACTACGGGTTCACGTAACTCAGTGGTGCAAATCATCACGGAGTCATAGAGATGGGTGAAGTACCGGGGTGTGGCTTCGATACGAAGTCTACTACCCTCTGTGGAGTAGTCCAAGTAGCTCATGCGGAAAACATCCACATACCGCGCCTGCCGAGGTAGATCTAAGTCTAGTCTCCCCTCGTCCTCTAGGGTAAGGCTCACTAGCCAACTCGTTAACTATCCCTAACATCTGGACTCATATACTATCTGGGGCAAAATACCATGCTTGTCCCCTTGAAATACTACACGAGTACCGTCCTGCGTGTAGGTGGTAACCCTCATACGCTCACAGTGATGCTGACCACTGTGGCTATATCGACTGATCCATCCACTAGGATGACATCGAACTTTGACATGTTCAAGTCCTCGGGTCCTTTGTGAGTAGAGTCCCCGGAGATCTCAACTCCCTGACCCTCGGCCTATCATCCTATTCTCACCCCTAATCCTAGGGGAGAACTCCCGTGCTCTTGACTCCTCTAAAGTCTCTAGAGGTCCTTGCCCATTTCCTCCATATTTGGGCCTCACTCTCTCTAGCTAGAACGCAGCTAGTCTAATCTTGGTCGCGTCAGAGGTAATCTCCATAGCCTCTAACACCTTCTTGATCTGTATGAGCCAATGGCTTGTCACCATCGGATCTCCTCCCCCTGTGAAAGTAGGAGGATGATGCGCCCTAAACCTCTAGAGGTTACTAGGATCTTCGTCTACACACTACACCGGTAGATACGATGCGGCTGCTGTAATACCTGACCTAAAGCCGAGCTTGCTTATCATCTGCCGTGGTTGGTCGATGTCGGTGGTGCTGGGCGATTGCCCCATGGACCGTCCTCTACGTCCTCGTCCTGGAATCTAACCATCTATACGATTTAACATGGCGGTTAAATCTAATACAGTATCTCTAAGAGCACTCCAACCTGACCACAGACACTAATCATACACATAAATCAGTGTATACACATTGTCCTTGCATTTAAAGATAATGCAAGGCAATCAATTTTGCATTTAAAATATTGTTTTCAACAAAATTTTATCAAATTTTATTTGATTTGATTTGATTTTAATTTAATTTAATAAAAAAAAAAATTTTAAGACATTTCTGATGAGCAGTGTTCGTTCATTGACTTCGAATAGTCGCAGAGTCAAGCCGGGTCAAAGCGAGTCAAAGCCCGGAGCGAGGAGTGCACGGTGCAACAGCGGTGACCAGCCAGCACGCCCGACATCGCGGCTGCGGGCGCGGGCGGCGCCTGGTGGCGTGTCGTGGCCCTTGGCGGTAGTGTCGCGATTAAATTCGACCTTGTCGCGAGCTCAGAGCTGCCGTCTCGCGACCAAATTTCAGCAGCGCCCTGCGATGTCTGTGGCGCCATCGCCGTGGCGATCACGCCTTCAGGTGTCGGCGCTACCAGCGCCCTCCAGCGGCGCCTCGCTGTCGTATCATTGGCCACTAGCGGCGGGTGTAGTGAGGCGCGGCTCTGTTGCCAGCCCGGCTGATATCATGGCTCTCGCGTGTCGCGGCGCTCGAGCACGCGTGCCTCGCCCGGCGCCATTTGCCTAGCCCTGTCCTATTATTTTGTATTAACATTAAACCTGACCAAACTAAGCCCCTCAGTCATGATACAAATTTTGTATCGTGACACTGCCTTCCCAGCCAACGGCTGCCTCGATCCTAGTGTATTACCATCTGATTGCCAACCACCCTAGCTTATTCACGTCTGATCTCTCGACTCATTGCACTTCCAACAAGCCTTCCTATTGCAATACACCTCTAAATCCTGCAATACAATTTCTCCCTCACAATACAATTGGCGTGTAATTTCAAATTTACGTATAATTTTTCGTTTTCATTATAAATATTTTTTTCTCATTTTATTTCAGTGGTGGAAAAAATCACTAAAATCACTAAAATCATTTTTCCTTTTCTTGGACACTCGATAAATTCATAAAAATTTATTTTTTTCTCCATTTTCTTAAATTTTACACCATATAAAACCTTAGAAAATTATTTTCTCACCTCATAACCAAATAAATTTATAAAATTTATTTTCTTTTTCCAGTTTTTCACTGAAAAATTTTCTCCACTCAAATAAATTTATAAAAATTTATTTTCTTCCATTTTATTCAATTTTACAACTCGTAAAACCTTAGAAATTTTTTCTTCAATTCTAATCGATAAATTTATTAAAAATTTATTTATTTTCATTTTTATTTCCAGGTTTTGTACATTTGTACCCTCAAAATATTTTCTAACACATCCATGTGCTAATCCTGACACACATAAAAATCTACACATGAAACATGTCATACACACCAAACACATAATTCACCAATCACACAAAACACAAAAACACGTCACGTGTAGTGTCCTAGTTTTGTCGTGATTTCTGGGTAATCTCATACCTATGCTCATCCTTCAGACCACACCTAGTGGTGATGTTCTTCTGACTACGGCCTAAGCTTAAGCCCTCGATCTCTAGGTTTCACATAACTATACTCAAAAATAGGCCTGGTGGTGATGGATATAACCCAGAGCTCCCAATTAGTATACTAGCTCGATACCAAAATTGTGGCCTTCATTGGTCAGTTGACTAAATCGACCAGCGGAATACAAGTGGATGTCAGGGTTACTGGCCTTCATAAAATCGAGGCGGAGTCTCCTTTGTGCGGGAGCTCTGCAGAACATCACTGCATGAAACTGTTCAAACGGTCAATATAATTAAACATAAGGTAAAACGGCCTCTTGGGCCCATAATACAATACTCATCACAATATCTCCGTATATCCCGATAGTTTGAGAGTTAATAAACTGCTCTTATCTGATATATTAAAATGAAAAGCATTCTAATACATGTATCGGTGTGACACCAAAGCCACATCTGGCTTTCTTCTAAAGCAGCCTCAAGGACGAACCGTCTCCTCTCAGCTCCACATTACACCTTAAAGGGGTCCCAGCTGAGATAGCTAAAGCTGTTGGAGGAATCGCTCCTAGAGTGGGCTACTCACCACACAAGTGTTGTCTGATATTCAAGTAAACACCGCACATTCGAGCAAATGCATGATCCTACTTGAATGTCTCATGACCAACTGGATCCAGGAGTCCTCATCGACTCTCTCCTCGCCCTAAGCCTTGTGTAGAATTATTGTTTTATTAATTGGACAACCACGCTTACGATGTATATATATATGCTCTCCAGTTAGGCGCATTTCATTGATTGATATATTATTTGTTTATTATGGACTACCCTCCAGATGGATATCAATTGGGCCGCTCAGACGATTGATATTTTAAATTTGGACTACCCTCAGATAATTAATGTTTTTAGACAACCCCTACGACGTTTCTCTAAACTTATCTCATGCACTCCTCTATAATCCACAAAATTTGTTCCAGTGCATATGGAATAAATGTATACGGTTGGCTTGATCCTAATCATATGCAAATATATAAACATGAATATACTTTCGCATAATTCAAATCACTTGCAATTCATGTTATGTAATTATACGTTTAAATGTAAAATTTAGGCTGACTTGAAATTTAACGATCAAATAGCGACGATTTAATTTAAATCCTCGGCCAAACATATATTTCACAAAATATATTTTGAGAACTCAGCCCCAGAATGAGCCTGTTACTATTCCCCGGAAAATCCACAAAACATCGGTTCATGACCCGGGAGTTTCTGACCCATTTCGACTCTATCCCGTCAATCATGATTAACACCAAAACACACAATTTCACACCAACATCGGGTGGAGCGTACGGGCTGCTCCATTGGTTTCAAAATTTTATATTAATTCGGTCCCAAGGTTTGGGATGTAGATCAAAGCAAACTTCTCACGTATTTGTCCGGCTGAACGTTCGAAAAGTGCGAAAATGGGAATAAAAGCTGAGTAGGGAGAGCATACGCCGAGGAGTTGACTCACTCATCACGATGCCACGAAGCCCTCTGCGTAGAAGCGATTCTTACTCTTGGCTAGCCAGCGGTCGGATCTGATATTCTAGAGAAGCGGCTGCCATTCTAGGCGCCGTTCTTCGATCTACCATCTCAAAAATGGTTTCCCCGCGTTTTGGTATAATTCCGATTTGAAGAAGACAATCCTATTTCTTTATTTTGTCGTTTAATTGTTTAAAACTTTTAAAATGGCGTTTATGTCCCTCTTTTCCCAGTTGATGATATTTATCTCGGCGTCCGTTTTCATTATTCTCTACTTCCATTACCACTTATGGCACATAGTACTTGTTATATGACTTCGTCGCATGAAAAGTGTCGATTCCGGCTACGATGCGATGCCTCGAAGCGATGCTGACTCGGCGTATCGGAATATTATAGAAATTTTACGTCTTCTTGGATTTTGGGCAATTCTGACCGATTGCACTCCGTTTAGATCATCAAGATTTAGAGAATAAGTGCAGATTCTTTAAGCAAATTACAATTTTGTAATGCAATTACAATTTTGCTATCGAGAAGTGGAATTTCTCGGGTCTTACATTAAGGCATGTGCCATATTTTTAACAATGTTCACCCTCTTACTCCAATCCAATTCAATAGCCTCATCTTCATCGCTCAGCATTCAAAACAAGTTTCCCCTTTCCATGTACATATAAATGAGGAACATGCACCGATTATGCAAACAATAACCATAAAGTCTCACAATGTTCCGATGTCGGATTTGTTCCAACATCTGTATCTCATTCTTAAAACTTCTCAAATATGCTGGCTCCTCTATTTCTGATCAATGAAGTTTCTTCACAGCAACCACTTTTCTATTGGGTAGTTGAGCTCTATAAACGCTGCCATAGGCTCCAGAGCCTATGCAGTATCTGATGTCAAAATCTTCTGTTGCCAAGATTATGTCTTCAAAAGCAATGCTTCCCTCAGTCCCATATGGAAAACAAATCTCCATTTTAAGTTTGCCATTGACTCTAGATTGAACTTTTCTTTCTTCCTCACAGAAGGAAGGCTAACCCCAGTATTAAGGTTACAAAAACAAGGTAAGGGCAAATATGAGAATCATGAGCAGGGATGAATGGGTAGTGGTTGTCTGTGTTTCTCCTCCATTGCAAAGGGAAGGTTTATAACCCTTCAAATGATCATTGTCAGATAAATCAAATTTCGTCCAGTTGCATTTGCGGAAGGGCGGGACTTTTCCTGATAGTCTATTAATTGAGAGATCAAATTCTCAGGCCTCTTCAAGAATACGAAATTTGGGAGGTATTTCTCGATCAAGTTCCTATGAAGGTCAAAAGACCGGAGTTCTCAATATTTCCGATTTCTAGAAGGATGGGAACCATTGATTTGATTCCACAAAGGTTGAATAAGTTAACATTAAGATGGCCTAAAGATGATGATGGCATGGAGTTTGATGGCATAATCCCAAATAAGCAAACTAGGTTTGAATTAAGTTGGACATTAAACTTATATGGGTTAATTATAGGCCCAAGTATGTAAAATTGGCATTCAATGGCCCACTAAACCTCTTCTCAATATAACTTATATTTAGGTTTAGGGTAACAAAAAAAAAAAAACTATTTTTCATTCTCTATCCCAGATTTGAAAAGCAAAAGGCCTTAGATTGCTTTTGGAGCTCATACTCTGTGGTCAAGACCTGCAAATCGGTTATTGCTTGGAAGATTCACATATCAGTTCCATTCCGGTTAGTACGTAATTTTATTTTTTGCTTCCGTTGCATATGAAATCATCGTTTAGTGGATGTCAGTTCCAACATTGGCACTAGTGAGTTTATTCCAAGAAGGTCAAGATAAATGAGTTTAGTAAGACTACCTATTTGGTGTGGGATGCTGCCATTGAGCTCAAAATTATCAGAAAGATCAAGATGGGTGAGTTTGGTAAGACTGCCTATTTGATATGGGATGCCTCCAGTGAAATAATTGCCAGAGAGATGATTGTAGGTAAGATTAGTAAGACTCACTATTTCGCCTGTGATGCTACCAGTGATTCCAGTTCCAGAAGGAACGAGAGAATTAAGAGTGAGAAATGTAGAAAACTTTAATTTGCTAAGCTCACCCAGGTGTCCATAGTAATTATCTTATCTCAGTAACATGGCCATCTCGTTAAAAGTTATGCCGACCCAATTGCAATGGTTAGGGGTGACTGGGTCAACCCACATCGTCCAACCAAAGTGGTAGCTAGTTGGTATTGGTAATAGCTACTTAATTGTGTAAAATAACTAATAAGAATGTTGACACAATTTATTGTTGAGTACTTTTTAATAATTTAGATTTGTAAGGTGAGTTTATTATAAATAAGGTATACTAATATTGAATAATTAAAACATCATTTACATAAAAAAGATTATGTCATTTTAAAATTTTAAAATACACAAATTTCTTGATAATTTATAAAAATATTAACATTGTGCAAATAGATAAATATTACTATTAGTTTATCAATAGAATTGTGAACAAATTTGTTTATGTAAATTAGTTATAAATATTTCATATTTTTAATATATCAATTTCTTCATAGTAATTAGGATAAGAAAGTAATTATTGACAACTTTGTGACAAACTTGTCTTTTTAACTTTATATAGGTAATATTCTATTTGAAAAAAGGCTGTGGGGCAATGGTTTAAACTGTGTTTTCCCCTGTTTCAGGGGATCCTATAAACAAATACAACCGAACTACAATTTCTTGAATTTTCAGGTCACATAATGAAATTGAAATAAAAGGGAAACTCAGGAAATGGTATGTTACTAAGAAGCCTATGAGATACTCGTTGCATTGTTGGACAAAATTGCATATTTGAATCAATGTATTTGCAATTCTCCTTTAGTTTGATGGCAAAAGCTCTCAAAATACTAACTTACCGTATATTATAATTGTAATGAGATGGCTCATATTTGCCATGCATCAGTCTGGAAGACTGAGTTCCATTTATCTTCTGTATAGCTTAGTTTCTGTAACTGTTTGCTGTTTTTTATCTGTTTTGGTAGCTAGTTTGTAACTGAATTCTAGTTTAAGGTTTCTAGTATCCTTTATATAGCAGGTTGTAATGTAGAGGATAGATGACGGTGTAAGGGCTAATCTCTGTAGAACACTAGCTAGGGTTTTCTTGACTAGCTAGGGCATAATGAGAGATCTGGGAATAATAAGAGAGTCTTCTTTATTCTGGGTGAATATTGTCTCTTGCCCGAGTCTTGGTTTCACGCTAGAACACCAACAATAACAAATGATCGATTTCAAATATTCCATGAATAAAGTAACTGATGCCTTCAATAATTTTTTATTTTTTTTAAAGTAAATCAGCTTCTTCCGTTACTTCTTTTTCTGGAAAACCTCTTACATGAAAAACTAGCCATATTGTGAGGCTTGTGTTCCTTTTTCTTTCGTAGTTACATCTATGTATTATTCAAACAAATTAATATGTAGAAAGCTTAGTAAGTCAAGTAAATTATTAGTGACACATTAATTTTTATGCATGCATATTTCTTTGTTGAACCTTTTAGCATTCCAAATAGCGTGTTATTGACTCTTAAATCTTAATTATGCATGTAAGACTTTTAGCCATCATACAAATTTCCACCTAGAAAAATTGTGAGTCAATATTTCTCTTAGGACCTTTTAAGATTCCAAATAATGTATTATTTATTCTAAATAATGTAAAACTTCTAGCTATCACTTAGATTTCGAAAATGTATATTTGCTTTTCGATTAAAATAATAAAGGATTATAAGCCACAAAAGATCCCCTAAACCTTCCTTGAGAATATCATTCTTCTCCACCTATTTATAGTCATCATAATTGCTATTATAATGAAGCAAATAAAAGAAAACCCAACTCTAAGCCCCAGTTTTGCATATGATAAAAGAGTCCTAGGTAACACACCGGTATCGTTGATTTCGACGACACAATTGTCGCAAACCTCCTCGAACAAATGGAGAAAAGAGACCTCGTAGGAGCGGAGGCCGGCCAATGTATGTTCATGAGGAATGTCTTCGATAAGCATCGACGTCGCAAAAATTAAGAGTGGCGAGAAGAAGTCGAAGCCTCAGGTTCTGGCTTCCCTTCAGCTTCATGTACGTTGTCTTCCCTATTCTCTACTACTCTGCGCAACCTTGACGATCTATTCTGTTGCATAGAGGCTTTGCTAGGGTTTTTGTTCAACGCCACGTCGTTTCGATATTGGAATAAAACATAAAAAGTTGAATATAGGACGTAATATAAATAGTTTTTTTTTTTTGACATCCTCAAACCTTTATTTTTCTTTTTTCATCTATATGTAAATAATTATGTTATTTTATTTTTAATATCACTTTAAATTTTTTAATACAATGTAAGTAGCGTTCACAAAGTCTAGCTTAGTTGATTAGAGTGTCAATGTTAAAATGGTTAGATATGGGAAAAGAAGGGGTTCGAGTCTCGATTGAGATAATTTACTATAAAAATATGGATCAAGTTAGAGTCTCAATGAGAACATAATACTATAACGATGGAGGAAGGTAAATGAGTCAAGTTATTCGTGCTCGACTCGTAGAATACTCAAATTCGATTTGATGTTAATCGAGTAGATTGTTAAGTTGAATATGACAATACTTTACTCATTTGTTCGCAAACTTAATTAATATTTACTATTTTATTAATCGAGTCAAACTCAAATCGATTTGAAGTCGAGTTTGAATATAATTATTTATTAATTGATTGGTATTCATTATTTTGAAGTCGAGTTTGAGCGTCGGAAAAACTCGAGTCAAGTTTTGAGCTTGAACTTTTTATCGAGTCGAGCTCGAGTTTAACTTTGTATTATTGGCTTCGATTCGATTGATTCGATCTGTGTAAAATAATGTAATACAAGCGGATAGATGTAAAAAAAAATTATACTTATTTTCTCTTAATAATTAGTATTTTATGATTCTTGGCATTTGGACCGTATCGACTCGGCGAGTGATCTCCTTAGGCTCTAAGCCAGCCCAAGAGAGCAACGGCGACGATGGCGTCGTCGTCGGCGATACGGCAGGTCAAGCTCGACAAAGAGTGCGAGCTCAGGGTTGAAGTCGGTAAGTGCTCACTCTCCGTCTTACAGGTTCTCCAACAGCACGGCTGAGATTTTCGGCACCGAGATTCCTCCCGAAATCTGGCTCTCTTTTCCTCCTAGACTCGAGTTCGCTGTGAGTACTGTATTTCTCTAACTTTTCTGTTGGGATTTAAGTAGTTCTCTAAGAAAATTGAAGGAAAAGAGAAAGGAGATGGGAATTTGTGCCTTTTTTTCTCCGCAGGATACTGTATGAGTGGCTCAATTTAGGATTCTGATTTTTGGTTTTCTTTAGTTTCTTCTAATTTGCATTGGTATCCTAGTGGAGCTTTGAAGTGACAGTTTCAGTATTGATTGTGTGAAATGTCTGGTTCAAATGGTATGCAAAAAGTATGTGATTTGTTGTACGTGGGGTTTGATATTGGATGTTAATGAATTAAAGACCAATTCTGAACTGTATGATGAGAAAAGAAGAAAGAATGAAATTGCCAAGGCTACTGTTGATTTGCATGGAATGTTTCCTCGATTTTGGAATTTGGATGCTCCAGTTCCGCTCTGCAACTTCTATTTGGCTATGGATTTATAATTGAATTGACCAAATCTATAATAACATTTTCAAATTTCATGGAATAGGAATTCCTAAGGTCTTTAGTTTCATGCATCCAAATGACATAACCCTTATATAAATGAATTGATACTTGATTTCTCTTTGCATTCTAATCCTTTTTTGATTTCTCTCTGCATCTGGTGATACTGAAGCTTCTCAGGTATTTCTTTGTCTTATCTTAGCTTACTGAAAAAAATGTATATATAGATTACTTGACTTCTCATTATTATTTCGCATTTTGGGATCTATTCAAGATGTCCCTTTTCTGGTTACTTTTGACAGCATGGAAGAAACAGTAATTTGATTTGCTATAAAAAAGAGGGTTCTATCCCGGTAGCCTCTTCGTCTGTGCCCTGATTTACAAAATCAGTTTCCTCTTGTATTTCTTTTCACCCTAATCTTTTTTTATGCCACATTGGCCTAAAACCGTTCTTTACTTTTCTTTAAATGCATGAATCATTTCGAAGGGTGAATATTTGAGGCATCATGCATAGATGCACCTTAGCTATCACTTGATGAGGTGAAGACAATTTTGCATTATTTTTAAAATTTATAATAACACTGGTATTAGGATCCTTTTTGGCTAGGTTTGCCCTCAGAATGTATGCTAGATAATTGGAAATTATTTTCATCATTCTTTGGCCAGTCAGAATAATATAATGATTTGTTGATCTTGAACCTATATAACATAAGTGGAATGCATTAACTATATTTGAAGTGTTTGAATTGGCTGTTGTGTATCCTAAAGTGTTTGATGGCATATTGCAGATTTGTGGAAATACCAAGTAATAAGAAGCTTGAAAAGCATCAAAGAATGTGCTTTGTTTAGAATGACCTCTAAAAACCTCAGCTGATGCACTGCGTAACTTCACAAAATACTCTTCATGTTTTTTTGCCAAAAAAGCCTTCCTTCTCTCAAAAATAAAATAAACTAACATAAAATAATTTCAGAAGGTTTTCTTACATTACCTATGCAAGCATGTTGTTTGCTTTCAGTTGGAAGAGTCAAGAACAAAGCAGGGCCCCTACTAGGCGATATGCATGGTAAGTTTGGGGTTGCCTGATTTAGTTATTAGAAACTATAACATGTTACTGTAAATTGTGGAATGTATGGAACATAGTCTCAAGGAAATCTTCAGATGAAATCATTTGAACTCATCCATGTAGTTAGGGTGATTTTAGCTTCAATGTATCCCTGGCCTGGTCTTTAGCAAATGGAGTGTAGTGCATCGCTTGTTTGTGTCACATTTCTTTGCTATCTGGATGTGGCTCTTAGGAAGGAAATTCTTCCAAGATTGTGGCAGGAATTGCGGTTTCTAAGTTGTATTCATATAATTCTGCTGCTGCTGCTGTGGATTTTTTCTGTCTGTGCTTGGAAATAAAATTCTGTGCATTTACTAATATACCTTTACTTAAGTTCATTGTGGTTCTCATGCATCATTTGGCGCATATGTCAAGTCATACTACTCTTTGGTTGTTCAGGGCCCAAGGGTGATTGTTGTTGGACCGGTAGATTCCGGAAAGAGTACACTTTCAAGGATGCTTCTCAGTTGGTCTGCTAAGCAGGGTTGGAAGCCTACGTTTGTGGACTTGGACATTGGTCAAGGATCTATAACAATTCCTGGATGTATTGCTGCTACCCCAGAGGCCGATTGATCCAGTAGAAGGAATTCCTCTTGAAATGCCTCTTGTTCATTTCTTTGGCCACATGAGTCCTAGGTAACTTGCATTGTTTAACACTTGTTATGGTTATGTCATCTTTCCCCTTCATATATTAATTTCCATTTAGCTAGGAATGTGCAGGGACACTTTCTGTTCAGTTCCAGAATAAGAATCATTTTGTGTTCAATTTTTCTGAGTAAGTTTGGAGACTTTGGTTTTACAGTGTCAATGTAGAGTTAGACAAAGTGCTTGTGAAGGAGCTTGCTCAAACACTGGAGAGGCAGTTCCCCGGAAACGCTGAATCTCAAGATGCAGGCATGGTGATGAATACCATGGGATGGATAGAAGGTGTTGGATTGGTGACTAGGCTTTCCAGGCTTTTATAAGCACACTGATTATGCTGTGTTACTACTGAATATACATGATTTGTTGTTTAATGCTCCCTTCTGGTTTATGCCTTATTGCAGTTGATTCTCCATGCTATAGATGCATTCAATGCCAATGTTGTTTTGGTTATGGGTCAAGTAAGTGGCTTTTCTTTCAAGGTTTATTGTTTGTTTACCAACAAGTAAGTTCAGTGCAATCACATCAGACATCTGTGTTGTGTTTTTTCCTACTTGTGATAGATAAAACTTAAACTTTGAAATGGATTGAAACGAGTACTAGGTTTCATATGGTTCCATTGAGAAACTTCTGATGTTCGATTAACCAATTGAGTGATCCAGTCAAACCTTTTTTTACGCATTTTTTCCTTCAGTGCTCCTGCGAATGCCATGAGTTTGACTGTTGAAAATGCAGTTCATAAGCATCTGATTAGAATTTCCAGATTTATCTGGACATAAGAAAAATGAGTTGAAATCCGGTGGTGGACTGCAAATTTTAGTATGTTGACCAAATTTATGGATAAATGGAGAACACAGCTCCCTCCTTATGCAACAGAGGGTGATCTTATGGAGCCATTGTTGCCTGTGGCATGGGAACTGGCTCCAAAGTCTACATTTTCTTGGTTGTAGCAGCTTGTGCTATATCCAAGATTTACTTGGCCCCCTTTTAATTTCAGCCAAAAATACGTTGTTAGTAATTTTTCAAAATGCTTAATTTCAATATATGTAGCATCTCTTCAATATTTGTTTACAAATTTTTACTTTTTGGTTTCCCCAGCATAAACCTTTTTACATTTTATTTGGGACCTGATAATGATCCCTCTTGATTCATTCTCAGATTGAAGAGGATGGTTTTTAGTAAGAGCTTTGTTGATAATTGGTATATTTGTATGCTATCTAAAATAAAATCTACAGGAAAAACTATTTGCTTATGCTTAGAGATGTGCTGAAGAACAAACCTAATGTGGATGTCGTGAAACTCCAAAGTGGTGGTGTTGTATCGGGGCAAAATATCGCCAAGGCCAGGGGCTACAGGATAAGGTAAATATTAATCATTGTGGTTCTTGCCATTTTTAGTGATGCATTTTTGAGATATTATTGTAGCATTTACACTAAGTTTCTTCTATGCGTGACTATTACGTGTGATGAATTCAAGTTTTTGAGTTTGATGGTGCAACATCCCATGAGAACATGAAGAATTTTGCAAAAATGGTCCATTTAGAAAAGAGGGGGAAAAGTATTATAATAAGTCTTGAAATTGATTAATTGGATGATTATTTCATTAAAATCAATCATTTAACTGTTTAGACAACTAAGCTAGTTTGCAATGTGCTGATCATGCATTTTATAGAGAATATCTATAACAACTATCTAAGATTCTCCGGTTTAAATCAGTAGAATTAATTCTTCTTTTAGATATTTATTCATACAGTTTTCAACTACCTTCTGCCAAGCCCTTGTTAATACCGTTTCACTGTCATTTTGTGGTATTAATCTGGTCATGGTGTATACTAGTGATCCTTTCATGTCTACTTGATGGGGCAATCCTGTCTGCTGTAGATCTATCAAAAATATATTCTTCATCAAAATATACTTGTCTGAGTATTTTTGGTATTAGCTTGAGATGAGAAGGCTAGTTGATGCTAGTGTTGTTTTCCTTCAGGAATACTTTTATGTGCAAATGACCTTGCACCATCTCCAATATTTTCAAATTTCAGCGATTTAGTTGTCTATAGTATTGGTGGTGGACCGCAAGCACCTAAAACTTTGCCAATCGGCGCAGAGCCTGCTGCAGATCCTTTGAGATTGGTTCGCGTGAATGTCAATAGGGATATGCTCCATGTAGTTCTTGCTGTTTCTTTTGCTAAAGAACCTGATCAAATTGTTTCAAGGTAACTTCCACTATGTTTTGCACTTGAAATTTCCAACAACCCTCTATGTTTTGCACTTCCACTAACCTGTTTTTTGAAGTGGATGAAATCTTTTTTTTTAGGTGAATTTAGTCGATGATAAACTAAACAATAATAATATAAGCGATGTTATGAAAGAGGCCTATAATTGGGATTAACAGTAACAAATGAAGCTCTAATTGTACCTTAGCATTAGGCTTGGCTAAATTTGATATGACTCGTGAATGCTACACGAACTCGACACAATTTTTGCAGGTTTAGGTTGAGTATAATCGTGTTTGGGTCAAATTTGTGTTATTTTGCATGACCCGTTAATAAGCGGGTTATTAAATGTTCATCCACATAACAATTTGACCGGTTGTTATTATGTTAATTAATATTTAACTTAAATTAACCCATTATATATTTTTATTTGTGTTAAATATGATTAATTAAATTATAAAATTTATATTAATTTAAATCACCAAAATTAATAAAAGCTTGGGTTACATGTGTCAAACGTGTTACCCCATTATTAATTGGGTTTGTGTTTCAGGTACTATTATTTTGGCCTCTTATTATTTGTGTAGTGTTCGGACTGTCGATTCTGCATGAAAACTATTATTGTGAATCCATGAACACGAATTTAACCATGGCATGCCATGAGCTTACGCTCTTTCAGCCCAAAGGGGAATGATCCAAGCTTCTGCCTTCTCTCTCTCTCTCTCTGCCTCCTCCAACACTCCTTCCAACAAAATGTGTTTGCTGACTCTAATATTTTTGGTTTGCAGTAATGTTGCTGAGTTCAATTTATGTCACTGACATTGATATCAGTGAGTCGTTTGCTCATCCATTTCTCCACTTTGGCGTTGTTCTTGGAGATAGCGGTTTCATTTGATCTGACGACTGCTTGTTACCAAAATTTACAGGGAGAAAATTACATACCTTGCACCATCGGCGGGTGAACTTCCTGGCAGATTCTTGATTGTAGGGACCTTGACATGGATTGAAACCTGAAGATTTACAACTTCTGTGTTGATCTAACTTCTGTTGAGTTTTATGGCAACCTAGTGTAACTGTCAATTTCTTCTCAAATTATAAAGGTTAATATAATGTACAATTATGATCATATGGCTATAAGAGATTGCAGCTTGATCTGTTATAGTGCTTCTTATGGCATTGAGTTATTGTTAAATGCAGATAGCTCTGATTCAGTTTTCGTTTAACTCAATTGTGTTTGGTACATAAAATTATGAATTAAAATAAGATGAAAGTGGAGGTGAATCTTGATATGATGTGAATGTTTTTGAATCACATTTATGATTTTGCATTTCTTATGTATGGTATATTTTGTTTGTTCCAAAACCATTAAGAAGATAATATAGTAGCAAGTAGTTCAAACATAAGATTCAACCAAGTAGTGGTAATCAATAAACTTGAGATCGTCTCCTCTGTAAAATGTTTATTATTATTTTTCAGAATTTTTATGTTTGAAGCTGTCTACCAGCCAACTGATGAAGTCTAATAACTCAAAATGAAACATTTTTCTTAATATTTTGAAAATAAATTTAATTTTTTTAGGTCGTTTCAGTTAGTTTTTTTTTTGTTTTGTTTTTGATATGTTTGAATATGTATCCAAACATGAAAATGATTAAAAATAAAAACAATTAAAGTGTTAGATAAAATTTATAATATCTATTCCAGCAAGAATATTGCTTTTTATGGAGTATTATTGATGCAAAAATTCTCTATTTTTAAATACTAATTATTTGACATTAAAAGTATATGTAACAGAAAAAAAAAAAACAAAATAAGTTTGAAGAAGTATGCAAAAATACTTTCGTAAATTTAAACTTAATTGTTATTTTCCTTTATTTTTATTTCCTTATATTTTTCTTCCCCAATTCATTTTCGTTCATATTTTTTGGAGAACCAAAAATAGCCATATAAAATTTGAAAAAACAATTCTCGATAAGCAAGCGAACTTGTTCATCTAAATCTTATATCCTTGCTACCAACAATGCATTAATATTACATTGTTGATTAATTTTCTAAGTAAAATTAAAATGCGTTATATTTGTTCTGTTATACCTGAAAAGCTTTAAGAAGACTGAAACAGGGTAAAAAAGAGTATATGGTTTTTTTCAGATTTTCTTTTCATAAAGTTCTTGTTACAAAGGGAAAAGATTATATACATTTGGGTGGCTTAGCTAAATCAATTGGGTTTTGGATTTGTGGTTTAGTTATACTGGTTCGTTCAGTTATAGGAGGTGGTTTTCTATTCTATGTCTTGACAATACTATTATGATTTTCGAAGAAGAATTAAAAAAACATGAACTATTGATAATTGCCTAACATAATGAAAATAATATGCCTGTTGTGATAATCTCTCTTTTTATTGTAGTCTTCAAATACAATGAAGATTTGAATACAACGAAATAACAAGCCCATACTGGTAGTATGAAAATAAGAAGACATAACTTTATTATATTATATACACCTTGATAAATTATATTTCTTGATTCTTTAATTCACATAGGGAAATGGCATAATAAGGCAACTTAGGAAATGGAATGTTGCCAAGAAGTTTGTATGATACTTGTTGCATTGTTGAATGAGTGGCAGGTTGAATGGATCATTTGGTAAAATACCACAAAATACATCTCTAGCAACGTGCATCTTCGGAAGTGAAGGCGTGGATCCAATATATCCCATGGCATTATATCTTGACACAATGGTGATGATAATGAGGTGATAAGTTCCCCGGGATGCTTTCCCATCATTGTCTCTAGTGCCACCATTCCAAAGCTATACACGTCACACTTTTCAGTTACAACCATGGTGTAGGCAAGCTCGTAATGCCAAATAAGAAGCAAATATTATTCCCATAAAAATAACAAGTTTTAATTAGTAACTGTTAGTCAAGATTTAACTTACATGTATTTTTAGTTGAAGAGATATAATTCTAATTCAAATTTTTAATTGACTTGTCTTCCAATAGAAATTGCAAAATGTTAGACTCTTCAAATATCTCCCTATTAAAGGACAAGTGAATCCAACTTATGCATAATAAAGACGTAAAATTGAAAATAAATGTAGTACCAAAATATTATTATACAAAATTATCAATATGAACACATGAAAATATTCATTTCATTATAAACTACGACAATAAGGGAGTTTGGTTTAACATACAAATCAAATCTATTTCTTCAAGTAAGTTATTCATTACTTAAAAGGTTGAAATAGTCAATAATTTCTTAAAGATCTAAAAAGCTATAATAAAAAAAATAATAAAGAAGGTAGAAATATGAATATCTTCTAAAACTTTTCTTTATTTTCCATGTATTTCTTAAAATATAAAGTCAAGAAAACATTTAAAAAAATGACGAAATACATTATTTACAAGCATCTCTGCTGCGATATTCTCATTCCTTTTCTTTCTATAGCATTACACTTTGATAAAAATATTTAAGAGTTTCTGTAATATGATTACTGTAAGTTAATTAGGTTTTAGCTTCTATTACAATTTTTGTCTCTGAAAATTTCAGTCTTCTCTTATTCACCAATTCTTAGAACAAGGATATGTATGTAGATTAAGTTAGAAAATGTAATAAGGGATGAATTCACTTACCAGGTGCGATATAGCCATAGGTTCCTGCAACAAGGGTTCGAGTGGATGAATCTGGATCAACAATCTTCTTTGTACCAAAGTCGATACAAAACCTCAAGCTACGAATTAGGGAGAATGTTATTGCTTGATATGTCTCGATGAATGATTGGGGGAGTACAATCATGATGCATGTAGGATAAGGCATGGGCAATATTTTTAACAATGTTCACCCTCTTACTCCAATCCAATTCAACAGCCTCGTCTTCATTGCTCAACATACAAAACAAGCTTCCCCTTTCCATGAACATGTATATGAGGAACATGCATCGGTTATGTAGACAATAACCATGAAGTTTCACAATGTTTCGATGTCGGATTTGTTCCAACATCCATACTTCATTCTTAAAACTTGTTAAGTATGCCGGCTCCTCTATTACGTTCCATGGTTTTCTTCACGGCAACCACTTTTGATTGGGTAGTCGTGCTCTATCTTCTCTTTTCTGGCCTCCGAGCCTATGCGAATCGGATATCAAAATCCTACATTCTTGAGATGATGTCTTGAATGTAAGTTTCCGTCAAAGTCCCATATGAAGACAAATCTCCATTTTTTTGGTTGCCATTGACTTTTATTGAACTTTCCTTTTCTTCCACCAAGCGGGCAAAAACAAACCCCGGTAATATAAGATTAAAAAAACCAAGGAGAGGAACAAGCGAGCAATCTTGTGTCCTCAGTACAAGGAAGGTGCATAAGCCTCCAAATGATCATTGTTGGATAAATCAATTGCACACTTGCAATTGTGGGTGATAAAGGGCGGGACCTTGCCTGACAATCTATTATAAGAGAGATCTAAATCTCGTAATCTCTTCAAATTTTTGAGCTGGAAAGGTATCTCTCCGCTGATTAAATTCTCACCAAGATAGAAATGGACTAGATCCTTCATATACCCAATTTCTGGAGGGATGGATCCATTGATTTTATTCTCACCAAGGTTCAACGAAGTTAACTCAATGAGGAAGCCTACAGAAGAAGGGATGGGATCTCTCAGGGAATTGACAGAGAGGTCAAGATAGTTGAGCTCTCTTAGAGTACCTATTTGGTGTGGGATGCCACCAGTTAGTTGATTACCAGAAAAATCAAGATGGTAGAGTTTAATAAGATTAATTACTTGGTGTGGGATGCTATTAGTTAGTCGATTAATAGAAAGATCAACATGGGTGAGTTTAGTAAGAGCACCTATTTGGTGTGGGATGCTACCAGTTAGGTAATTACAAGCAAGATTAAGATAGGTGAGTTTAGTAAGAGCACCTATTTGGTGTGGGATGCTACCAGTTAGGTAATTACGAGCAAGATTAAGATAGGTGAGTTTAGTAAGATTACCTATTTGGTTTGGGATGTCAAGGGGTAGTTCATTAGCAGAAATATCAAGATATGTGAGTTCGATCAAGACTACCCTGTATTTAGTGCAGGATTACCATCGAAGAGTTGATTATGAAAGATCAAGATAGGTGAAGTTTACTAAGAGTACTGTTGATCAATCTTGATTCCAATTCGAAGGATGAAAATCAAAGGGAATTTGGAAAGTGAAGCAAGATGAATTTGCAAAATAATCACCCGCACCACCACATGATCAAGGTTTTAGTCATCAGATGACATCAATAAGCCTCGTTACAAGTTATGCCCAACCAATTGCAATGGTCAGAGGTAGCTGGGTCAGACCACATCCGCCAACCGGAGTTACGCAGAGCGTCAGCCTCAGCCACAACCTGTGAGTGATCAGTTGATGAATGAGTTGAAGAAGCAGCATGAATCACCACCACCAGCACCACAAGTACACAAGATACTATACACTCCATTTTTTCCATTTGATATTTGTCTCAATTCATACATCTATTCAGCATTGGTGTCTCACTTTATACTGTGACATCGGTGTCTATGCCAACTCTTCCTGGAACCATATATACCAAGTCTTCTTCCATATTCTTTTTCAGAAAAAAAAAAAAATTTATATATAAGTGATATATCTATATACCCCATGAGTTTCCTAAACCATAGTTGACACGGATAGAGCCAAGACCATGGATAGTTTTGAGGGTCGATTTTCACAAAGTAGGAAATAGTTTGCTAGGTCACATGGATGGATATGTCCATTTTTTTCTAAACCAACAGAGACGCATAGACAATTTTATAGGTTCATATTTATTCATAAGAATTTACAAAATAACGTATTCTATACTCTCAATAATAAAAGACTATAAACAAAAAAATTTAGAAATAATAATCCTTATTAGTGTTCAAACATCAATGGGTGGTCGTGTGGGCACCAAAGAATAAATATATGGGACTTTATTAGAAAATGATGTATTGATTATATGCTGTACTTGTTTTCTTTTTTATATATAAGCATAAATCTCCATGCTTCCAGCAATATGCAATAATTCGAAATGGTGGTGTTTTTTATTCTTTTGTTTTCTTTTGACATAGATTGAAGTTCAATCGAAAAATGATTATCCCCTATTCATGGGAATCTATAAGGAAGCTTTCTCCCTTAATTGTGAGCAGGGATGAATGAGTTGAAGACAACATTCCATTTTTTTCAATTGATGTTTGTCTCACTTCACGCGTCCCACCACCACTTGATGATGCGAGTACATTGGTGTCTACGCCAATTCTTC